>JAOQGH010000012.1:150277573-150312170 GCA_025769975.1 Gallinago jamesoni
GTGTCCCTGCTGACTGCAGGGGGGTCAGACTAGATGGCCTTTGGAGGTCCCTTCTGGCCCAGATGATTCTATGATTCCCAAGGTTGCCCACGGCCTCATCGAGCCTCACTTTGAATGTCTCCAGGTTGCATCTGGAAGAGCAGAAAGTCATGGATGGAGCAAGGTGAAAACCAGGAATGTTGAACAAAAGGAGAAGGCCACCCCATGCACTGCTCAGGTTGGTCCCTGGGGATGCGTTCCCCGGTCCCTGAGGACAAGCTTCACACCCAAACAGCAGAATCAGGGCATTTTTCCACTGTCTCTCACACCTCTCACCACCAGCAGCACTCGTGTGAGACCGTTCAGCCCTCTACCAGCCCGTAAATAAAGTCCTCGATCAGTCTGTCAGGTTGACACAAATCCAGGGCATTAAACGATGTTTAATCCAAATGCACAGGGGCTCTTTGCTAGAGGTTTTCCCAGCCTTCTCGTCCTGCAGTTCCTCCTAAATCAGCTCTCCCAGACACTCCTTTGCTTTATATATGAGGCTGTATAACACAAGAAATTTGCTTGGGCTTACCTGCCCCCCCCCCCCCCCCCCGAATTTCATTTGTGAGTAACAGGATCCAGCTTTCATTTAATCTCTGACAGAAGAGCAGCACAGAATGAGATTTTTTTTAGATCGTTACAGACCGCGCTGAACCCACTTTTGGGAGGTATTTCTTGGATTTTCAGAACGCTGGCACGCTCTGGGTTAATAATACAGGAGGATGGGTAGCCAGGTCACGGCTTCAACTTGGCTAAATTTCTAATTCCATATGCCCAGAGGACTGGTCTCCATGTTTTGTGAAAAAACAAATTTACCTCGACAGCTTTTTAGCCTGGCCCAGTGATGCTGAGTCCATACCCACTTGTGTACTTCGCTGAGTGAAGCCTCACATGGACCATGGTGCGACCAAACCAGGGCTGGAAGTTCCTTCAAGTCCTCAATTACAAGCACCCAGCAAGGAACAGTATTTAATTAACCCACCCCACCCCCCAAACAATATGGATTGCAAACTTCAATGTGTTCCCACCTGGGGACACTCCTGAAGATCGGCCAGCATCCAGCAGGAACCTCTGGGGAGTCGTTTGAAATGCCAAAAAACCACCCCAAAAGCAAAGATGAAATGTGTCAAATGTTGCAAGAAGAGGGAGATGCACCAATTTCACTGCACAGACTGTGAACGTCTGCACTTCAGAGTCCCTGCAACACCACGAAAAAGAAACACTGAGCAACACTCCGTGTCCCAAGTTATTCCATAGAGCTAAAAAACTCCCCCAGAAATTCAGGTGCTAATTTGGGAGGGTGAGATTTATCCAACCTCCCCTTGGGTGGCCATGGGGAAACAGATTTGCTCTCCCTACACCGCCTTTCCCTCATGGAAAAGAGGAAAAAAACAGCAGGGCAATGTGTGAGGATCACACTCCAAAGCCATGGAACGACTCAACTTTTTAAGCCTCACCATATTTATTTTAGCCAAATGCAAGAGGGCTGTGAGATGACGAACTTCCCCTTGAAGGCTTAAAATCTCAGTCCATAAATATCTACCAGAGAGCAGCATATCACCTCCAGCCCTCAAACAAGTGCAAATTAAGTGGAAAAAACATTAAAAAAAATATAAAAAAAGCAAACACAAAGGTAGATGCAACCTTTGGCCAGAATTTCAAAAGAAAATCGCTTTGAAAATGCAACGATTGGAGAAATTGCTTATTTGAGAAAACTGCGTTGAATCGGGGGGGTTTATTTCATGTTACGACACGCTGCCAGTTCTGGTTTTATTTTGTTTTTCTTTCTGAAAAGATGAGACAATAGTAACAAGGAGGTCATTTTAAACCTCTCCGGTTTCCAGCCTCCACACCGCACGCCGAGGTGTCGTAACTGTTTGGGGAGGATTCACGCATCTGTCCTTGCCAAACCAAGTGAAGACATTGCAAGGCTGGGAAAGAGAGCGAATGTGAAATAAGTCTGTTGTCCAATAAAAAAATGAAATGTCTTTGACCACATAAAGCAAGTGCTGAAATATTAGGGTTCCCCAAGGAGGAGAAGGAGGTTGCCAATATCCCGTAAATCCTTTGCACCCCCCAACGCCAATAGAGTTCAAGGACACAACTGGGAAAAGGTGATTTTTGACTTACACTGTGGGTCCTTGATGTTTAAAAAAAAACATTTTTACACTTTTCATTTCCTTTCCCTGTTTTGCTTTCCCCTTGGGAGAAGATAGGACAACCCATCTTCTGCTATCAGCTCAAACTTCACCCAGCAAAGAGTGATGCCCTCAAAATTGCACTTGCTAAAGCATCAGCAGCTGACGCTGGCGTTTCTGGCATTTTCCTACTGTTTCTTAATTCTTCTGATGGGGAGGGACTCTATCAGGGCCTAAAGTGATAGGACGAGGGGTAATGGTTTTAAACTGAAAGAAGGGAGATTTAGATCAGATCTCAGGAAGAAATTCTTTGCTGTGAGGGTGGTGAGACACTGGCCCAGGTTGCCCAGAGAAGCTGGGGATGCCCCATCCCTGGAGGGGTTCAAGGCCAGGTTGGACAAGCCTTAGAGGAATCTGGTCTGGTGTAATAGTAAATAAAACAGAGCGAGGGAACAAACCATATTTTATTGTTAGCTGGCTGCCCAGCTCCATATTGCCAAGATAAACTCAGAAGCTGTTCCAGGGATAGCTTATCCCAGAAATTGCTTCCTCCAGGCAAATATCAGTGAGACCACCCCAGGTTTAAATCCAGACTTGCAACACCATCGCACACCTATCTGCTACAGAGAGCTGGTACCTTGAGCTCTGTGCCACCCCTAGAACTTTGGACCAACACCAAGAAAAAAAATGAAAAAAAAAAAAAAAAGGAAGCTGAATTGTAGAATCATAGAATCATTTGGGTTGGAAAAGACCTTTACCTAAGATCAGCAAGTCCAACCACTAACCTAACACTGACAAAACCACCACGGAACCATGTCCCTCGGCACCACATCTACAGGTCTTTTTAATACCTCCAGGGATGGTGACTCAACCACTTCCCCGGGCAGCCTGTCTCAATGCTTGGCAACCCTTTCTTTGAAGAAAATTTTCCTAATATCCATCCTAAGGCTCCCCTGGCACATCTTGAGGTTGTTTCCTCTTGTCCTATCACCTGTTACCTGGGAGAAGAGACCAACACTCACCCTGGAACACTCTCCTGTAGCTGTAGAGAGCCGTTGAGCACCTTAAAAATCCAGACAAGCCTCACCCAGGATTTTTTCAACCAATTATTCCAGTGGAGACTCTGAGTGCTTTGCTTCCCAAGCTTCGGTACAGTTGTAACCCCTAACTCATCACACCTCTGTCTACGGGAGACAGTCGGGATGAGGACTGACCAGTTGGAGGGATGCGGTGAGCAAAATATAACCTTGGGAGGTCGTGGTCTTGCTTCCCCCCCAATCCTGCTCGGGAGGGAGAAAACTCTGCCAGCTCACGTGGGCATCCCTGCGGCTCTCAGGTGCTGTGACAATCAGCCAGCAGCTCCCACCATCACCCACAGCAGTTGTGGCAGGGGAAGGAGGAATCCCAGTGACCTGGCAAGTGGAAAACTCTTTCAGTTCCTCTTCAAGACAAGCCAAATGCAGAGCCAGAGCCGGCTCACGGGGTTTTGTCTCTAGTGATCTGGATATAATTAATATCCAAAGGGAATTGCCGGAGGTCCAGGACAACATGCACGGTAAAGGCACCTGCAGGAACATCCTTTCGCTTAATGTTAATGAAAACTGCCCGTGTTCTCCACGTTAATCTTCCTTGCCTATTAATTATTTTACACTAATTTGAAGCTCTTAATGGCTTTTCTGCAGCCAGGTGAAGTCAATTGCCTCCCTGAACTCAATTTTGCAGCAAACCCAAAATCACTCAAAAGTTGCGGGAAAGAAGGGACAATAATTACAGTTCACTCCAATAAAAAGGGAAAAGAGGAAGAAGAAGACAAGCATTCAATCTTTCTACTCCCAATATTTCTCACGGCTGTGGTAAAGCAGCTCAGCATCTCAGAACTGTAATGCATTTATCCCCAATGCAGAACCAAGAGCTACATCTGTGCTCTGTTAAGACAGTTATAGATTTCTTGCCTCTGCATTTTTTGAAAATTTTATAAAATCATCCTTTGCGTAAAAAAAAAAAAAAAAAGAAAATTCCAGTTACTTGGTATCCAAATTCTTTTATACCCTGGAACTCCTGAGGGGAGTAAATCACTGCTCACTGTGATTTCAAACCATCCACCCTAAATCCTCAGTTTACCAGTAAGGATTAAGCAAAATGGGCATCACCTGTACTCAAGCCCTTGAGTACAAAAACCTTACTCTCATCTTACATCCCCAGCAGAAAAATAAAGAGAAAATGAGAAAAAAAAAAGAAAAAAAAGCCACATCTCAATCATGGAACTGTCAGAGTTGGAAGGGACCTCTAGAGATCATCTTGTCCAACTCCCCTGCTAAAGTAGGGTTGCCCAGAGCACATCACTCAGGACTGCATCCAGGCAGGTCTTGAAGATCTTCAGAGAAGGGGACTCCACACTCTCCCTGGGAAGCCTCTTCCAGGGCTCTGCCACCCTCACTAGAAAAGTTTTTCCTCATATTTGAGTGGAACTTCCCATGTTCCAGCTTGTGTCCGTTGCCCCTTGTCCTATTGCTGGAAATCACTGAAAAGAGTCTGGCTTCAACATCCTCCAACCCACCCTTTGGATACTTATAAACATAAATAAGCTCTCCCCTCAGCCTTTGCTTGTCCAGGCTAAAGAGTTCCAGCTCCTTGAGCCTTTCCTTGTAAAAGAGGTGCTCCAATCCCTCCATCATCTTCATTGCCCTATGCTGGACTCTCTCCAGTAGTTCCCTGTCCCTCTTGAACTGGGGGGCTTGGAACTGGATGCAGGATTCCAGTTGTGGCCTCACCAGTGTAGACTAGAGAGGGAGAATGATCTCCCTCCACCTACTGGCCACACTCTTTCCTGTGCAGCCCAGGACCTCATTGGCCCTCTTGGCCACAAGGGCACATTGCTGGCACATGGAAAGTGTGCTATCTACCAGGACTCCCAGATCCTTCTCCTCAGTAGTGCTTCCCAGAAGATCCATCCCTAACCTCTACTGGTGCCTGGGGTCTAGACGTGAGCAATAACAGCCCAGCCCAAAGTTGCTCCAGCTCTGAAGGTAGACTTCACAACCTAAAGGCAAAGCTATGACCAAAAGCTTGGAGAGACAGCACATACAATCTTGAGAAGGAGGAGAGAAATCCCAGACAGCAGCAGAAATAGAGAAAGTTGCTGGCCCAAAGTGTCACACAGAAGGTGGGACACACCACACAGTAAAAGGGGTGAGATGCAGCAGAGATGCTGGGCAGAGGCTGCTTCCAGCTCACGATGGGGGGCAACACACGACAAAACTCAATAAAAAAAGTCCTAACCAACCAACTGACTTGATCATATTACTACCCCAACAGTTTATTTTAATTTATTAACAAATTCCCTGCTTTTGCAAGGACACTAGAAATATATCAGACTTTTTCCAGCAGCAAGTGACAGCTTGTGGTTTCCAGTCTTTTCTTTTCAAGCTTGTTAAAGATGCTGGAAAGCCAACGGTGGTTTGTAGTATCAAACCTGATGTTCTCTACATCTGCATTAAACCATATTGACAGAAAATCTGTTCTCATCCTATGACCATTTTTAGCCAGAAGTGAAAAAAAAAAAATAAAAAACCAACTGAAAAGAAAAACCAACCCTCACAATGCCTTCTAATTTCTACAACAAGAAAACCAGCAGCTCTTCCTTCAGAAGGAAACGTCAAAGACTCAGAAGACCGTTACGAGAATAAAAAGCCCATGGTTTCACGGCGGCAACACAATGGCTAAGAGTGATGTGAAGGTCAGGAGAGTTTGGCAGCCCATGGGAAATGAGTTGGTGGGATTCTCAGTCCTGTTTCACCTCCTCAAATTTCTACAAAACTAACAAGAGTAATTCAGAAAGCGATGGAGACTCTCATCACAGACATCCCCCCCCCACCCCTTGCAGATGTTCTCTTGTCCAGACCAGAGAATTAGGGAGAACATTGATTTTCCACGATGGTTAACTGTAAAACAGACTTAAAATTTTAAGCAAAATTTTACAAAGAACAAGTCCAGAGCAGAACCGTGCAATGGATTAAGCAGTTGCTAATTCTGGCAAAGCGTGGAATTTTGGCTTTGGTTGGGCAGTTTTACAATTAAGAGTTTTTCTCCATTTTTACGCGAAGGGGAGGCAAACTTTAAAAGGTTTTGCATAATTCTGACCTATTACCAAGGCGCAGTTAAGTAGCTTTTAAATAAAACAAAGCAACTTTTTGATCCAGTTTCCTTTGCCGGCAGTGGATTAGGAGAGAGTTAAGAAGACAATTCATTTTTGATTGAAATAAATCAATGTACTGGAAAATAGCAATTCATTTCCGAAATTTCCCTCTCAAATCCCATTCCTTCCTGCTCTCCCAGATAGAAAGCCTAATCATGTTCCCTTCTTCATGCTCTAAAGCAGCAGCAGAAGCCAGAGCTAAAGCAGTGCCTGTCTGTATTTTTAAAAGGATACCCAAGTCATTAAAATAATAATAAAAAAAAAAAATAGCAATTTAAGATGTTTGATAGTTTTGTTGTGTTTGGTGTTTTTAATGATGACGTGACATGAGTCTATAAATAAAATTGGAGGAAAAGCAGGGGTGTTTTTTTGGCACTGCTACATTCCTAGAGCAGTCTGCTAACGCAAACACAGGCACCAGCGCCAACGGGATGGGAAAATGCAAAGGAATTGACTGAAAAGCCCAGTGGAAAGGATTAATCCCACACTTGCTGTCCCAGCTGTTGGAAACGTAACCTGAACGCCAACAAAAAAAGAGGAAGAATCCAAATAGTTTTGAAAAGTCATTATTTAAAGATTTATCGGTGATATAAACTACAAACTGCTGGTTTTATTTTTAAACTAGCTCTTAATCAGTCTCTCTTCTGCTCTTATTAATGCACTCAGCACTAATTGCCTTAGAAAATATCTTTTAAAAGATCCAGGCTATTAATGAAAAAATGGAGATGATTTTATATTTTTTTTTCCTAATTCAGTCCATGTGATGCAAAGAAGTGGTACCAGAAAAATCAGCCATTTGAAGGAAAGACAGGAACCTTTACAAATATTACCCTACTGCACCTTTCCAGTTGAAAACATGCAGGTAAATAGGGTGGGGTTTTTTTTCCCTCTTTGTAAATTATGGATTTTATAAGTAAAAGCCTGAAATGTAAACTCCATTACCAAAATGACCCCGAGAAACATATTAGATAAAAGGTTTGTAATATAAATGAGTAAGAATGTGTGATCCCAGCAAATAATAGGTATAATTCACGAGATTATCCTTAATACCACCACGTTGGAGAGGTTCCAGGGTTGGGAGGAGTCACAAATCTAATGGGAACAAGGACAGAGATGAGACAGAGATGCTCCAGAGATGGAGCATCAATAGCGGCGACACTCAGATGGAGATGAAGAGTTGGGTGGGAGAAGGGAGTGCTCTCCTCGCTTCTCTGGCCACTGGCACCCAACGAAGCCAGTCGGTGGCTCCCCACCCCCTTGGCATTTGCAAGTCCATACAGAAGAAGAGTTGTAGGAGGACAGGAGAGGGCATGAATGACAGCTCTGCAGGAAAAGAATGTGATGCTGGTCCCCCAAGCTTACTTCAGGGTCAACCACGCTTGTTCCAGCACAAAGTTGAAGAAGCAATAGTGCAGAAAACATCTTCCCTACCCCCAACTCCTTCCTCTTCATCACTTCATTTGTTGATCAGGACTAAAATTTCAGACCATCTCAAGGATATAGAAGACAGATTGCACCTGCAGTAAGTAAATACAACATTCTTGGAGAGCCCTTGCAGCCTCATCAAGATCTGCACGTAGAGTTTTTACAAACCAGAAGCCCCAGAGAGATGAAGTGAGATTTGGGACAGCAAGATAGCAAAAATTACCCAAACCAGAGACAACGTGGGTGCAACTGGCAACAGCAACCGGGCAACACGAGAGCTGGTATCTTATCTGCAGGGAAAAGAAAAAGAGTGTTTTGGGGATGGACAGTAGTTCAAGTGCTGGAGCAGATTTCCAAGCACAGAACAGAAGTACCAACCCTTGTCTTCTGGAGAGCTTCAGTTCTCCAGCAAAAAAAGGTACAAGGTAACTTATTAGACATGTCTAAGAGAATGAAAAAAGTGCAATACACCCTTTGCCATTTTTTGGCAGCCTTTACCTATATGTTTAAATAAGAAAACTGTACTGATAATTTATGCACCTTCCCAAGATTTACTGAATAGAGGAAAGAAAACTACTTTTGTTTGCTAAAGATTAACTGTAGTAGAAACCATCTGGCTCAAGAAACTAGCTCTTTTGGAAGAATCATAAAACGTATACAGGGTTTTACAATCCATACGTACAAAACCCTGTAGGCCATCCAGGAAGGAAGATGAAATACCACCTGCCGTCTTCCCAGGAAGTCTCCTGGGTTTGGTTCTGGGGGACACTGTATGTGGATGTGGTCATCCACAACTTCTGGGATCTGCAAGTGGTCAGCAGAGGTTGTAGCAATGGCCATAAAATGTCCTGTTTTCTGTTACACAGCTCCTGCTGCAGTTATTCACTAGAAACGAAAGCCTGGTAACTAATGGCACAGGCTCAGCTCTCTCTCCCTGGGATTCACATGGACCAGATTTTGAGTTCTCTGACCTTCTGCAAGGTACTGGCAAACCCTCGTGTCATTCCCCACTAGTGAGATACTCAGTATGGGCAAACACTACAGAATTCCTCGTCTACTGAGACAGGAGTAGAAGGAAACATCGTCTTACTGTTATTTGTTGATTAGAAAAAAAAAAACCAACAAACTTTGCTTTTTTCAAAGAAAATTTCAGGCATAATCTCACGGACCTGTTAATGTACGAGGCAACCTCTAATCCACGCAGAACAACACAGCCCATGACAGTGCTAAAAAATTAAATATAAATAAAAGAGAAGGTCATCACAAGTTCATGTGAAGCTACAGAAGAAGTCTAGTTACTCCACCTGAACTTTATACCCATGGTTACACCGAAAAAAAATAAGATTGCATTGGGGGTAAGGTTTATTAGAGATTATTATATCACCCTTTGCACCCTCATAAAAGCAAGAATGGATAAAACAGCAGCAGTGGGGCTCAGTCCCAACATGAAGGAGGACGGATCCATCCTCAGGCCCATCCGTGCCTTCGGTTGGGAGAGAAAACCTGGCCTTTTGCTGTTTAATTCAGCAGAACTTTGCTCTCTTTCTCGTTCTCAGCCTGACTCATTAAATATCTGCAGACCAGATTTTGCTCTTCATCTTAATCGAAAAGACTCTATTATGCACTTGAACGCAGACTTTCTCCCTTTCTTCCAAAATAAAACCGAGACATGGGTTGAAGTGTTTTCCTAAAAAGAAAAAAAAAAAAAAAAAGAGAAAAATCCACAGCCCTGCGATACTGATGAGTATGAGAAAGTGGATGTGACAGGAAGCTGATGAAGAAAAGGCTGAATTAAATTTTTCAGACAACTGGTTTATTAGCTAAAGCATTCTACTTCAGGTCAACCGATACAAATGCCAAACTCGGTAAGCTGGCTTCAGCTGAAAGTTTTATCTTCTTCCTCCCTTTACTGTACTGGAAGCAGCCCATTGCAAGCTTTCAGCGGGAAATGTTTTGACATTTTGAACCAAAATACTGCGTATTCTCAAAATTTGCCCACTTTTAAGCTCCCCAAAGAAAAAGACAACAGCAGAATCTCTGCAGGACCTGGGCTATGTTGACGCTCAAACGGGTAAAATGGTGCTGCTCAGGGGCAACCAGCAATCCTTAAGCAATGAAAAGTTGCCTCCCACAGACTCTTCATCATCTTGCAGCTCCTAGATGTTATGCTTGCACCAGCCCCACTGGGTGGCCACAAGGCAGCTCATGTAGACTAGGTGGGGGACATGTATCCACTGGGAAAGGAGATGCTTTGCAGACTGCCTCCTCTGCTGGTGGTCAGCATTGGAGGAAGGAAGTCCAGGAGAACATGGAGAAGATCAAATGGGGCATGCAAAAAAGCCAGTAGACAATTCTCCCCTAAAACAGAAAATATGTCCTGTTGGATACAAAAAAAATACCACCTTGAAGGTCACAAAGGCTTGTCTAGAAGGTAGAGATCAGCCTCTAAGCACCCACTCAGTTCCAGTGAGTTCACAGTCTGGTTGAAAAGTTCATCATCTGGTAACTTGCCCCCAAAACAGAGTTTGAGAGTCTCATTCACTCACACTCCTGTCCCACTCTCTGCACTGTGCTCATTCCACACTTGAGGGGGTTTAACATCCCCCAGAGATGGGAGGAGGAGGTCAATCAGCACTTCTCTTCCAGTTCATTGTTAACGAGCAGGCCAAGCAGTTAACATCGGTTAGTTTAAGGGAATTGATTTTATCTGAAATTCCTACTGCTGCCTTCATGCATGCACACACATCGTTGCAGCTTCTATAATTAGAGCACACCGAGAGAGAAGCAATTTGTAAGGAGAATGACATCCCTAAAACGCATCTTTCTCAGAAAAGTCTTGTGTGCGTGTCTGGGGGGGGAAAGCTTGCATATTCAAGAGGAAAGCCTCTGTGATGATGCCACTAGGCATTAATGAGAAACCTAATTGGTTTTGTCGAACAGTCCCAAATCGTATAAAGAGAAGTAAAAAAAACTCACGTGCACACACAGGTGCACACACGAACCCACACCTTGCCCACCTGTGCTTCAACAAAGACAAGATAATTACAAAATAACCAAAATATTAGCCAATACACTAAGCACAGTCTCTTCAGCCACTGTGGAGCTGTTTAAGGTGCAAAGGGATGAAGGGTGGTAAGAACTCTGGGTCTTAGTTCTAGTTTTACTGTGTCCAGTTTTGGAGTCCTCAGCACAAGAAGGATGTGAACCTGTTGGAGCGGGTCCAGAGGAGGCCACAAAGATGATCAGAGGGCTGGAGCACCTCTCCTATGAAGACAAGCTGAGAGAGTTGGGCTTGTTCAGCCTGGAGAAGAGAAGGCTCTGGGGAGAACTTAGAGTCCCTTCCAGCTCCTAAAGGGGGCTACAGGGGAGGGAGTCTCTATCAGGGAATGTAGTGATAGGACAAGGGTTAATGGTTTTAAACTGAAAGATTTAGACTAGATATTAGGAAGAAATTCTTTGCTGTGAGGGTGGTGAGACACTGGCCCAGGTTGCCCAGAGAAGCTGGGGATGCCCCATCCCTGAAGGTTGTTCAAGGCCAGGCTGGATGAGGCTTTGAGCAACTTGGTCTGCTGGGAGGTGTCCCTGCCCAGACTGGATAATCTTTAAGGTTCCTTCTAACCTACACCATTCTATGATTCCCCTGGATGAAAACGGATGGAGTACTTCCCACCTATCCTGCAGGCAAATGCCGATGACCTCTTGATGCAAGGAGCTGAATACACATCAAGTAACAGTGTAAGAACTTCTTAGCATATGTGATCCAAAAAGACCAACAAAATCATCTCATGATCCCCTCTAGCTTTGAAATCCATGATTGCGAGAGCTAAAAGACATGCCAGAAAAAAAAATATAATGCTGCTTACTGCTAATGCCAAGATTAGACATATTTTCACCCAAGATCACGGCTAAGTAACATAATTTCAAAACTTCCAGTAAACTTTTACACCTAAATACTGGCTGAGTTGGTAGAAAACAGCACTTTAAGAAGGAGCATCTTCCAGCAGGAACGTGTCATTAAAACCTCATTCTTCTACATAAGCTGGGAGTATGTCTGGGGACTTCTGTGCCATTGTCACAAAACATGTTAAAAAAAAAAAATAATTAAAAACTGAGCTTCACAGACAAGGAAACTTGTCTGCAAAGCCTCCATTAAAAAGTTGGAGGCTTATATTTCTCAAACAGTCTTTTTTAAAAATGAAATCTGTCCATTCGCTGGCATCTGAATACCTCGCCCTCGTAAGCCTTTTTAAGCTCGTTAATTCAATCAGAGCCCTATCACGGTCGCTCTGTCCTCACACAAGAATTGGGGAATTGGCCACTCAATGTTCAAGCTCAATGGTCATACAGGGCAGTATTTTGCACACAAGAATTATAGCTCGGATATTTAGCGTTGCACCATAAGCCACGGCACGAGGAAAGGCACGATCCTATTTCTTTTTGAACGCTGAGCTCCCGTCGTGCCGTTGCTAATGATACTTTGCGCAACAAAGTGGATTTGGGATTCTCCCAAAGATTTGTGCACTCCCCCAACCACACACCGACGGGAGGAATCACCAAAAATCCCTCTTCCCACAGCGAAGAGGTTCATAGACCCAGTGCGCACCAGTCGGCCGTAGCACCACACTAGCAGGGGACCAGGTTACCCTGGTTCTCTTCAAATCAAGCCCTTAGGACGTGGCATCTGCACTGAAGATGATCCAGAAGACCTCAAGGGATGCTCCTGTGCTGGCACTCTATTTTGAACCACAACATCGATTTTTACAGCTATGAAAAAAACTCCTTTTTTCTTGCAGTGACGCTAAAGCCCAAGGACGTGGACAGGGGTGGTGGGATGCGGAGAGCAGACTATTACCCAAAGAGCCAGCACCTCTATTTTAGGCAGAGAAAAACTTAAACAGCAGCTACAGCAAAAACCACCCGCAGTCGATATGATTATATGCTGTTAAGGCACAGCCTGGAAAACAGCTTATGGAAAAAAAAATAATAAAAAAAGCAATAGCAAAGAAGAAATATGTTTGCTGCATGCATGAAGGAGCCACAGTCCTACCTTCCTTGGGTGCTTTTTCGTATTGCTAGTAAAGAACTCCCAGTGGTTGGTGAGCTCCAAGCCACAGAATGAGACAGAAGAGGTCTCCAAGCCCTGGCTGGCATCTGAACCCAGGTCAGATGTTACCTGTGTCAAGGCTGGGCAACCTCATGTAGAACGACACGGTGCAGCTCAGAGATGTTTGTGTGCTGGAACCTATCAAATGCTAGTGTTTTTTTAGAGAAAAGCTAAAAGGATCCCCAAAAAAGCTTGCACAGATTCTCTGTCCCTTGCTTAGCCATTGTCCCATTGCATCTCCTCTTAGCCCTGGAACAGGCTGCCCAGGGAGGTCGTGGAGTCCTCTTCTCTGGAGATCTTCAAGACCCACCTGGATGCCATCCTGAGTGATGTGCTCTGGGCATTTCTGCTTTAGCAGGGGAGCTGGACTAGATGATCTCTAGAGGTCCCTTCCAACTCTGACAATTCCATGATTCCATGATCTCTTGGAAGACTATGTTCTTGAAGGAACCAGCCCACCTCAGATAGGAGATGGGAGACAACTGAGCTGCGGAGAGCCAGCACCACACAATGAGTCGGGATGCCCACACCATGGACATGGGTTTGGAAGTCCTCCAAGCGAACGTGCCTTCAGCTTGGCATGGGCAGTCTTCCTTTTACTGCTGGGGGGTCAAGAGCTGCCCCCCATCCCTCCACCCAGCCAGAGCTGGCAGCGCCGCACTGAGCAGCATTCAATTAGGAACGCAGCCTGCGAGCCGAGAGGGAGCTGAAACGTGGGAGGAGGAAGAAGCCAGCTCAAATAAATGGATAATTGCCATTTAATTCCCGCGTATTAGATTTGGCAATACTTGCATTAGGGTTAAGTCAATAAAGCAACTTGGACCGGAGCTTGATTTGACGACGGGACAGACCGATCAATCTGTCTGAGATGCCGGCTCCCAGCCCTGCCGGGGAGACCTCGGGGTGGGGGCAGAGGAAAGGCCACCGCCCGTCGGCCACGTGCTGAGGGAAATGGCCCTTCATGTGCCAAAATGAGTATTAAGTAAAGATGCCATTCATGCTTTTCCTGGATTAGGCAGCCTCCTTCATGGACAAACGAAGCCCCTTATTCCTACATCTCAATTATGCTGTACAGCAGCCACCGGCCACCTCGCTGGAAAGATGACGCCGTGCCAAGAACGTCTGCCCGTCACCGTCCCTACGAACCCAACCTAGGAGGAAAGCCCATGGAGGAGATTTGCTTTCAGGCAATCAGCTCAAGGGAGTGAGCTAATTAAACCTACAGCAGAGAGATGACAATTCCCCCTGTGACGAGTGTCTCACAGCTTGTTACTCCAACCAGGCTGTGCGGCGGCAGGAGCTGCGCTGGAAGGGACACCAGTGCAACCTGCCACCGACAGCGGGGTACAGCAAAGGGCAGTGAAGGAACAACCATTGCAGATGTTTGGAGTCCAAATCAATACTAATAAACACATTTCCTGGCATCTGACATGAACAGACATAAAATAATTCATCAGGTTTACAGGTACAGCTCCCTTTCCTTCAGACGTGATGCTGTTGCTTTTTTATCATTGAGTCATACAATGGTTTAGGTTGGAAGGAACCTTAAAAATCACCTATTTCCCACACTCCTACCATGGGCAGGGACACCTCCCACCAGACCAATGTGCTCAAAGCTCCATCCAGCCTGGCCTTGAACACCTCCAGGGATGGGGCCTCCACAGCTTCTCTGGGCAACCTGGTCCAGTGTCTCACCACCCTCACAGCAAAGAATTTCTTCCTGAGATCTCATCTAAATCCACCCTCTTTCAGTTTGGAACCATTACCCCTCACCTGTCACTACACTCCCATCTAAAAAGTCCCTCCCCATCGTTCCTATAGGCCCCCTTTAGGTACTGGAAAGCTTCTATAACGTCTCCCTGGAGCCTTCTCTTCTCCAGGCTGAACATCCCCAACTCTCTCAACCTTTCTTCACAGCAGAGGTGCTCCAGCCCTTGTATACCATCTTCATGGCCTCCTCTGGACCCTGTCCAACAGGTTCATGTCCTTATTATGTTGAAGACTCCAGAGCTAGACACAGTCCTTCAGGTAGGCTCTCACCAGAGCGGAGTAGAGGTGCAGAATCACCTCCCTCAACCTGTTGGCCAGGCTTCCTTGGATGCAGCCCAGGATACGGATTTTAGAATCATAGAATCATATGGGGTTGGAAGGGACCTCTGGAGATCATCTAGTCCAGCCCCTCGCAGGAGTGGGTCTACCTAGAGAACGTTGCTCAGGAACTTTTCCAGGTGGGGTTTGGAATGTCTCCAGAGAAGGAGACTCCACCACCTCTCTGGGCAGCCTCTTCCAGTGCTCCACCACTCTCACAGTACAGAAGTTCCTCCTCATATTTAGGTTGAACTTCTTATACTCAAGTTTGTGCCCATTTCCTCTTTTCTTGTCACTGGGCACTACTGAGAAAAGACCAGCCCCGTCCTCCTGACACCCACCCTTTAGGTATTTACAAGCATTGATCAGAAATTTTGGCATCTACAGTCTCCTTTGGGATGGGCAAACTCTCCCTCTACTGCAACACAGAGCAATGTAAGAGCAGGTGGAAACGAGGTAAAACCTCAGGAGTTTGGGTTCAGCAGAACACCCACCAAGACCAGAGTGCAACCAAGAGAGAGATGTGCATTATTCTGCATTGCACTGTATTAAATACAATCAGGCATCATATACAGTTGCTCTAGTGACTTGCAAACATCTGCCCTACCCAAATGCCCCAGGAAAGTATGAAAAGCAGAACAGGGAACGGGTGACAAATTGTTTTCGTCGAGAATACAACCAGGCATTGTAAAGTCTCCCAGGCTCTATATTCTGATAAACCTGGAATTGCCTGTAGATATTGCCATTAGTTTCAGCGGATTTAAAATACACAGGGCACAGGCTCCTGCATTTAACAGCAGGATGCATCATAACAGCATTTATCCATATAGACTGAAACTTCGCCACTGTGAAGTAAGGACCCGTTCATCGCCCACTGCTTTAAAAAGAAAATAAAAATCAACAACAAACCAAAGAACTGTCCCCCAAAACAACCCAACACTTCATTTTAAAAATCTCAAAGCAAGGCAGTAAATTAAAGGAAATACCTACATTCCTCCCCTCTTCATTTGCTCATGTTAGAATATTAGTGATAATTCTTCATTTTACGGTAGTTATATGCATGTCATGTGGCTATGTATACACCCAGATACACGTAAAACGGGTTTTATAGCATATTACTTTTTCATTGCAAATATTTTCCTGAGATGTCCTAGAACGAGAGCGCATTAAAAGCACCTGCTATTAAATCTTTGCTAAAAACCTCCAAATTTCTCATGAAAATCCAAAGTGTGCTGTTAATGAAATTGTTGAGTTTTTAATGTACGTGTCATTTTGATGAATGCAGAACATCATTTCCATAATGTCTTACATGTTTCATGCACTTCTAGGTATTATACCCTCTTCTTGATATCCCAGGAAAACAGATTATGAGCAGAAGTAGGAAGGAAAACAGAATCCTGGAGCCACGTGTGGTTACAGAGAATCTGTTTCAAGGTAAGAATCACTGCGGAAAACTTCCCGGGCGCTTGCTCAGTTCTCCAGCCCCTGGATTAATACTTTCCAATCCTTGCAATAATTTAATTAAAGTGATCAGCAGATGAGAAGTAATACTGCACCGCTGAATCTAATTAAACTTCAAGTTTATCCTCTGGAAATCAAGAAAAATATATATTTCTTCTAGAAAAGACATTTATTTTATTCTGACAGAGGAAAGGATAAAAGAAAAAAAAAAAAAAAGCAATCAGCTTTGTTGATAACATCTCTCTCTTCTCTCTCTCTCTCTCTCTCCCCGTGCCTTCCAAATGACAATGCTTTGCCTGGCTAAATAATAAAATAATAAGCATTCTGCAAAGCTAATCTTCCTCCTCTGAGCTGTCTGAGCCACTTTGTCCCTTCCCACCCAAGCCATTGTAGGCGAAACAATAGCACCTTTGTGAAAACGACAACAGAAAGCAAATGGAGGGGAGGTCTCCACCGTGTTGGAACACGTCAAGGAAAGAAATAAAAATTGAGACCTTCTTACCTCTACTTGGCAATTGTACATCCCCCGTCCCATGAAAGAATTAACTCTCCACGCATGATTGGAGTTTTGAGCGCAATGAAAGCAGGGATGCTGAGAGGACGGGTGATCAGCACCAAGTGGGCACCAACAAGATGATATACAGAGAATATTCCCTCTTTCTGCTGCCCAAATCTCTGCTGCCGTAACCAAGACCATGGCCCACGTTGTCCAGCACCTCCTCGCTCTAAAGGCACGCACACACAGCTGTGCTCGCAGAAAAGAGCATCATCTCTCCACTTGGCTTCCATGAAAAATCATGCCAAGAAGTGTCCTTACAGTCAGCACAGCACTGAACACTGCTAACTAGCACAAACCCACAAAATGCTAAATATTTAACTAAATATGTCCCATTTCTGAATTAGGCTTGCTCAATTAACATTTTACTGCAGCAACCTCCGGGGCAATATTGTCTTGCTAATTAAGCATTTGCTCTCCATCTCCTTAGTGAGAACAGGATGGTTTGACTCTGCCTTTTCTCACGGTCAAAGAGCAAGGGGATGGGAAGTAAAAGAGAAACAGCTGTATAAAAGGGTTTCCTTCTCCAACTTGGACCTTTTCCTCCCGATGATAAGTCCCCTTGTAGACAGTGCCGTGCCCAAGCTACTGCATCAAGTGGGCATGGGATGAGCGTCCACACCAGTTAAGCTCTCAAGGCAACTGGTTGAGGATGGGTGGCCAGAAACTGACTCAACGGAGCTTCAAAATAATAACAGGCACATTGGGGATGGTCAAAGGTCTACAGCAGTGGTGAACAGCAGGTGCCTAGAAAACACGCAAAGGTAGAAAGCATGTATTCTACTGCGCAAGCACCTTCCCAGCTACTGAGCACTTGTATCTCAGGGACCTGCTAAGCAAAAAGCGCTTTTGGTGGCTCACACCACCATGACTTTAGTCTCCCTTCAAAATCACAAACACTTCTCACTTTCAGCACCTGTAGA
Source organism: Gallinago jamesoni (assembly GCA_025769975.1). Classification (NCBI taxonomy): domain Eukaryota; kingdom Metazoa; phylum Chordata; class Aves; order Charadriiformes; family Scolopacidae; genus Gallinago; species Gallinago jamesoni. The sequence goes on from JAOQGH010000012.1 coordinate 150,295,491, forward strand.
AAGACACAACAATGGCTTCAATGACATAACTGAGGCTCTCCTCCTTCTGTTTGTTCTGAACGTGACACCTGCTACCTTCACATGGTATGTGGAGACCAAACATGGCAACAAAGTGGGCTCAATGTAAGAATAAAGATGAAATTTCTACCCCAAAACCTGTGCAAAGAACCCCTTTGTCAGGGAAATACCATTGCTACAAGCCTGTAGCTCAAAAGCCTTCTTAGCAACACTTTGGGGGAGAAAAAAGGGAATGAAGGAAATAATGAAAGAAAAAGGTTTTCAACGTGAAAGGCTCTTTTTAGTTTTTGTGTGATTTCTACCACTTCTACCATACTGCCACTGCTTTGCACACACTTGTCAGGTGAGCCATACAATGACCTGAAGGGAGATGATTCAACATCTTTGTGAGCCAGCAGGTCAACAGCGCAAATCCCAACTGAGCAACCTACTCAATGAATCATAAAATGGGAAGAAAGAGGCTCTCCAGGTCAGGTAGCCCTATTCCCAAGGAGAGAGGCAGCACAGAAATGCCCCTCCACATACCTACTCTAATTGCCTACTCTTTATTTTAATGCTATTCAAGCAGCAAAGCTTGATCTTCGCTTCTTAAAAAGGCTATTTCAGCGTAACGCATCCCAGCAGTGATTTATTTTCACTGCAGAACAGAGAATGATGCTGATCTCTCCATAGAAGACTATTTTTTGCTTGAGGGCCTTTCTTATTAATAGGCCTTAACATTTTTATTGTGATGCTACCCAAAAACAACCCCACAGATTGTGCCTCCTGCTAAATGCTACAATTGACTTTATACTCCTTCCAAGATATTGCTTGCAGGTCTGCCATGGGCCTCTTGGTAGTTCAGATGTATCTACTCTGGAAGTAGATGCATCTACTCCTTCTTTCCCAATCAAGACCTGAAAACAGACACCTCCTTATCTACAATCTGGTAAATCCCCTTCTGGATGTCTTACAAAGAAAGAAGGAAAATGTGGTAGGCTACACCCCTACAAGCCAAAACCTCCCATATTTCATTCCTGCCTGAGAGCACCACAGGAAAATTCATTTACTTCTCTGCGAGTTGGTTACTGCGTCCATAAAACAGTGATGATAAATACTGGACTATTGCTCTGGGGTGGTGTGAAGGTTAAATTCATTAATGCTTGTAGAGTGGCCGAGATGTTTGGATGAGAGGCACTAACCATGGGAAAATTATTACTATTTATTCTCACGGGGGCAGATCACAGCTTCATTAACTCTACTGGAAGACATTTGCTCTACAGTAAGTGTAGGCAAACCCAACTCCAGTGATGCCCAGATCCCATACGTGCTGGGCACAGAGTCTGAAACACTTATTGAAACAGAAACCAGGCAGAAAAATACCCACTGCCCTCAGCTGGGATCGCCCTACAGAAGAAGCATGGTCTAAAGCAGAATCACGAACAGGTGGAGTTCATCACTCCCACACCAGCTCCTCCTCAGCCACTGACTTATTTCATGGTACTGGGAAATTCACCTTCATACTCATTTTCAGTTTGTTGTAGTGCAGTTCCATGGACAAGAGAAGACCCTCACAGAGTGCAAGAGGGAGCAGATAAAAAAACTTGGCAACAAAAACGTAATTCTCAGTCTGGGCACCAGTCACCAGCAGCACATCTCTCCACAGAGCATAAGGTCAGGTTTTTGTACCTTCTGCCAAGATGCCACAAAAACAATGTCAGAAGAGCAAAATCACACACTCACTAGAATGGTTGAGGTTAGAAGGGACTTCTGGAGGTCATCTGTTTGAACCCCCACACTCAAGCAGGTCCACCGAGACCCAGTTGCCCTGGACCATGTGGAGATGGCTTTTGAATAACTCCAAGGATGGTGACTCCACAACCTCTTTGGGCAACCCGTGCCAGTGCTCAGTCACCCTCACAGCAAAAAAAGTCTTTCCAGACTGGATGGACACCTGACCTCATGCAAGATATTAGACTTTCCCCTCCACAGGCAGTGTTTCCATCATTGCCTGCTTCATGAGCCCATTGCGTAGCTCATCTTCATCTCTTCTGCTGCACAGAGGGTTGGGGTGTCCCCTGCATTGGGCAAAACATCAGCCTGTGCAGCAGGACTCCAAACTCTGCTGCTCTCTATGTATCAAAGCCAACACGTGAAAAGGAGAGGTAGCAAATGAGAAGATCTTGGAGGAAGGCTGAGCCCACTCAGGTCTCTGATGAGAACTTCACTTCCAGATTCAATGAACCGAAGCTACTTTTCATTATGACATAGTGAAGGATAAACACCGTTGCATTAGTCAGCTCCCAGCAGTCAGCTTTTGAAGGACATTAAGTGGGTGGCAGAGAAAACCTGAAAGCAAAGGGGAAAAAAAGAAAAATCAGACTCTGCAGCATAGCATTATTTGGAGCCGCTCTTCTGGCATGCAGCGCTGTTCCTGCTGTTGTCTGGAGGCTTCTTTCTGGCAAATCATATCACCATGTCACACCACCGCTCCCCAGGCTCACCAAACGTGGACCAGCAATGCCCAGCTCCACTTCTCTCCATTGAACATCTCCCAGATGTTTACCTATACTTTATTAGGACCATGGATGCATCAATTTGCAGAGATAAACATGGGGTACATCCCCTTCTCCATTACAAGGCCCAACAGAGTTTTGTGATAGCTGACACTACTTCTTGAACTTTTCCAGGGACTGATGTTTTCTTCTGCAGGACAGAACTGAGCGTCCATCACCCCATGCAGTTTTTCAGAAGTGCTGGAAAAGAAATTGGAGCACGGATTCCTGGTAGAACAACCAAGCTCTGAGGAGATGAGCCTGATTCTGCTTCATGTGGACCATGGCTGGTAACCTGTTACCGCTGTCCCCAGGTAGATAGAGACCAGCTGAGACACAGCAGAGCAGGAGAAACACCTCTCCCACTCAAGTCAAATAGCTAGAGAAAAGCAGAGCTTCAGGAGGGCAACTCCCCTCCCACGGTCATGATGGGCAGCGATAATTATACATCTGTTGGTTAATACACTAGAGCACAAACCTCTCCAACACCATCTTTGCCCAGCAGCTGTCTCCCAGTGGGGCTCGCAGCTTGACAGGGGGGGAAAAAACCAACGAGTGAACCATGACTGATGCATTTGTTGTGGGGATCCACTCCAGTACCTTTACGGATTGTGCTTAATGCAACGGAAAGTGCTGTGGAACGTTAAATTTCCATCTCGAGGGCAGACAGCCCTGGCAGGACTGAAGCTGCTGCTGCTTCCTGCCGAGAGGGACGCGCTGGAGCCAGCTCATCCTTGCTGAATTCCTCAGACACACGGGGGCTACCTCCTTTCTAACTAGGTCCCTCAGAGAGGCTGCATCCCACACGTGAAGGTGAGCTTTGCTGCCAGTACACTGGATCCAAAGAAATATCAGAATCGATACTTTAAAACTGAACTATCTGGGAAAAAAAAAAAAAAAATACACAAGTTGAGGATGCTGCTGCCACAAGAGAAGAAACCCACAAGGTTTCCCATAGCATAAAGGAAAGGTTTATTTTCCTCTATCAACGTGGAAGCATTTAAAACGTCTTCATTAAATACGTACAATCACAGCATCAGCTTTATCAGTTGTTTGCACGTGTTTAGCCACAAACCCCACCCCAGGATGAAGAAGTTCAGCACATTTACCAAAGCTCTACACCTTGACCGACAGCCCGACCAGCAGCGACAGTTTTCAGTTTCCCACTTCACTTTCGGGGCATGTTCCCCTCCAAGAAACAAGGCTTTCAATGCTCCTTTCATTATTGACTATTTTACCAAAGAGAAACACCTAATGGAGTTTTTAACTGTTCAAAATGAAAGCTTTCTGGTTTCTTTAGCAGCTGTAAGCTTCACCGAAACCACAGAGCAGACCAAAAAAGGCTTCAGCCCCAACTTCCAGCCCGTGCTACCGCCATCCGAGGGGAGACCAGCCTTTCCCCATCAGATCCCATCCAAAGCCTTCCCAGACATTCCTCCCTTTAAAGAAGATATCCTTCCACACACAAACCAGGACATGAGATGAGCAAGCACCAGAGATCACCAGCGTGGCCACCAGGTAGGGCAATACTTTGGAAGGGCAATTGGGGCAGTGATGAGAAAAAGCAGGGGGAAGTTCTAATCGTGTAACATCTGAGCCTGAAAATCAAAATAGATTCGCCAACCTCCCTTTGCCAATATACCTCAGAACTGTGAGGAAGGCAATAATTATCCCTCCTTTACTGAGGAAGCCATAGCAGAGAGAATTAAAGGCTCTGACTCATGCACTGAAGCAAACAGAGGCAGGAGCACAGACCATTGTGTAATCTCTCACACTGGTTAGGGTTACCCCCTGGGCAGAGAGGTGGTATCAGTCACAGCCCAAAATATTCAAAGAAACTCTCTTTGCTGGTGCTTTTGGATAACACTCGGGTGCAAACCACATGCTGTAGTGCTCACCATAGAGAGAACCACCTCCAGAGCTCAGCTGGACATCTTCAGCCAACCACGTATAACAACACAGTAGAATGTGTTTGGGGTAAGTCTTCACCCCAAAATCATGGAATCATAGAATCAAAGAATGGTTCGAGTTAGAAGGGACCTTAAAAATCATCTAGTTCCAACCCCCCTGCCACGGGCAGGGACACCTCCCACCAGACCAGGTTGCTCAAAGCCCCATCCAGCTTGGCCTTGAACACCTCCAGGGATGGAGCCACAGTTTCTCTGGGCAACCTGGGCCAGGGTCTCACCACCCTCAGTGTAAACAATCTTCTCTTTATATCTAATCTGAATCTCCTCTCTTTCAGTTTAAAACCAGTAGCCCCCATCCTGTCGCAACAGCCCTTAGAGTTCTTCAACCAAGAACACCCAGCTCTCTTTGGTCACTGTCTCCTGTAATATACATAAGGTGTCAAGAATGAGTACCCAAAATTGACATTACAGAGCATTCTGTCTGACAATAATGGTATAATATGCACATATGTTTGGCTATCTTCTCTATTTCTTTTCTTTGTCCGTTTGTTCAGGGTGCAATTACCTGGAACACCGGATCAAAGCTCCTGTTCCTCCTCCTGTGAACCCTGGTGGGATTTCCAACTGATCACTTGGCTGCTGCAGGAGCTGAGTCACCCTCCCAGCCCATTCCCTTTGTACAACCAGTTGCAGAGAGAGAAAAGCAATGGGAGAACTCTACAGCCAAAAGGGGAAAAAAGGGGGGAAAAAAAAAAAAAGGGAAAAAAAGACTTTTTCTTCAAGTTTTTTAAAGGTCCTTTCCAACCCAAACGATTCTATGATGCTGTGACTCTCTAGAGAAGGCAAAACTGTTATTCAGAGAGTACCAAAAATACTCTTTCATGCCTCTATTAAAGTCTTCCACTTTTCTAGATAGCTTTCAAAAATTTCAGGCAGTCTTTGTCCTTAATTAGTAAAAGAAGCTATTGTCTGTTCTTAATAAGACACTTATCTTCCCAACTCGAGCAAGGTATTTCTTAAACATCGACAAAGTTCCTCACTTCGTATTCATATTTTTATACTTAAGCTGCGCCCCAAAATAGTAACCAATTATTTCTTCAAACACCCTTATGATACCAGCGCACAAAGTGCCTGTTTATCCAATAATGCCACCAGGATGTTACTAAATTCATCCTGACGTTCAGAAGACATTTCCAAATATTTTGCATCTCAAAAGTAGTTTTACATCAAAGTAAATTTCTGAAGGCTGGTAGAATCGCCTGGCTTTTTGCAGAAGGATGTGACCCAGAGGCCATTCACACCTTGTGCGCGGCTACATCCAGCCGTAAAGGCACGTATGAAATTTAAGAATCGCTCTTACAAAATTCGATTCAGGGGGGTATATTTGCAGAATAGCCCCTGCAGTGTTAAACTGAGTTTTTTTAATGAAAAACGGGAGCAATCGCTGTCAGTATTTAGGACGGCAATGTACAACCAAGGTACATCATTGAGCTGGTGTGACCAACAGCACGTGTGCTGGTAGCCAAGAGCTACCTGGGATAAATTGGACTTGCTTAAACCCACGTGAAAGATTTAGGGCAGCGTGTTTTATCTCACATTCGCACCAGGTTTGGCAGAAAATCCACAGCCCCACTAATAAACGGCAACTTGTTAAAGTGATGTGACTTCTCTGCGCTTCGGAGCCTTCAGAGTGTAAGGGAGGAAAAAAGAAACACCACGTTCCTTCATCTCAGCAAAGAGCATCTCCATTCCCTTTATTAGAGAACCATAGAATCACCTAGGTTGGAAGGGACTTAATCTTTGTTAAAATCATCTAGTCCAACCAACAGAAAAAAAAAAAAAACAACAAAAAAAACCACACACCACCCACAAAACAACACCAACCCAACAGTAAACCATATCCCCAAGCATCATGCCAACTCATCTCTTGAACACCTCAAGGGATGGTGCCTTGCAAGTCCCTTTTCTTGAGGCAGAGATCACACGAATATGAGGAGTCGCATTGCTGAGAAGAGTTACCCAACCACCCAGTGAACATATCCCCCCTCCAACCAAGACAGAATCACAGAATCATAGAACAGTTCAGGTTGGAGGGGACCTTAAAGATTATCGAGTTCCAACCCCCCTGCCCTGGGCAGGGACACCTCCCACCAGACCAGGCTGCTCAAAGCCCCATCCAGCCTGGTCTTGAACACCTCCAGGGATGGGGCTTCTACAGCTTCTCTGGGCAACCTGTTTCAGTGCCTCACTGAATTTGAGTGAAGAATTTCTTCGTGATACCTGAGCTAAATCTGTCTTCTTTCAGTTTGAAGCCATTACCTCTTGTTCTGTCACTACATACCCTTGTAAAAAGTCCCTCTTCAGCTTTCCTGTAGGTGCCCTTCAGATACTGGACCATCACTGTAAGGTCTCCCCGGAGCCTTCTCTTCTCCAGGTTGAACAACCCCAACTCTCTCAGCCTGTCCTCACAGCAGAGGTGCTCCAGCCCTCAGATCATCTTCTTGGCCTCCTATGGACCCACTCCAACAGGTCCATGTCCTTCCTGAATCCTACCTTTGTCCACCATGCTTGTAACTTATCAGCAATTAAAAGGCATCTATAGGACACACCGTGAGCAACACAAAAGCTGCTTTATTTGCTTTCAACATCCAGAAAAAAAAGTGATATCTATCGTTTCAATTTCGCTGTACTATTCAAGCTGCGTCACACAGTCCACAGACATGGTGAACGTGTGGCTTTCTGGTCTGATTTTTTTTTTTTTCTTTTTAATAGCAAGGTACAAGCTTTCTTCTGAAACACTTGGCATATTCCTGGTTGACAGAGGTAGGGGTTTCCCCAAGTATTTCTTAAACTAACTTGACATTTCATATAATTAAATCAGCCACTAGGGAGTAAGCATTTGAGCTATCACATTATCCGAGCTTCACATATATGAAAATAATTGTACTATCTCCCGAATCAGGGAAAGACACAACCAGACTGGTTAAAACCTAGTATTAGGAGCATAAATGGTTATCATTTTATTAATCACCATTTTTGCACCGGTGCTGGGAATAGATTGCTCCCCGACGTTCCATCACGCCGAGCGCTGCACAAAACACGCAGGATTACACGCTTCCTCCCCAGAAGAGCTTAGACTGGATGTTTCTTTGTTCAAGCAAGGACATGAACTTGCCATGCGTATAATTAAATCTGCTCTTTCGGGGAGGGCCCGATCCCGCAGACATATGTCTATTAACAGTTCCTCCAAGAAGAACAAGCTTCACTTGCGCGTGAAGCCATACTAGAGCCCCCAACACAAACAGAGGGGATTAAAGGCAGGCGTTCAGCAATATGGCATTTATTCCTTTTTAGGTATCCAGGCCTAGCTTTCCCTACCCGATCGGTGAAATCTATTTTCTCCAAGTGGAAATTCTACTCACACCACACCAATGTCCTCGAGAGAGGGACGCAGACAACCTTCTCCCGGAAACTACAGTTTTGAAGAAATGGGTAACCTTCTCTGTTTTGAGCTCATTGAAGTCCTACCAGTCCTTCTATGCAAAGAACCAAGCCTAATAGCTGATATACTGTGCACAAATTGCAACTAAGAGGGATTTTTCCGCCCCTGTGCTGAAAACAAATAAAGCCTCCAAAATTTAGCTGTTCTTCTGACCTCTCGTATTTTCTTGCAAGTTGCTGTGATTAGTGTCTACCCAGTTATTGCGCTGCTAAAGCACCAAGAAGACTGGCCAACTTCAGTAGCTCCTCCAGAAGCTCTAAGGGCAAGGACCTAATTTTATCGGCGTAGTTGGCGGCACCAACGCAGACTGCGAGGATGCGCCTGAGATGGTGCCACTTTTCTTACCTTTCCCCTTTCTTTCCCTATAATAATCGACAAATGGCTCTGATCCATCATCTTCCCACTGAGGAAGCTGAAGAGGTGCGTTTGCAACATGGTGCCTTGCTCTGGTCAAGAGAAAACACTCATGGCTTTCTTAAGACTTAAAAAATGCTGCCGAACAGATTTATAACCAACATACGTAGAGTTTGAAAAAATAAAAATCCCCATTTTCCCTCTCCTCTTCCTACAGAAGGAGAAATTCATCCCAAAACTCCCTTTACTGCCGATGTCCTTGAAAAGCAGGAAGGTATCAGCTATAGTGAGGGGGAAAAAAAATAAAAATGTAATTCCCTCCAAAGGAATTCAGTGAAATCCACTCTGTGGTCCAGGAAATGCCTGAAGGAACCGATCACATGCACAACACTCACAGATTTTGCTTTAATAAACCTCAGTATCACAACAGCACACCTTTCAAACATCAGGGAGGTCCCACCCGTGTTTGCCTTTCCAAAAGACAGCACTGCCCGTCCCTCTGGGGGTGGGAAAGCACAACCTGTAAGCGTAAGTATTTGCTGGGAATATAAAGCAATGACTAAATGCACCAGAAACTCGGGAGAAAAAGAGATGATAGGGGCATCTATCATCCCTATTTTCCAGTGAATGAATACTGATCCCTCCCCGCCGTTAGCTTTGGTCACTGGTGTTCGCATAAATATTAACTAACAGTTTGCCCACTTGAAGGAACTACTTTTCCCCTTTCAAATCTACACCCAAATTTCCCAGCTGGAGCTCTAAAGCAAAAGCAAAAAGGCTCCCAGAAAGCACATCACTCTGGTTGGGGTTTTTAGCTGGGTTTTTTGTTTGTTTGTTTGTTTGAACCCTAAAAAACACAGGCACACAAGGTTTCATGCCTGAGAAACCATGTTTTTTGCCCTTGCTTTCACTTTATATGAGGCAAAAGATGATATGATGCACCTAGATGGCACCTCGCGCAATTTTAGAAGTCTAACAGCAAAAGGTCTTGAGCTCTTTGTCTCTTCATCAAAAATTGGAAGTTTTCACTGTTTTTCATTAAGACCCCCAGGCACAGTGGTCCCTAGGTCACACCATACAACTGTCACATTGATTCATCTTGCCATGGGATGGTCACTCTCACTTTTTGCAGCACACTGTACTAATTCTGGCTAATTTATATAGGGAAAAAAGGTGAGTCCTGAGACCTTTCTGCAGCCACACTTTGACAGGCCAACATTATGGAGGAGAAGGAACCTGGGGAGGATCAGAGCAAGAAACAGTAAGCATGAAGGAACAAAACTTAAAGGACAGATGGTGTTAGATTTCAGGGAGAATTTCTCACAGTTGAGGGCTGAATTAATCTCCCTGGAAAATTAATTGAAGACTGATGAGGAACACATAGAAGCATGATGGACAACTTCGGTGGGGATGGACTGCAGGGCTCCTGGCTATGAAGATGACTTAGAGTGAAGAACATCCCATCACCTATGGACACATCCACATAATCAGGCCTCATTTCAGGTCTCACTGAAGTCTAGAATATGGGAAGGGGAAGAGCTTGGTTTTCCTGTCAACATCTGGCGTCCTTTTGGCAACTGTACGCAACACTCAGTACCTTGCCAGGACCCCGCAGGCTGTGTCATGTTTCATGAACTCCTCAGTCTTTAATTACCTTTGAAACGTGGAATGCCTCAATTCCACCACCATCAGACTTTGTGACTAAGAAAAAAAGCATATATTTGTATGAATATTAAAACCAACAACTGCGACCCCTGTGTGCGACTCCAGGGTAGTTTTGGGGAGCCACCTAAATCCTTGGCGGGTCAAAGACCCCAGACTAGAGTTGGAGATAAACCCACTGGAGATTAGCTGTAAAAAAAAACCTGGTAGCACTGCCAGGGACTAGTTCATGTACTCATCTTGTTCAGAGAGTGGGCTCCCCAGGGCTAAGGGGCACCTTGTCCCACTCTACGGCTCAGATAAAGGCCAAAGGATGGTCAGAGAAATTCCAGGGAAACAAAAGAAAACAAAACAAAAAGTGGGCCCTGAGTTTTAGAAGTGCTGAATTCTTTATTTATAAAAGGAAACTAAGGAAAAGGCAAGTGATGCAATGTTTGTGGGAAACGCTTGTCGAGCAATCTAAGAAAGTCCTACTTAAAGGACTTAGAGAGAGGTCCTACTATAGAGAGACACAAGCGGACCAAGACTTTCTTGACATGGACACAACTGAGTGTTCAGTAAATTGAGATTCCAAGAAGGAAAATCAGCAATTGCTACAAACTGGTAGGAAGCTCAGGACACACATGTGAATGCTCCACCATCCGCACTTAATAAATAAATACATAAAAACTCAAACCCAAACCAGCAAACCCCAACAATAAATGGGTTTCCATCCCTGGAGACCAGCTCTTGTCTAAAGGCACAAGGAAAGTGGCGGATGGACAGTCGTGCCCTCCCTGAAGCCCTTCTGGAGAAGCAGAAGGTGCACGAAGCCCTCCCTACTGTAAATTCAGCGCAGACATTAAAAAGTCGTTAGAAATGGATAATGAAATTAAGAAGGGGAAAGCTAATAGGAACTACCGCACAGAGGGAGCCCTGCTGGTGCTCAGCAATGCGGCCAGCTGAGCACCGGCGAAGAACAAATTGAGTGTTAGGAGGAGGGAAATAAAGCAAGCGCCGCAGCTCTGCTTGGCAGGACAAGTGTAATAGATTCTGTCTCTGAGATGTATCAGCATCTGTGGCTTTTAAATCACGGAGGAAAGCAGAGGGGAGCAAAGCTTTTAGCACTCAAAGCAAAATCGGCAACGAGACCTTTATGATGATGAACTGCACTCGGGAGCGAGGGAATTAACAAGAGGCAGAACGTCCAGCAGGAGACTGGACATCCCAGTTCTTCCCCCGTCCTCTACCAGCCTCGAGACCCCAGTGCAGAAGGTGGTAGGTTTTTTTCCTCCTCCCTTGTTGCCCAGGTCTGACAGCTTGGAAACATGCAAATATTCCTTTGAGATTTTTGTAATCACAGCAAGATCCTCGATGTGCTTCGAAACTACAAATGAAAGGGCAACGTGTACTGGGGGTTACCAATCCCATCAGGGAAAGAAGAGCTGCTTCAGGTTTTGCCCAGTTTTGGAGAGAGAGGTAGTGTCAGAGATGAGGCAAGACCTTGGGAGATCCAGCTCTTCGGTCTTGTCCTGAACCAGGACAAATCAAGTTTCAACATTTCCCACCCCCTCCCTCCTCTCCTTGTTAAGGAAAAGACCTTCTTATTGAAAAAAGGGGAGAGAGAGACTTCTTCCAGGTCCTAAATACCTTCAGACAAGCTGCAGACCTAACGGGAATGCTTCAGAGATACCTAAAAGCACCTGATTAGGGAATCACCTATTCAAAATAGTTTATCTTCAGCGACGCTTCACTGCGCTGCTTAAACTGAATTTAATGTCCACATCAGACGGCAGCTTAACCATCTCACCCTCCCCGTTACCCACACAAACAGCAAATCAATCAAAGCCATTTGGCATCTTTTTTTACTGTGGTAGCATCTCCCTAAGAAAATCAACGCTTGCACAGAACCAGGCTGGTTACACCTGTTATGATTTCAGCCAAATTTACCAAAACTACTCTGACTCCCTCAGAAGAGAGGAGAGGAAGAGATAAGGAGATTTAGAAGTTTGGAATTAACTAAACTATTTTAATGAAGAATTAATATTACAATCAAAAAGAAGAAAATAATGAAATAGAGACAATATATACAGAACCGTATCAGGCTTCCGGGATGACAGTCCCATCATGGGCAGGCAACTGGGGAAGTCCCACACTGGACTCAGCGATGGCTGGGAACTGGGTTCCAGCTCTGGAGTCAGGAACACATGGATGGGGATCAAAAGCAGATGGACAGAGTCCTCTTTGGACGTCGGCCATCGAAGAACGAGAGTTGACCCTTTGATCCCTCAGCTTTTATTCTGAGCATGGGGCAGATGGGATGGAATACCACAGTCGGTCAGGTTTGGGTCACCTCTCCTGTCCCCTCCTCCCCACAGCTGTGACCCCTCTACACGTTTTCTATATCCAACCCTCTAACGGGGCAAATAATGAAAATTGGCTGACCTTGGACATCATAGCAAAAGTATAAGCAAGAGCCACCCTGCCACCACTCCTTGGCATGTAGCACAAACATTGGTCTTACCACTCTGAGAACGAGCAGTTTTCTCCACAATATGCCATTCATTTCAGAGAGTAAGAGGCCCAGCTAAGATGTAAAATTCCAGAGCAGAAAGTTGGCTCTGTTTTACTTCAGACTGGGACAACGCCAAAGGATAGCAATACTCTGGTTTAAAAAAAAAAAAAAAAAAAAAAAAAAGAAAAAAGTGCAGAGTTATATTATCCACCTTTACAGTGGGGGAAAATAAATCATTTACTCTTTAAAATACCCCTGCAACAGTTAGAAACTGGGGCTTGGTCTCGTGTATCTACGCTAGACGCACCGGCAAAGTGCAGCTGCCCCTGGCATAAAGCGTGGGAGCTGCTTAAGGAGAGAGCTAAAAGCCCACGTGGAGCTCTCTGTCAAAGGCTGATCAGGACCTTGAGAGCAAAATAATTAATACAGACCGAACGGCACACATTTCTGCCTCTGCAAGGCCAGGAAAGGTGAAGCAGCATCATTTTCCAGTCTCACGCAAGGTAGCTCGCGAGGAGGGAAAGGTGTTAAGAGCCTACGATATTAATTAAGTTAATAGTTTGGGATTTAAGACAGGACATCAAACATGCCCAGCTATATTACAGTCTACTTTTGCGCGCCCGTTCCAAAGTCCCAGAGCAAAATTATGTCACTGCAGATGCAAGGACACGGGTTACGCTTTGCAGATTTCAATCAAGCAATTTACCGTTTGGCTGGGTCCTCTCCGGACACAAGAAGTTGACCTTGAAAGCTTACTATGAAAGCTTCAGAAGATGGTCAGTATTTCATCCTGTATAAAATGGAATCAGAAAATTGTTTAGATTGGAAGAGACCTTAAAGATGATCTGGTTCCAACCCCCCTGCCATGGGCAGGGACACCTACCACTAGACCAGGTTGCTCAAAGCCTCATCCAGCCCCATCCAGCCTGCTCTTGAACACCTCCAGGGCTGGGACATCCACAGCATTCCTGGGTAGGATCACCAGGAATATGATGAGATCGTGTCTAAATGAGCACTCTGCTCTGTCCCACAATGCTCTTGTTTTCCTGACAGCAAAATAAGTGATTTATCCTTGCACCAGCCTCAGGGGTGGGAAACTCCCCGTGCACAGAGTCTTTCTCCTCTGTTCTTCTAGATAGTTGCACTAACACTGAGCAATGCTTGTCCAAACTTGCTCAGTTTGTCCAGGAAAGTTACTTTTACCCAAGTGGTGCTGCAAATTTACTGCAGCCTGTCCCTAGTCACCGCAAAGAAATTAAAATATGCAGACAAGCCAACCTGTTCTCCACCTCTCCTGCCTTGAGGATGACAGCCCCATTGCCCAACAGTTTTCTGGCTCCGGTTATATGGTTGCCATAACCATTCTCTCCATCTTTCTTCCTCTATCCCCATTTCTTTCCTTTCACACACACAGCACTGACGGGAAATCCTTTAGAAACCTCCTCATGAGTGCACCAGCGAGTCTCATAAGCTACCACAAGATAAATCTCTGGTGAAGGAGCAGAGGAGGTCCTCTGGAGCCTGCTTCATTATTCATTGATAAGCTCCCAATCAGACACTGTAACCACTGCTGTAAAAGATTAATATTTTTTTTTCCTTATCCCTAACCTCCCTAAATTTCTACAGTGCTGTTCTGCAGACACCCACTGATTCTTTATCCTCCTTGCCCTTCCCGAAGCACCTTCCAGCTGATAATTCAGAAAACTTTTATTCAAACAAATCTTTTCCCAAGGTGAGCACAGGAATTATACAAGATCTAAGCCAATGGACCAGATCAGAAATTCATGTGTTTCAACACCTGCCTCCAGGACCTACAGAGAAGCTACAGAAGCGGAGAGATAACCTACACAGGAATGGTCCTGCAAAGCCTTCGGGTTTTAGGAGGTTGGGTTTTTTTATACATCTTGAAACAGAAGGGTCCAATCTCCTTATCCTTCAATATTTACCATTACAGTTGTAAACATTCTTTGGGGCCCCAGAAATAGTTCATGCCTCTTTGTGCTCAGATGAACTTTTGGCCACAGTGGTGTCTCCCCATAGCCATTTTCACACTAAACAGGTAGCTTGAGTCTTCCATGAGCAACTCCAGACCAACCAACCAAACCACGTCCCTAACAGTTATATCCCAAAACATAAAATTGAAGCAATCCACATGGGTTTGTATTTGACTATGTGACTATGAGCTTTGAGTTTTAAAGAGCCTCACATGTGCAAGTCAGAGGGAAAAACAAAGTGTCTACAAACGTATTCAAGCCCTTCTATCTATTTCTCCAGCCTCCTTGCTCCAGTTCAGATGTCTTTCTCGATGCCTGAAGCAGCAATTTTTAAAAGTTATCTGTGAGCAGAGCAATCACAAGTTTGATATCTATTTTAGCAGGGAACAAAAGCCACGGAGGAAAAAGAGGCACAATCAACTAGTGAATAAACCCTGTCTTCTCCTGCAGGGCACAGCAAAAGGTGGAGCAGTGCAAGAAGCTCTTCCCATCTCCCATCATGGGACTGTGGAATAAATGGAAAAGATCACAGAATCACAGAATGGTGGGAACTGGGAGGGACCTCTGGAGATCATCTAGTCCAACCCCCTGCCAGAGCAGGGTCGCCCAGAGCAGGTTGGACAGGAACGTATCCAGGTGGGTTTTGAACATCTCCAGAGAAGGAGACTCCACCACCTCCCTGGGCTGCCTGTTCCAGGGCTCTAGAACCCTCAAAGTGAAGAAGCAAAAGGAAGTAAGAAAAAGATGATAAGCTGATATGTTTGCTGCCAGACCCACCTCTGCAAGGAGCTTTGGAGCAATGCAGAAGGCAGAGTGTCCCAGGAGAACTTCCTTGTGGTCCCCCTCCCCATCACAGCCACTCTCTGGACACCCAAGGCAGTTCGTTGGCCATGCACAGGGTGGTTTCACAATGAAAAAAAATGACCAAAACCTCCACTACCGTCCTTCTGTCACCATCTGTGCTGACCCTCCACTCGAGCTGATGAAAATTGCAGTTTCACAGAAAATGAGCTAAAAAAATGCAAATTCATGGTGGCTGCAGGTATCAATAGAAATTTTACCTTTTCTAACTTTGGACCTGGGACTGGAAATATCCTCGCTGAAAAAAAAAAAAAAAAAAGGCAAAAAAAAAAAGCAAAGCATTTAAGCTGCCAGAACATCCAAATGCAGAATTAGTTTCAGGCTTCCCCCGAGGCGCTGAAGTTTGAAGACTAGTTATCACATATATATTAAAAAAAAAAAAAGAAAAGAAAAAGTTAAAAAAAAAATAAAAAAAAAGAGCTGCAGAACAGCGCCCGCATTAGAGCACACCAACCTTCGTTTCTTTATTTTTAAACGATTGCATCCCCAAACCCGGCGACGCTCCTCCCAGAAGACACAGCCAATATCCCGATCTATTTTTTGATCTTCTAAATCCAGGCACAGGAAGCCGAGCTGGAGCCGAGGGGGGGAGCATGCGGATGCTGCAGCCCAGTATCCAGCACTGGAACAAGGAAAACTCCGGTGGGGACTCAAGCTGGCGCTAACGGCCACGTTATTTCTCGGTGTTTGGCTCCTAAATAGCCAAGTTCCGTCCGTGGCTTTTGCTGCAAAGCCTTTCAGCCGTGGCTACGTGTTTCTGCGAAGCTGCGGATGAAATAAGACTGATCTTGGCCACTGGGGGTCATTAAAAGGCCTGGTAGAGCCTCCTCCCAGGGACTGAGATATTTCTCTGGCTGGAATCCGACTTCTTTGCTCCTTTAAGTATTTGTCGGGACCCCTGTGTTATAACCCGTTAGGACCAGTTGCCACCGAATCACCTTCTCTAGAGGCTTCCCCTCTTTTCCTGCTTAACTTAGGAGACCTGACCCAGTCGCTGCTTAAAGGCAGATCAGCGCCCAAAATCCATCCCAGGCAAATAAATATGTCTTTAAAAAGAGAAGCAGAAAGAAATACACCCAGCCTCCTAACCTTCCAGGTGGTCTCCTGGCTACTCTCCTGTCCACAGGCTGGGCAGGGAGGGAGACCTCCCTGGGAACTGGTGATCATAGAATCATATGGGGTTGGAAGGGACCTCTGGAGATCATCTAGTCCAACCCCCCCACAGGAGCAGGTCTACCTAGAGCACATTGCTCAGGAACTTGTCCAGGTGGGTCTGGAATGTCTCCAGAGAAGGAGACTCCACCACCTCTCTGGGCAGCCTCTGCCAGGGCTCTGCCACCCTCAAAGTAAA
>JAOQGH010000012.1:150319217-150332777 GCA_025769975.1 Gallinago jamesoni
TCCCCTCAGCCTTCTCTTCTCCAGGCTAAAGAGTCCCAGCTCTCTCAGCCTTTCCTCATAAGGGAGATGCTCCAATCTCTTCATCATCTTCATTGCTCTTCGCTGGACTCCTTCTAGTAGTTCCCTGTCCCTCTTGAGTTTGGGAGCCCAGAACTGGACGCAGTATTCCAGTTGTGGCCTCACCAGTGCAGAGCAGAGGAGGAGAATGACCTCCCTCCACCTACTGGCCACACTCATCTGCAGGGCTTTGATTTATTTCTCCGCCCTCACTCTGTCTTTTCCATCTTGGCATCAGGAAATAATGGGAAATTGGTTTTAGAAAGACCTACGCAGTGACTTGCACATCTCAAAACCTACTTAAAATACTTCTTCCACCCCACTACAGCCATCAGAACTGTCATTACCTTCATCAACAGCCACTTAAAAGTGCTCACGAATCCCAACCGTGAGCATCCACCTCTAACAGAGAAATTCAGGGAAGATCTGCAACGTATACATCCTAAAATCCAATTTTAAATCCCTTCCTTGCTCCTAAACGCTTCCCATCCACAGTAATTCATCCTAATCCCCAATCGACCCGCTTACATCTGTCGAGCCCTTCCCCACCGCTCATCTTTAATCCCTGCCCACTTCTACCTGCTGTCTGCCTCCGAGCAAACATCATCCTTAAAGAAGAGCGAGTAAGCGATGATATTTCTGGACTGACAGCGTGGATAAAAGTTTTATTCCTGTTTTTTTTTATGGTTGTTTTTTTGTTTGGTTTGGGTTTTTTGGGTGTGTTTTTTTTTTCCACTCAAAATTCCATTTGTGTCCATACATATTTGGGTCAGCTGTTTACCCCCCCATAACGTACAGAAATGAGTTTTTCTACGTTCTACGAATAAATCCGTCCTTACAGTCAGGCTGCGGAACAGAAATCCACAGCTACAGCATTCCAGTATCTCCAGAAATCTCCAAGCCCATTTTGCTGCCAGAAGCAGATATTATAAAACTCCACTTGCGTCTTCAAAGAGAAAAAGCAACACGTTCACAAAGGATGCTACATTCTGTTTTCCTAATTGATTAATTGATTAAGAAAGACACATTCCATATCCTTAAGAACTGAATCAATTAGCTAATTTCCTTTTGGGTTTTCTGTTCAAGATTGGGACCACTGGTGTGATTTTTACATGTTTACAGTAAAATGGCTCTGAATGATCAAGACTAACAAACAAAATTGGTAGAGAAAAAAAGAGTTTATCTTTACCCAAGAGGTTTTGGGTTTGAGTTCTTTTTTTTAAAATGCTACGAAGTTGTCAGTTCACCCTCACATATTTCATTAAAACACTTACTTATTCCAACGGTGTGCTCTGGTTTTGCTAGTTATATAAATAAATGCATAACCACTTAACTTCCCCGAAATACTGAGATTATAGTGAAACATTTCTTATAATGTGAAAATTGCCAGAAGGGATAGGGCAGAGGTTTTCAAAACAAACAGTTTCAAAGTTAATTCGTGTATGAAAGTTAATTCTCCTGGCAATTCCATTTGCTATAAAACATGTTGTTCATTATTCTTTAATATGTTTTCTTATGTTTAAGTTTATTAATTCATTAAATCACTGCTAAGATCTCTAAGAACTAGATGTAAAACAGAGAGAGAATATCCACTAAATTTAGTGAAACTGGACCAAGAAAATAAATTTATGATGTTTGGAAGTCTTGCACAATAGCTAAGAAACAATGTGAAATAATTCCTCTGTACATGCTACTAAAACCCTCTTGAGGTAGTCTAATAGGAGAGATCATCTCATTACGATCTTTTAATATTATTTATATATTTATTATTACAATATTTTTTTAATAATATGCATCTAGGCTTCGACCAGAACTTTATTTCGGGCCAATTGATAATTTATTTAATACAATACCTAAGCCCTCTACTTCTGTGTCCCCACAAATTCAAGAAAATATGACAGGACCCAAAACTTAGAAGTGAAAGTCAATCATCAACATTCTCAGAAACTTTTTACAATGTTTGACAAGTATTTTTTTCTTTCTTTTTTTTTTTAAATGCCATATAAAATTGAGGCAAGACCACTTTTTTTTTTCCACAGTAATATTTGTGAACAGATCTACACATGGCAGATAAAAGGCACTACAGAAAGCCGTGCTATGAGTTGTTCCTTACATTCTACACTTGATGGGACTCCATCCCAAACATGCTTTGGTTCTATTACGGAATGTGACCGAGACACAGTCCAATCCTTTCAGTTTTAAACACTTTATCTTTTAAAAACAAACACTCACTGCTTTTAACTCTTTCTAAGAACATTTAACTGCACGGTTGGGTCCCTCCTTGCTCCAGTGATGAAGAGTTGCCACAACTAGACCTAGACCATCTTCCAGCCCCTTTGGACAATGCTGAAATGACCAAGGGTTTCAGTGTCCCTTTAACGAAGGATTGCAAGTATTGAAAGTCATTTGAGAAGACAATGCAAAAGCAAAGCAGTATGCAGGTCCCGGTAAAGCGAAAGGACTAATCACCTGCTTAATTTAATTAACCTCAGGGGGAGTCCCTGGGTACTTAAGAGTTTGTTATGTGCTTCAGCACTTTGCAGTATCAAGATGTGAAGCTCAAGTGGATTCTTTCCCACAGTTTGCCATCAGACCTGGAGATGCAATGAGACCACGTGGTGGTCAGGCCAAAGAGCTGGTTCATACACAAGCTTTTTGAGTGAGTTTTGGCTACAAAACATCTACTCCAGCTTTAACCACTGGACCTGGGTCTCCAGCAATGTTCCTGCCATCCTCATCCCACCAAAAGTGTCATGACCAGCATGATCACCTCCTTCCCATGCAGCAAATGAGCTCTGTGACTTTGCCAACCTAAAGGCCACATGAGCCCTGTGATGCATTTTTTTCAAGGACAAATAACTTTCCAAAACTTCTAGGAAAAGGGAAAAATAGGATTATTGAGGACAGAAGGATGGTCCAACTGCTAAGACAGGACAAAGACAGCATTGCCAGCACTTAGATGTGACTCTCCACCCAAGAGTTGGTTGTTCCACCTCAGAGGCAAATAGGTGTTAGAGAGGGGAGGGTAAAGAAAATTACAGACCTGATTCCTGGAAAAATGTTAGAACAAATCATTTAACAATTGCTAAGTATCAAAATGATAATTAGGTGATATATACCCAGCAAACACTGCCAAGATCAACCTGCACGGACCAATCTCATTTCATTCGGGGACAAGATAACCAACCTGGAAGACCAAGAGAAAGACACACGTGCAATATGTCTTGAGGATGACTTTGGCCACACAATACCTTCACGCGCCACCGAAGGAAAAATGGTCCAGCCGAAGTCAGAGTAAAATTAAGCACTGACCCAACGGTCCCTTGAGCACACCCAGAAACACTGCACCTGGAATATGAAATTACCCTCACCCCTTTCAAACCTGGCATTTAGTGTCCAGGGCATGGTAAGGTTAATAAAAGCAGCGTTAAAAATTTCCTGGCTTGTGGCATTTTAATTCAAGCTATTTGAATTCCCCGACCTCTGTGCCTCCCCTCTGTGCCTCTGTGCCTGTGTAAGGCAGGTTTTGTTCCTTTTCGCCACTAAAAAAAAATATGGGTTTGAGAAGACAGGTTGAACATGGTAGAGAGTGCACGTTGCACGCAACAAAATCGTAAGAATTCCTACTGATGTACAGTGCTTCCTCTTGGTTTATTTTAGACATGTCACATTACTTAAAAAAAATATATCTTTTGAAGTCCTTTCAATTTTTTTTAATTCCTCAGGTTAAAAAATAAAAACAAAAAGAAAAACAAAACCAACCTTCTACTATCTACTTTTCAACTTCTCCCTGTAACACCAACGCACAGCTGAAGCCCAAAGAAACTCCTACAAGGAAACACTTGGTTTTATATGGATTTTGGGGAGCAGAACAAGGATGCGAGATGCAGATGCTGCTGGAGGAGGTCATAACTCACAGCTGCAAAGCAGGGACGTGGCTTACGCCTCCACTTCCCACTCCTCGCTCTTCTTCAGTGCTGTGGGATGACACCGTCAACCCCCAAAACTGCTACACTCCAAGTAATCCCGGTGGTCTTCTTTGGGACACACCTTAGGATGTCACACACCATGGTTAAGGATAAAGAACATTTGAGTTTTGCTAAGTGTGACTTCTAATCCCTCCTAACAATTTCCAATAGAAAAAAAAAAATAATAAAAAAGTAGACCTGCTGTTTCTTCAAGAAATCCTGGATATCCAGCAACACCATCAAAAGCAGAGTTTGAACCAGAGATGTCTGAAACCCAGGAGTCTCAAGCAAACCAAATTCCCCCCAAAACTGCATCTGGGATTCATCCCAAAAGTGCTGCAAATGGAACCTGTGGGTCTCTCTGGCTGGGCTGGTCAGCAAGGGCAACCACCACGGAGAGCTACACAGGTTCAGCTGTAGCATCTCTGATCGAGACACACAGAAAGGAGAAAAGTCTTCAAAAAGTTGCCCTTGGCCAACACAAAGCCAAGTTTCCTTTGGCCAACGCAATCAGGTTCCTTCCCTTGCAGTCTTTTCCATAGCATCTAAGGCAAGGCACCAACTCATTATTTACCAAGCCCGCAACCAATTTTGGTTTGCTGGAAAAATCAACCCTGGAGGTCCTCGGAGATGTGTCCATGGCAATGCCACCTGAGATGAGGTGTGTATGCATGGAGGGGAACCCAGCACTCAACTCCAAGACATATTCACTCCCAGACATAAGTCAAGAAGTCAACAGTCTCCAGCCAGGCAGCCAACTGACTGTGGCTGTCTCAAGAAAGCTGATGTTTCTCCATCAGCTGCTTTTTGCAACCTACAGAGGGTGTCTTTAGCATCACATCAGTAACTGCCAAGTGATGGGCAAGCCAGGCACAACGAGGTTATCTCTTCAAATATTTAGAGACTGCAAGTGTCTTGAATTATTCTGTGTATCTGCATTAAAAATAGCGGCCCTTTCATAGAGCACAATAAGTATTCATGGGTTTTTTTTAACCTAAACTACAATGCCCTGAGTTTCATCATTTGTCCAGCCCATATTTCAATCGTCTTTTCTTATGGTTCTTTCATTGTGCCCAAGTATCTCATTCTGCCTTGCTTTTATGCCTTTAATTTTGCCTTGTAGAATAGCCTAAAAATCACTATTTACAACTGAACAGACAACTCGCACTTACTTCAATATCTTCTCCCTGTTCAAAGGAAGAAAAAAAAAAAAACAACAACATAATTACATCCAAACTCCTAAGAAAACAGAAAACCAAGAGAAATCTTGATGCTTCTTTTATATTCCCATCCAGAGGGGGAACAGCTATTTGCAAAACAATGAAGTGTTTTCTGAAGAACACTTGCAACCCTCAAAACTTGAAAACTCAAGTCAGGCTGCCTTAATGAACATCTCTGCCAAAAACAAAGGCAGTTGAGGAGAAAAGTGATGTTCTTCCCCGGTGCAAAAAAAAAGAAAGCCAGACTAGATTAATCCAGATCAGGACCTACAGCAACTGCCCATCTGAATCGAGATCTGTGCAGATCTGGGCAACTGGAGATGTGGTCTTATCTGCTCACGCCCACCTGGGCTGGCCTCTTGAAGAGTAGCTCAGCAGTGAGCAGGATGAGACCTATCTTCCACCTCCAGCATGAACCAGCCTTGTGTCAACAGGGACCACCATTACGCTACCCACTGTTCTTCTGGCAAAGGATGCCTCCTACAACTTGGCTGTGTCAAGAAGGGGACACCATAAGGTCAACACCTTCAACACACACTTGCAGGAGGTTATAATCATGAGCCACGCTCCACGTTATGACAGACACATTGTGAATGTCCTCGTATGAAGCGCAGCTGTGACTTGCACGTTTGGGACCATTTCAGATACACAGGTTGACACCAAGATGGTTTTCTCTCTCTCAGTGTTTCTGGAGTCCTTTGGGGTAAGCGGGGGAAACAGGTAAGGAAAGTATATCTGGTCTTTGCTTACAAACATGCCACAAAAATAGAATCCACAGCCATTTGCAAGACACCTTTTATGATTTCAGCATTTCCTGAGCAAGTTTCTGACCCTGTTGCCACATCCAGGTCTAGAGAATATTCCAAATATCTTCTCCTAGTCACCCAAACCAGCTCCAAACTCCTCATCAGCGCTGCTCTTCCACGTTGCAGCCTCAAGTCCCGAGCGCAGTAACACGTGGTGCCTCATCACACAAATCAAATTCCACAAAAGTCTGGTTTTCACCTTTGAAAATCACTATCAGAAATGACCTCCGGAGAGAGTGTGATATTTATCCACCAGCCACACTGAACGTGAGCAAGTAAAACTTCAGTCCCCGGGGACTCGGGTAGAATAAATGACAGCAAGGGATCGATACTTTACCGAGAGGTTGATAGCCTTGTCTCGAAGGGCCTCCAAAAGGATTCCTATTCCCAAAGCCACTACCATCAATGGATCCATACGACATTTTCTATATAGCAATGGATGCAGGAGTAAACTTCAAACCTAAGGAAACAGAGAAAAAGACAGATACAACACTGTTAAAAGTCAGTTAAACCCCAGTATTCTAAGAAAAAAATAAAAAAGGAAAAGAAAAAGGCAAATTAAAAAAAAACGGGACCATCTCCAAACTTTAGGATGCCCACCTCTGAAAAATAAAAGCATTAAAGTCCAGGTCTCCTGGACCACAGCTGATCTTGGGGGCAAACAAGTCATTTGTCCTCCCTGTGCCTTATTTTCCCTGGTGATAAAAGGCAACTATTTATCTGCTTCAGCCGACGCAAGACTTTTAATTCCTCGCTGTTCACCAAGTGCTTTGAGATCCCGAGCTGGTAGGCAAAGACCAGGCACTCGATCAAAACAAAAAAAAAGGTAATGCCTTCTTCTGGAACATTACCACTAGGCAGCTGGCTAGGAGTCTATCCATCACACTGCAGTCTTGATGAGCTCTCCAAAGAGACAGTTTACTGCTATATTATAAGCTCCTGAGCCTCTAGTATAAATATTGGAGCCAGAGTTATTTTTCCTTCCTGGTAAAAAAAAAAAAAAAAAAGAAAAGCAAAGCTAAGGCCTAAGGTAGCAGAAGCAGGATGAAATCTATGCAGCACTGTCAAAGAAATACTACTTCTTTCCTCTTCTCACCTCCTGTGTCTACAGGCATTTTCTCACAATAGGCCCCAGACGCCCTCCAGCACGTCAGCAGGGTCCCAGGAATTTGATATTAAAAACAGTTCAACTCTAAGTCATGGACATCATCGAATGGTTAGAATTGAGACAGACCTTAAAGTTCATTGAGTTCCACCCCATGCCCTGGGCAGGGACACCTCCCACCAGACCAGGTTGCTCCAAGCCCCATCCAGCCTGGCCTTGAACACCTCCAGGGATGGGGCATCCCCAGCTTCTCTGGGCAACCTGGGCCAGTGTCTCACCACCCTCGCAAGAAAGAAATTCTTCCTACTATCTAATCTAAATCTCTCCTCATTCACTTTAAAAATGAAACGATGACAACAAAGGAAGAGAAGAAATAAAGGTGCTACATGAGTTGGGGCATGGTATAGGACCAAACCCATCTGCTGCCTCCTTATACCAAGACTATGAAAAAATGCACCGAAAAGGGAAAATCAGGAAGCTGTGGATAGAGATTTATTCCCTGAAAATGGCAGAAGTCAACGCTGCCTACTTTGTAGCCCTTCATCAAGCGGCAATGCTGCAGCACAGCAGCATGGGAGAGCCCACTGGAGAAAACACGCCGGTGTGAGGTGACTGGGAATACCACCTGCCCTCCAGGCAGAGAGTTCCTCTCTCTTATAAATGTCATTTATTAACTGAAGGACAACCAAAAAAACTGGGCTGACAAACCACCATCTCCAACGAGCACATGCAATCCCTTCGGTGTGATGTGATGGCAGTATCATAGAATGGTCTGGGTTGGAAGGGACCTTTAAAGGCCATCTAGTCCAACATCCCTGCAATAAGCAGGGACATCTTCAACTAGATCAGGTTGCTCAGAGCCCCGTTCAACCTGACCTTGCGTGTTTCCACCTCTCTGGACAACCTGGGCCAGTGTTTCACCACCATCAACATAAAAAATATCTTCCTTATAGCTAGTCTGAACCCTCTTTCTTTTAGCTTAAAACCATTATCCCTTGTCCTACCACAACAGGGCCTGCTAAAAAGTTTGTCACCATCTTTCATATAACCAACCCCCCTTTAGATACTGAAAGGCCACAATAAGGTGTCACCAGAGCCTCCTCTTCTCCAGGCTGAACAATCCCAAATCTCTCAGCCTGTCCTCACAGCAGAGGTGCTCCAGCCCTCTGATCATCTTTGTGGCCTGTCCAGAGGTCCATGTCCTTCTTGTACTGAAGGAGACATTGGGCTTTAAGGCTGGATGACATGAGATGCAATGCTCTGTCCTGGGCTTGGATACTCAAACTGCATGTGGCCTGGACTGGGCACCTTCCCTCCAAAGTGCAAAAAGCTGGAAATGGCCCCCAGTCTGTAAGAGCTTCTTGATTCATGGCCACATGCCACATGATGTCCTGATGCCTCAGCAAAGGGGTGAAGTCTCTTTTGGGTGCACCACCACAGTGGTCTACTTGCAACTATTCCTTTGGTTTGCCCTCCATGGAGATCAAAGCAACAGAACTTCCCAGATCTGGACTGAACTGGGAACAGCCTAATGGTCTCAGGTACCTCTTGCACTTCATTCTCCTTTTTTTCTTTCGAAGCTTCAAAACCAAGCAAAAGTTTACTGTTGAGATTCACCAGACAGGGAAACTCTAGGACTAAAGGAATCACTCACCATCCTCCCTCAATTGAGCCAGACATGTAAAAGAGGATGAAAGTGCTACTGCTGTAAGACAGCAAAGGATGGGAGATAAAAACCATTAAAAGTGGAGAAAATCCTATGGCAGCCAACCTGATACAGCCCGAGAAGCCAGAGAGAGGGTGAGTGCCTGGATTTGTGTGTCACGGAGGACACAGAAGGTGAAGTGAACAAGAGGGAAAGGAAGTTAAAACAAACCACCTGGAAACCAAGGATTTCCAAGACACTAAACAACACAACTGAGTTGAAAAACTACGAGCACCATAAATGTATAACCTATGACATCTCGATGGAAGTTCTTTGCAACCACTAAACACTACAAGGAGCAGATGAAGATGAACTTAGGGAGTCTGAAAGGGACTTGAGAACTAATTTGGCCTCTCCCACATCTCAGGTTGGCCCACAACTACCACAGTAACACAACCTCCACTGCAGAATGCAACCCAAGATCTCGCAAGAACTTCACCTTGGAAAATTAGGGGCCATAAAAGACAGTTACAGGAAAATTTTGGGGTAGGGATAAGGACTTATCTTATTTTCTTTACCTCCCAGTGTGGCTACAGATTAAGACCACTGTAAGCGGGGAAGTAGGGCAACGAAAAAGCTTAAAACTGCTCTTCTGTAGAGAGGTTGATCCTGACCCATCCTAGAGATAAGCAAGTGTAAGTATTTTTTTCCATGACTTCCCCAAGGCCACACACAACAAATGTGGAGTGAAAGTCTCCATCATGTTGTAAAATGACTTGATTACAACTGGGCAAGTGTTTCTTTGGCAAATAGTGAATGCATCTATTTTTTCCCCCAGAGTGGTGTGAAAGAGGGAAGGGAAGGAAGGCTTTTAGAGCACTACAAATGTTTCATGTTGATTTATCCATTTCAATGCATGCTTCCATTTTAAAACTTTTTCTCCCTGTAAGGGAGGAAAAAAAGAAAGAACTGAAAATGAAATATTTTGGTTTAGTTTAACCAACCATTTTAGAAACAACCACCTCCCACCCCATCCTACAAAGCCATTGAAATATCCCTTATTCACACAGCTCCAGAACTACGCTCCTACCCCACAGTAATATATTTACGGGAACATTTAAGAGCAGATCTAAATACCTTTAATTTGATTGGCAATCAAAGCATTTCCCTCTCCATCCCCATGGCACCTCCCAAGTCTTTTGTCTACTGCTCCCCAGGGAGACTTGTCCAATTTACTGTGAAGGCAGTTTGTACAAATTGGAACAAGCATTGCCTAACATACTAGAGACGGGGAAATAAATAAAAATAAAATAAGGAAGGAAAAGAAAAAGAAAAAAACATTTTAGCACAGCTTTATCCTCATCACCTAAAATATAAATGAAAGAATAACCATACCCAAGTCCAACTAAAGGGACATCTATCCTGCCAGAGTCATGAATTTGCATTCTTCACTGCAATGGTTGTCAAGCATTGGAACAGGCTGCCAGGGAAGCGGAGTCATGTTCAGAAAAGGGGTAGACATGGTGCTGAGGGACACAGTTTAGTGGTGGTTTTGGCAGCGTTAGGTTGATGGTTGGAGTCAATGATCTTAAAGGTCCCTTCCAACCTAGACAATTCTATGATTCTAGAAGCTCTGCTCTCTCCATTTGTATTTTGAGTGGTGAGCTGGGTGATGGGACAGGGATTAGCCTCATGAAACACAAACACAACACCAAACTGGGAGGTTAGGTGACAGTTTCAGCGTTCAGAACAGCCCTAACAAACCAGAAGTGATGTTTGATGAAGAAAATAAGACACTACGTAATTCAGGATGACTGCAGAGACCTCAATTTTGGAGCAGCCAAACAAGTGCACAAATGGAGAGGGGGGGAACAACTGGACTGTGCTGCAGAGAAGGATGGAGGGATGCTATAGGCTGCAAACGGAACATGAATCCGCGATGACGTTTCCTGTAAAAGTGGTAGACATCATCGTGGGATGTATAAATAGGATTAAAATCTTTTAGACAGGTGAAGTAAACCTTTTGCTTGACCCCACACTGTGGAGCCCTCAGCTGTAGGCAACAAGCTCCGGCACAGATTTTGCCAGAGACTGAAGAGAGTCTAGAGGGAACTTGGAGAATGACAATAGGTCAAGAAAACATGACCTGCTAGGAAAGACTGATTAAATGGGGCTGCTTTTTGCCTGTAGAAGGGAAGATTGATGGGAAAACTTGAGCCTTGAAATCTGTGCAAAGCTGCTGTGAAAAGACAAGGAGGAAAACATTCTCTTCATTTGTGTTGGCCAAGGCAATGGAATAGCTATAAACCAAAGTAGGAAAAATGGACTGAAACACTGGGAGAGACTATGAAGAAAGACAGAGCACCTCTGGGAACAGGAAACATGAGGAAGGTCTTCTTACACCTGGAGGTGACAAGACTGGCTAACGTTAGTGAGGGGCCAATACTGGGTCCAGTCACGTTTAATACCTTCATTGATGACCTGGATGACGGGGCAGAGTGTACCCTTAGCGAGTTTGCTGATGACACCAAGCTCAGAGGAGTAGCCGATAGACCAGAGGGTCATGCTGCCATCCAGAAGGACCTGGACAAGCTGGAGAAATGCTCCAGCATCAGAGAACAGTTGAGGAGACCATCTAGGCCAATCCCCCTGCTCAAAGCAAGATCAGCTAGAGCAGGTTGCCCAAGATTGTGCACAGTTGGGTTTTAAACATCTCCAAGGATGGAGACTACACAATCTCTCCGGGAAAACTCTGGCATTTGACATCCATAAACTGTATCAAACCAGCCACGTCACCAAGGTGCATGTGGTAGCTGTTTATGGGATGAGAAGAAGGGGTCACCCAGGCAAATGTCATCCATTGCAAGAGTGGTTGCAGACACAGAACTTCCAGACGCACAAACAACTTCAGTCTTGCATTTGCATGCATTATAGGCTGAGCGTTCACTCTTCTCAGGTCATGTCCATCACATCATAGGGAGGACCTCCAGATTACGCAGGAAAGAGCATTAGGAACTTGGCTGTGGGTTCAATGGGACCTTCTGGCAGGATAATAGACAGATGAAGCCAAGACCAGGCATCCAGGTGAATTCCTTGTACCGAGTTTCACAGATGCTGCCGAGCTGTTGGTGCTACTGGGCTCCTCACCAGGACTTCTCCTGCCTGGGGAATGGCACTGCCACCACAAATCAGACTGTTTCTGTTTACTCTTCAGCTCTAGAAACGTAAAATCACAGACCGTTTGGATAAAAATTACTTGCCATTAATGAATACAGGGATGGGTGAGAGCACCAGCGCTCTTGTAGTCTATTCCTAGGGAGAAGTGTCTTCACTGAGGCCTTCAGAAGTGATTAGCTATGACGACTCCTCCATTGCTTTATGACCAACCAGAGATACATTTTTCCAAGGTTTTTAACCCAGAAACAAACAAAAAAAAAATAATCCTTGTACCAACCAGCCTGACCTTCTTCATAACGAGAAAGCAGATCATTCCACACAAATCATCTATAAACATCCACCCCTACAGCCTCCGGTCAGACCAGGTCACCTCTTTCCATAAGAGCTTCTCTGAGGCTCCAGTTCCTGAAGGATCGTCCCCAGCCACGCCGTTAGGAGAGCTGCGTCCTCCCACCTCCTGAACTTGACAGTTTGATCTCTGTTGCCTCTTAACCTTCCTTCAGACGAATTAAACAGACTGACCCCTTTTCATTTCTCGCTGGGAGGCTTCTTTACCCGGTGCCCAAATCACAAGGAGAGGGAGAAGACTCAGGATTGTATTTGCTTTCCGTACGGCTGCCTCCGTTCCCCTGCCTCTCAAATCCACAGCCAGATACAGAACCCTCCTTTTCACAGGATTAACCTCATTAATATGGACTTTTTCGGAAGCCGTGAGAGGAAAAGGGCGCGTTTGCAAAATGTGCTGCTTTCCCAAATCCCCTCTAACAGTTTGTTCCCCAGACGTGACTCTGTCACTCGTGTCACACGTCGGCTGCTTTTTAACTTCTCTTCTCAGGGATTTTCTCAATTATTAAAAACAAAACTCAACAAACCTTGATGCCGTTCACCTGAAAAAGACGCCTCTTTCCTCTCTCTCAGAGAGTCAGAATTTAGGAACAAGCTCTGCTGTGGAATCACTACTTTTCTTTTCTTCTTTTTTTTTAAATCAATGGTTTTAACATGGAGTTGGTGTAATTGCACAAATCCCCGAGCGCTCGCCGAGCTCCGTAACACGACTGTCAGAGGTCAATCGGAATAGCTGTAGGGGATGACTTTCTTCTTTTTTTCAGAACGGTGCCTTTGAGGTAATTTATGCTCCTCTGGCTCTTTTGTGATGTTTGTAATATTAACGTCGTGTTCTCGGGTGGCTTTGAGCAGGCACAGGCGAGGAGGCAGCGCTGAGGAGCTGAAGAAGTGAGTGGCAGGAGAGCAGTCTGGGAGTGATGGTCCGCATGAAGCAGGGCCAGGGATGCAGCAATACGCAGGCTTCTTCCCGCTTTGCTTCCCAATTAAGCTTTAATGCTGATGGGAAGTCCTTGGACAGTGTTCCTATGGCCCAAGGAGCACATTGTCCAGCCTAGGATGACATGGCACATGGTAACAAGAATAAAAAAAAGACCCCAAGAATTTATAGAATCATAGAATCATTGAATGGTTTGAGTTGGCAGGGACCTTAAAGATCATCCAGTTCCAACCCCCCTACCATGGGCAGGGACACCTCCCACCAGACCAGGTTGCTCAAAGCCCCATCCAGCCTGGCCTT
>JAOQGH010000012.1:150332877-150351199 GCA_025769975.1 Gallinago jamesoni
GTATTTGTGCCTGGGATTGCCATGTCCCAGGTGCAGGACCCTGCACTTGGCTTGGTTGAACTTCATGCAATTTGCACGAGTCCAACTCTCCAGCCTGTCCAGGTCCCTCTGGATGGCATCCCTTCCCTCGAGCATGTCACCTGCACCAGCGAGCTTGGTGTCGTCAGCAAACTTGCTGAGGGTGCACTCTATCCCACTGTCCATGTCACCGACAAAGATGTTAAACCATACTGGTCCCAGTACTATTATGTCAATAAACAGATTTTGTACAAATTAAATTGGCTTCCAGAAACTTCTTGAGAAAGGTATGCAGTACTTGACAGGAACAACGTCACTTATGACTGTAAACAACCTGACCCAAGACACTGAAGCACGTTCTTGTCTATCCTCCTCCATCTGAAGTGTAGCACAAGGTGAAACCAACGCCTACAGCCTGAAGGCACCGTGGTGTAGGTGCAAAGCGAAAACAGCACGGATTATCTCAGGAACGAGCTGCTTCTGTTGTTCTGGAGATTTGCTATGAAACAATGAGAAAAAAAGGAAAAAAAAAAACCAAAACAACTCTTTTTGCACTCTTCCTCATCAATTCCTTATTTCAGGAAAACATCTGATCACTTTCTAACAGATGTAGAAAGTGCTCTAACTGCCATCGGAGATGTCTCCGGGATGAGAGCAGTTTGTCTTCGGAACAGATACTATCAGGACAGGCTGCAAAGTCAGAGATAGCGAGACAAGATATCCATGACACATTACGGAGATAAATACTGAGCCCCAAATAGAGACAGTTGGTTCGCTGTGCTTCTAATTGGGGAGACACTAAGAGCTCTGGTCGGCTTGATCACAACCTTCACTTCACCTCGTTTTTCCACCAGCTCAGCAACGCTACGCTAACGCTTTCTGCCTAACCCCTTCTCTAACCAGTCAGTCATTCCCAACATTTGCAGCCAACAGCACTCATCAGGTACACCAGACCCTTTCTTAAAATCATAAAATGGTTGTGTTGGAAGCGACCCTAAAGATCATCGAGTTCCAACCCCCCTGCCATGGGCAGGGACACCTCCCACCAGACCAGGTTGCTCCAAGCCCCATCCAGCCTGGCCTTGAACCCCTCCAGGGATGGGGCACCCACAGCTTCTCTGAGCAACCTGTTCCAGTGTCTCACCACCCTCACAGTAAAGAATTTCTTCATAATGCTTCATCTAAATCTCCCCTCTTTCAGTTCAAAACCGTTGCCCCTCATCCTATCACTCCACTCCCTGATAAAGAGTCCCTCACCATCTCTCCTCTAGGCCCCCATTAGGTACTGGAAGGGGCTATACAGTCTCTCCCCAGACCCTTCTCTTCTCCAGGCTGAACAACTCCAACTTTCTCAGCTTGTCCTCATGGGAGAGGTGCTCCAGCCCTCACATCATCTTTGTAGCCTCCTCTGGCCCTGCTCCAACAGGTCCGTTCTGTGCTGAGACTTCATTCTTGTTCATCACAAGGCACCTCCGTCCCCACCAAGCTCACGAAGGCTCCATCTAGAACCCCCTATTGATGTGAGAGGACCTAAGGTCTGATGGGAGCGTCATGCAACGTAAAGGAGAAGGAAATCATAAGCAACAGAGATGGGAAGGAATTAATCCTGCAAATCATCTGTACACATCCCACATTACACAAACTCCCGCGTATCAGGCACGAAGAACAGAGGTAAGACAAGCAATCTGGAAGCCTCTTGTGCTCCTTTCATGTTGGTCCCAGCTGCCACTTCAATACGCAGACTTTTCTTCCACTTGACTGCACACCTTCTCACAAAAGAACTGAAGGCAGCCTTCAAATCCTGCCGGGTGACACCAGAGACAGGCTGGCCTTAGGCGAATGCCAAGAATAAGGACCAGATAAATTTTGTTTAGCTTGGGGATCTCAGGTTCCTAGACCCTCTGTTTAAGCTGAATAAACTTCTTGAGAGCAAAAGTAACTATTTAGGGCTGCTAGGAAAAGTCTTTCATCAAAAGGATCGCAGGTGCCATGGAAAGATGGATGCCTTCCATCTTCAAAGCACAAGGCAGCACACCCTGAAAGAGTTTGGTTCCCAAAAGCAGCCACCGAGTGTGATAAACAACAAAGCGATTGCATCAGCAAGGTCAGCCCTCAGGACCCAAATATCTTTTCAGCTGGAGAAGCAATCGGGCTTCCTTGATACCCAGGTATTTAGATCAAGAGAAAAGGAGGAGGACTGCCTTTGGGAGACCAGAGTCTATCACCACTGAGTTGTGTCTAACATTTTCTACTGTTCAACTCCAGGCTACCCAGATGGCCGTGCTCAGATGACTTAGTGCCGGGTC
The DNA here is from genome assembly GCA_025769975.1 of Gallinago jamesoni. NCBI lineage: Eukaryota > Metazoa > Chordata > Aves > Charadriiformes > Scolopacidae > Gallinago > Gallinago jamesoni. Next base: position 150,335,202 of record JAOQGH010000012.1, read on the forward strand.
ACTGTTAGCTCAGTTTGATGGAAAGGTGATGTCACCCTACTTTTTTTTTTTTTTTTTTAACAAACTGACATTAAATTAATGGTTAAACAACATTTTTTTCCAGCTGAAAAGAAAGAACACAATCTAGACAGCTTCCAAGCCCGAATTTCCCTACTACAAATCCTCCGAGACAGTTCCTGTCCTAACCCACCAAGGTTTTATTTCTTTTTTGTTGTTGTTGTTGTTTCCTGCATTGCCTTTTTCTATTTGCTCTATGTTGTCTACTTTTTGTGAACCTTGCATGTAGAACCATCTTAATCTATCCATATGCTAGACAAACACAGAAGTTTTACATATTTCAGTGAACAGCAAAATTAAATTTCCAGTCAGTTCAGAATTCAGGATTCATCTGCCTTTTCACTGGTAACGAAAGATGAATATTAATGTCTATTTGCTGTGAAAAAAATACAAACAGGGAGGAGGAACACAGAGAAGAGGGAACTGTTGTCTAGTTTGCTACTGTGAAGTTAAGATTAAACTTATTAATTATAAAAGATGTACATGCACGAACGGACAAAGACTGACTGCAACTCACTAGGTGAGCTCAATAAAATTAAAAGCAGCATTTATAAATTTATATCGGATTTCAACAGGATAAGAAAAAATACATCTGATGACCGAAATCAGTTTGGAGTCCACGGGAACATTTTGATTGACAAACCTGCAACAGGGGAAGGAGATGCAGGGTAAGATGGGATGCAGGAATTAATTAAGTCATAGATTCCTTTAAATCCCAGAGTTCCGCTCCCCCATAACCCAACATCACTTGTTTCCTATGTAGCACTTCCCAAAGTAGAAACCCTGCTATTCAACGCACACCATCACAATAGACACCAGCCTAAGTTCTCTTCTGCACCGATGTTCACCGGTTGCGGCATTATAAATAAATCCAGCAGAAGGCTAAATGAGAAATAGCACGGTCTGGTGCAAAGACACGGAACGCAGCAGGAAATTGAAGAATCTACTTCTACCGTTGGCAGGGATTCATCAAGAAAAAGAAAAAAAAAAAAACTTGGTATCTTCATTTCAGGTTTCCTACCAAGACCACTGGAGACGATAAAGGTCAGTTAGGCGTGGTGTAAATCAAGTCAACAGATGGCTATAGAGAGAAAAGAGTTAAAAAACTATTACATTGGCCACATGATGGACAGCAGCCTCCAAAGCCTGATGTCTCAGGGAGAAGATGATTTGAGGAGAGTTGTGTTCTGCTTGGGTTTCTTGGTGTTGGGGTTTTTTGTTTAAGTGGGAAATGGAAGAAAACCAACCAGATGCTGTGCAGCAGTTTCTAAGTTTCTTTCCAGTGAGAGTTCAGCGCTCAAAAGGCTCAAAAATTCAAAAATGAAGCATATTCAAGAATCAAATGTTGGTGAATGTGGGCAGCCCACATCAACCACCAACTGAAGATGCTGAGTCTTGGAAGCGTGGCTCGGGACACCCCCAGAATTCCCTGGAAGCAAAGGCCACCTTTGAAAAGATAGAAAGAGGGAGCCACAAACCCACGCAACCAAGGTGACAAATACAGGTATCTCTGAGTATTTCGGGGATATAAAGGAGAAAATTGTAGAATTATAAAACTGTCTAGGTTGGAAGGAACCTTTCAGATCTAGTCCAACAATCAACCTAACACTGACAAAAAAAACACTGAAAAAAAAGTAGTTCAGCACAATCCCCAGCAGTGACTAGCTGGAACATGGCCATGGAGACAACTACCACATAACCATCTCCTTACTATGAAATCATTAGTTGTTATCTTTCCCCAAGCATAACAGAATCACAGAATCACCTAGGTTGGAAGGGACCTTTTAAGATCATCTAGTCCAACCAATGGGAAAAAGAAACAAAAAAAACCCCACACCACACCCAAAACAACACCAGCCCAATACTAAACCATATCCCCGAGCACCATGTCGACTCATCTCTTGAACACCTCCAGGGATGGTGCCTCAACCACCTCCCTGGGCAGCCCATTCCAATGCTTGATAACCCTTGCAGTAAAGAAATATTTCCTAATATCCAACCTGAACCTCCTCTGGCATAACTTGAAGCCACTGCCCCTTGTCCTTTCTCCAGTGACTTGGGAGAAGAGACTGACCCCCTCTTTTCTACACCCTCCTTTCAGGCAGTTGTAGAGAGCGATAAGGTCTCCCCTCAGTCTCCTCTTCTCCAGGCTGAACACCTCCAGCTCCCTCAGCCTCTCCTCATAAGACTTACTCTCCAGACCCCTCAACAGCTTCATTGTCCTTCCCTGGACCTGCTCCAGCCCATCAATGTCTTTTTTGTGGTAGGGGGCCCAAAACTGGACACAGCACTCGAGGTGACGCCTCACCAATGCCCAGTACAGGGGGACGATCACCTCTCGGGTCCTGCTCACAACACTGTTCCTGATACAGGCCAGGATGCTGGTGGCCTTCTTGGCCACCTGGGCACACTGCTGGCTCATGTTCGGCCTGCTGTCAACCAACAAAGAACACCTAATCTAACCTCCAAGAAAGGCGAAAGCCCCACAGTAGCCACATATACTCACGGCACCCATGCAAAACACCTTAGAAATACTGCATTCAAATGAGTGCTCCTCACCTTCCCCTCTTTACACAAACCATTCAGCTCATGAAGAGGCAAGGAGGGAGGAGGGTCAGCTTGTAGACACCACCAGCCTCTGCTGACAAGAGCCCTTTTGACATTTCTAGTCCTTGTTCTGCCCATTGTGCTCCTGCGGTTCCTCCAACTGTGCACCTGCACACAAGACTACAAAAGATTTCCTAACAATGGCCACACTGCAAGATAAAGTAAAACCAAGTAGCAAAGATACGTGTGCTCCAACAACGAGAAAATGCAGAAAGATCCCAGAGATTGCACTGGGTCCTATGGCCACCCGCCACGAATCACAGCCTGGAGTCAGCACCGGCCATGAGTGAATTTTCCTGCCAAATTAAAGTGAATTTGCTGAAAAACCTCCACTGAACCTGCATTGAGACAATTTACATACTGGAGGGGAAATGAACAAACTAAAATTGTGTTCAATTTTCCAATCCATTCACCTTTGCCAAGACCCATCACTGATGGAGAACATGGTTGATCCCTTAATTATTTCAAGTGGTCCTTAACATCACACCAAATCAATCTGCTGTTCACAGACTTTCTGTTAGTTTTTTTAAACCCCAACAAACAGATCTCCTTAAGTCAGGAGGGCCGGGGAGCACCTTGACCAGCTTTATTTCAACTTTCCCCCTCTCCAAATAAAAGTCATCCAAAAATAAGAAGTTTTTAAAGCAAGGGATGCTCCTCAGTAGGCGTAAATGACACAGGCAGGAAAGGAACTGCTGGGGTTGCTGAAGGCAAAAGACTGAAAATTAAGTAACGTGGACTGAAGAGGAACAACCAATAGAGATGGTTTTGACCACAGATGTTTACCAGGGGGATGCAGCAGAAAAAAAAACACCAGCAGATTTGCCTAAATCCTAGGAAAACACACTAACAACCAGCCCTCATTGTCCGGGGAAGGGGAGGCTCTCCATGATGGAGAGGAGCCTCCTGCCTGCAGCCAAGCATGGTAGACAAGCAACAGGATTAGTGCAGCAGCAGGAGAAAAAAAAGAAAGAGATTTCACCTCTTTTGAAGGCTTACAGGCAAGGACGACAAGAAAACGCACGCGGAGTTGGATGTGTAAATACATGCTGTCAAAGGAGTTCGTCTTCTCCAGGCCAGCTCCACTCAGAAAGCTTTGGAGACAGTTAACAGCACAAGGCAGCTTGCAGAGAGCTCAACTCATCACCTTCCCAGCTTTCTTTCACCCTAATGACAGATATATTTTGGGGTACATCCACCATCACGCCGAGAAAGCCACGTCGGTCCGGTTTGCTCTGACAAAGCCTCCGATCATTTCTGAACCAGAGACCATAAAAAGCCCTGTTTCAGCTCATTTCCCAGCATCAGTATTGTTCGCCGCACACTTTGGGACTCCTCCTTCCTGCTGATAAGCTTATGTAGCACATGATGGCACCAAAGGGAACCAAGTGCAAATATCAAGGAGAAAAAAAAAGCAGCTTCGCTTCAGCGGGTGACTCATGCAAGAAGAACGCCAAGCCCTGAACAAGCCAAAGCAAAACAGCTGACTATCAAACCCTCCACAGAAGTGCAAAGTTGCCCTTAAAAATATAAACTGCCATTTTTTCCACCAAAAAAAAAAAAAGCACTTTGTACCATTAGCCATGTATAAGATCCTGATGAGGACAGGACACACACAATGTGGGATGCAATACAGGTGCCGAGTACCACCTGAGATGCCCTGTGAGACTGGTAGACCTGACTGGTGATGCACAGCCTCCTGGGTTGGTAGAAGACTGGGAACTATCTCCAAATTAGCTTTGGAGTCCTCAGCACAAGGACATGAACCTGTTGGAGTGGGTCCAGAGGAAGCCACAAAGATGATGAGAGTTCTGGAGAACCTCTGCTGTGAGGACAGGCTGAGAGAGTTGGGGTGGTTCAGCTTGGAGAAGAGAAGGCTCCACAGAGACTTTACAGCAACGATCCAGTAGCAAAGGCACCTGTAGGAAAGCTGGAGAGGGACTTTTTACAAGGGCATGTAGTGACAGGACAAGAGGTAATGGTTTCAAATTGAAAGAGGCGGATTTAGCTCAAGTATCAGGAAGAAATTCTTCACTCTGAGGGTGGTGAGACACTGGAACAGGTTGTCCAGAGAAGCTGTGGCTGCCCCATCCCTGGAGGTGTTCAAGGCCAGGCTGGATGGGGCTTGGAGCAACCTGGTCTAGTAGACAGTGTCCCATTTTGTCTCTTCAGATGACAACAGCAGAAGGAGATTCAGGTAATCACAAAACCAGTTCAAGAGGTGCCAGGATACTTGAAGTTTGTTTCTTTTGGCCAACCGCTCTATCTTGCCTCTTTCCATGACCATGGTGAATATACGCTCCACTCAACTGCAGTATCTTGGCCTTATAAACCAGGCTAGGTGCAATCCTGAGAGCCATGTTTGAAGATAACCATATCATCAAGAATCACTAGATCTTTATCATCCAAGAGTAAAAATAAGTACTTAGTAGAAAAGAGAGAGCAAGAGCATCACTGTGGACCCATCAGCCACCAAGGGCTGGTGGCTGAGCATCCTTCTGTGTTCAGGCAGGCTCGAATCTAACTCCATCTGTGCATTTATGAAGGTAAAGAGTCTTTGGAGACTAAAGCTGGAAACAGGCACGAGGAATCGACAGAGGCTAAGCTCACATCTGATGAAAAGTGCAGAAGATGCATCTGTGTTGTGCTTCATTAGACTTCTCTTACCAGAAATAATGAAATAATATATTATTGCACAGCAGTAAAAGATGGATGTGAATCAAGGTGGTTGTAAAGTATAAAAATATTTAGGTCCCAAATAAGGTGAGGCGAGAGACGGACCCTGTTCTTCTGCATCTGCCCTGGGCCTGTGACGGTACTGCCCACAGCACTTTCGTCACGCAGGCATTCCCTGCAATATTGAGTAGTAATACAGACTCCCACACATGATTTTTCTTATGCTGTATCCAAGCTTGTCTAATCTGACTCATTTTTCATTGTTTCATTGTGGTGGTTTTTTTTTCAGTGGCTTGATTCTACATAACGGATAGGATCCACACTTGAGGAGAACGGTTTCTTCTTGCCCTCTGTACGTGTGCTGTCATTTTTTAACTTTTTTTTTTTTGTCTCTCAACCTTTTCTTTTTCAGCCTGAAGAAAGCATCACCCTGAAAATGATATAAATAAAAGATAAAATGAAGGAGGCTCTGTAATGGAGTTGGGACATGGACCAAAAGAACTTGTATTTCGAATGTTCTGCTTGTGTTACACTCCAAGCTTTGGGAAGCCATCCAAACCTACACAGACACAAAATAATCCACGAATATTACAGCTCCAAGGTGCCAGGGCCAGAGAAAAAGTGTTTCAATTAGAAAATGAAACTGGAAACTCAAGGATGAGGTGAAAAGCATGGAATAGCTTGTGTGGGAAGAGGAATGTCCAAAAAAGAAATGGTGAACAGAGGAGATTTGACACCACCCCCCTGAAAATAAAGCAACAAAGGGGAGGAAAGAAGCTCTGTGCAAAAATGAATTTTGCAAGTGTTGGAAGAGTTTCCATCCCTTCCACAGATTTTTGGTTTTGTTTCCCCCTCACATTTCACTGGAAGATCTAGGAGGTCTCTCATGGGTTTGGCCACTTTCCTCCCTCTGTGAATCAACCCGAGGAAAGTCCAAACTCCTGAAAGCAAAGGAAAGCAGAAAGAACTGGAGACTGTATGGGCCTTAGGTGAATTCAGCCCAGACAAAGATCCTTGGGTGAACCGATCACAGCTGTAGGACATAGCCAGCACACATGGATCTTCCTAAGGAATACAAGGTCCATGTCCTCTCCCACCTCCTCTGAAGAGCTGCATTACTTTGGAGAGCTCTTTGGAGAGCCCGGGAGGATAGACCACGGTGGCTGGTGAGTCCCAAAGCAAATAAAGCTCTTCTGAAGACCCATCACAGAAAGTCCTTTTAGTTTCCAGAACCACTCAGAAGCTTATGGCTCCTCTCCTCCAGTATTTATATTCCCCTTGGTAAATAACCTGATTAAATCACATTTCACTTGGAAAAATAAAAAATAAAACTTAAGAGACAAGTCAGCAACAGAAAGACGAAAACCCTCTTTAAATTTAAAGAAGACAGAAAAACTTATCTGTTGTACCTTTCAAATCAAAACCCAATCTCGCTACGTTAGAAGGAAAGAAATGAAAACAGCGCAACTGGAGCATAACTGAAATAGTTTAAGGTCAAATAAGAAAGCAAACAATTCAGGCAATTAAGTTCATGGGAGCACAGGGAGGGTGCACGGAGTTGTGTCTAATGGGTTCATTCCACAATGAGACCAGAAATATTTATTCAAATTGAACAGTGCCTCCCTCCTTGTGCTGCCTTAATCCAAGGATTAAATTTGTTATCCGTGAAAGGTATGAGAATCTGGCCCCTAATGATTACATGCTCATAAAAATCTGAAGATATTGTTGCTATTTCAACTAAGTATCATAAACAACTGCATCAATTAAATTCTGCCAGGCGCTGTACATATTGCAGATGCTTGAGAATAAATTGTTTCATTGCAAAGCAGATTTCACTCCAGCAGGGACAGGTAGACCCACTTTAACTTGCTCCAAGGAAATACATGCCTCTACCAGGCCTTTACTTTGCAGGGAGACGTTTTGCAATCCATTTTCAAATACTCAATTCTAAAAGTTGAGATAGCCACTCTCTGCAGATAAAATTAAGGCAAACTATAAAAGAACGAAAGGCTAAAAAAAGAAATCTGGTCCAGATGGATTCCCGGCTGAATTCTATAAAATATTTACAGATCTTCTGTCACCAAAACTTACGTTTCTTTTTGATGAGGTGGAAACCAAAGGCTCTCCACCTGTCTTTTTTTTTTTTTTTTTAAACCCTCACAGAAGATGTAATAAGATTATTTTTCCTTTAAAAAAAACCCGCAACAACCAAAACCCACTACAGACTTTAATCTCAGATGTAATTACTGCAAGTGACTTCAATTAATCAATATGGATTCTAAAATTCTGCGAAACGAGATATTGTCCCTTTGCTTAATTTATCCCAAAGTTGTTCCCTGCATTGCAAGTTCAAGAGTTTGTTCATTAAAGCAGACTTAGCTCAGATAAGCACAGGCTGATCCCACCATCATTCATGTAATAAATTAACAGCCTAGTCCCACGACAGTGCTGTCTCTAGATACCAAAAGATACTTCATCATGTGTCATAAGGGTAAAGTATCCACTTTTTCATTTAAGACCAGTCAAAAAAGATCTCAATTTTCTGCTCCTAAAAATGTAGCTTCCATTTGCCAACACTCAGACTGCTGCTCCCTGAGAAGGAGGGAGACGTTTATAAATATATATATATATAAATAAATATATACATATATGACATGCAGATCAACCTTCTGTTTGTTGTGGTCTGTAGATGATAGAGCTGATGAAAATGAAGAAGCCCTTTAAACTGCGAATAATCCCATCAGTCCAGGCAGGGCGTTTGGAGAAGGATGTGACTGAGCATCAGCAAGGATCTCAGTAATTCTGTTGTTTCGGGGCATGCATCCAGGCAGTCCCTGGTACTTGTGGATTTGATGTAAAAGGTAACAAGGTGGAGGCAAAGGGCTGAAACCAGGGGATGAAGGTCCAGGTCATGGCTCGCACATTTTTTGCTCAAGGCTATGCATCTTTGTTCTTCTCCTTGTCCCCGGAAAGAGAGCCAAAGATCTTAAAACATTAATTCTTTCCATGACAATACCTTCCTAAAGCTGAATTTTGATCTGTGTTGGGTGTTCTCAGCTCTGTGCAGCACAAAGAACTACCTCCTCTCACGTATTTGAAGATTAAAAGGGGAAAGCAAGCAAAGAAACAAACAAAAAAACCCACAACCCCATACTGTGGTCTGCATCCAAACCCATTTCACATACTACTGAATGAGATCAGAATTTACAACATATTTTGATGTTAGGGGTGTATCCCTTTTTTTTTTTTTAAGCTGACCTTGCATTCATTGATTGATGCAGCATTATGCTTTTGACAAGCAAAAGAAGAGACTACATAATGAATTGGTCTCCACTGGATGTTGACTTTCTAAGCACTACAATTAATTCAAATTAGCATGCTGCCCTTCCTTTCCCTTCACACTTTCAGAAATGTCTCTCTAAACCAATCTATGATTACCAGTCATACAGAAAAGCTTCAGAAAAATACTCCTCCACAAGCATATGGCAGAGAAAATTCATCCAGTGTTGCAGGCTTTCCATGGCATTTATCTTGAAGAAGGTATTACACAGCGATATAGATGTCTCTACGTGTTGGCTACGCTCAGAAAGGCACGGAGCTAATCCTTTATCCCGTTGTGGTGTGCACCATCTCCTTGGGAGAGCATCCCCCTCCTCACAGATGCTTCAGACAGATGAGGATTGGAATCAGCTATCCAGGATCTCGGCTGTAGCATCCATCCTTAAAGTCAAAGCTGTGCTTTCTAGGAGCTTTACTAGACCTCCGTCACATGCCATGGCAACCAAATTCAAGTGCACTTCTTCAAAACCATCACTTACTTAAAAAAAACAACAAACAAACAAACAAAGAAACCAAAACATTTCTTTAAAAACCACCCAAATTTAGCTAAGCCCTTTACAAATGATGTAACTCCCATGTGCAATGGCCAACATTAAAAACATGGCAACAGTCAGCACGTTTCCACCCCAGCCACTCTGTTCATGATGTTCCTCTGTACCGAGTCCAGTTTTGGGAAAACAAGAAAAACATTGAGGTGCTGGAGCATGTCCAGAGAAGGGCAACGAAGCTGGTGAGGGGTCTGAAGAACAAGTCTTTGAGGAGCAGCTGAGGGAACTGGGGGTATTCAGCCTGGAAAAAAGGAGGCTGATGGGAGACCTTCTCGCTCTCTCCAACTCCCTGAAAGGAGGGGGTAGCGAGGTCAGCGCCTGTCTCTTCTCCCAAGTAACAGGCGATAGGACAAGAGGAAAAGGCCTCAAGTTGTGCCAGGGGAGGTTTAGATTGGATATTTGAAAAAATTCTTCACCAAAAAGGTTATCAAGTGTTGGAAGAGGCTGCCCAGGGAAGTGGTGGAGTCACCACCCCTGGAGGTATTTAGAAGACGTGTAGATGTGGTGCTGAGGGACACGGTTTAGTGGTGGCTTTGGCAGTGCTGGGTCAATGGTTGGACTCAATCTTGAGGATCTCTTCCAATCCAACTAATTCTACGATTCTATGCTAAGAGCAGAGGAACGACACGTGAGCTGTCGAAACATAACAGCAGCCACTGGGATGCGTTACCAACCACTGGGGTATCAAGATATCCACTCCTGGATCAGGATATTGTCTCAGAAGACACCAAACCAATTCAGCTGCCCTGATTGAACAGCGTGATGCTGGTTCTCAGGCACGGCGAGGTGGGATAGCTCTTAAAATAACAACCTCAAAGGATGTAATTTCATTAAGGCAGACCGACCCTCGCTGATTCTGCTTGTGTTCCTCCATGGTACCCTTTTTTAGTGATTTAGTTCACTCTCTTGCAAACCTCCTTTTCCTCTCCCTCTTCCTAGTTGTGTATATATTTATAAATATAGGAGAATAAAGAGAGCACAGATAAACCCTCAAGGCGTTTCTTTCCATGCTGGTCCAAGCGAGAACATAAGAAGAACAAGATATTCTAAGTGTTACACTCAGCAGTTGGCAAGAGTGTGCACAGCCTTTCTATAGTGGTTATTTAATTCAAAAAAAAAAAAAAAAATAGCAACAAGAGCTGACATTGCCTGATGTATACATAGAAAAGCATTCCAGCACAACTGGTAGTTTGGAGAATTTAAGGTTCCAAAGTTGTTAAAAATCGACAAAATCCACAAAAATGCTGAAATAAAATCCAACTTTTCAATTTGCAGGGTTAAAAATCTTCCCTATGCAGACCTCTGGGACTGTCCTGAGGTCCAAGCAGACAACAGACCCGAAGCGAACATGCTGGTTTTGTTTCCCTCCTGCATCTTCTCACTGTTTTAAGAAGCCTCACACCCTATCTTGAAACATCAGGGCATCCAGACACTGCTCTGAAGGGGCATGAGTTAGAGGAAAACGCTCACGTATGCCTCATTGCTCTGTCACCGAAGCCAACACAGATAAATTAAACTTGAAGGACTCTCAGGACCTGGAAACTCACAACTGGCTTTACTTTGCAAAACCTGAATGGTCTGAAATCTGCATCTTCTGAAAGGAGAAGAGCTCTTTAGCTTTCAGGCATTTCATTCTCTAGCTCTTCTCCAGTGGTTCTGCAAACACAAGTTTCTCCTTCAGTGTCTCCGTCTCTGGAGACGTTCCAAACCCGCCTGGTCACGTCCCTGGGCAACCTGCTCCAGGTGGACCTGCTCTGACAGGGGGGTTGGACTAGATGGTCTCCAGAGGTCCCTCCCAGCCCCAGATTATTCTGTGATTCTATGAAAGTCATACTGGTTTTGCAAGCACGTGAATCTACGTATTTAAAATTACAAACTTGTATTAATTTTAATTCAAAGCTAATTAACTTTTAAAATAACCTCAAAAAAGCAACACTTTTCAGCATCTCTTTAAAATTTTGGATTTCTCATGTGAGTCTCAATACATTATCCTAACAGTATGAATTTGTTCCTGTAAAACAAACCACTAGTGAACTGAAGAGGAGCACAAGAATCCCAAATAAAGATAAGCCCCAACGGCCCCAACCCACAATCCTCTGGGGAAGGGTACACACCAGCCTGTGATTTCAAGCTGTGGTCTCCAGAGAGCTTCCTCCTTTCTTAATTCTGCCAGAAATCACAACTATCATAGTCCGACGCAACCTCTCATGCTATTTTACCCACAGGGAAAACCAGAAACAGCCACCATCCTTCAAAGAAATCTGTCAAAATTTTTCACTTAATGAAGTAAAACTCCAAAGCATTTGAATATTTTTTTGATACATGACATGACTAAGTCAACCTAGACCTTTTCAGCCTGGCGTTGTAAGACAGAAGTGCAAGGTTCATTACAGCTTCATACATACAGCTTCGTTACCATCAGAAAAGGCAAGAATTTCAGGAAAAGGGTTGATTCAGTAGATCAGCCTCAACCTCCCAGACAGGACCGAGTTATTTCACCCATCAGCTCCTCAAATGAGCAATCAGATGGTCACGGTTTCTGTTCGCAGTCTAGCGTGAAGGTCAGCTCTCCCATTAGGGAACCTTCGATGGCCTCACGTGGATGGATGCCACCAAAAGTTGGAAAGGCCTTTGCATACTCAGGACATGACTCTTCCAGGATATAACCTCTTCAAGAGGAACCAACAAAGCAAGAGCGTGTAAAACCATGCGTGACAGTATTTCCACACAGCTGACAAACCAAGCAGCACAGAGAATAGGACAACCCACCAAAGACGACCAACGCTTGCCTATGAAGTGGAAGGAAAATTGTTCTCTTAAGGATCTTCAATCTGACTGGCATATGCTTGAAGTCTCCTGCTGCCGGGACTAAAACATCCCCAGAATTATTTAATATTACAACTGACAAGTCGCCTACCTTGGAAAGCATCGCGTGCCGCTCGAGGGAATTTTGCGTTACACCTCATCTCGATACAGAGGAATTGATCAAAGGACTGAAAATTAGTGGCTGCTTGGGTAATCGTGACTCGTTCACTTAATAAAAGAAAAAAGTATTTAAAAAAATAATATCTAAACCAGTACAATAAATCCTTGCTGGCTTTAAAAGGCTTGTTTTAGAAAGGCATATAAGGACAAAAAGGGAAGAGCAACTGGATGTGTATGAGGCGATAAAAATATTACAGGAATTTCACAGGTGTCCCTTCATGGATGTCCACAATTGTCATTTAGGGAAGATGGCAACGCAGCTTACCTGGGGTGAAGGACTGTCCAAAACACCCCAAAACACAATATTCATATACAAAGTTGGGGAAAATAAAAATAAAAAACCAACCAAACAAACAAAAAACCCACAAAACGCCTCATAAACTACGACAAAAAAATATTAATATAAAAAAATTTACAGCCCAAAATCTCCAAATAAGTTTAAAAAAAAAAATCTTCCACACCTTTGCTTCACAACAGCAAGAGAGAGTGAACGCAGAAATAATTCAGAAAAATCAGGAATGTTTGCAACTTTTTTCTACCTTTGGAAAATATCTGGAAAACATTCAAATGCAAAATTTCACTGAAAGCCGGTGGAAATTATTGGCCACCCCATCAGTTGCTCAGGAAAGTTCAAAAATAGCAGCTCAGATGTGATTAAATCCAGCAAGCCTGGGCAACATAAGCACCAACCCTGTGAAAGAGCAGGGCGAGCAGCGTTTTGGCTCATTAGTGCTGATTTGTGACACCATTTGGAAAAAATTAAGGAAATTCCAGAAGAAAAGCTAACGTTGAATCAAAGTTAGATGGTAACGCGTATAATACAGCGCTCATTAATGGGCTGCCAGGCTAACAACAAACCCAGGAAAAAAAGAGAAAGAGGAAAAAAAAATAGATGAAAAAAGAAAAAGAAGAGCAGCTGATGTTTTCCTGAATTATTAAAGTGGAATATTTTAATTTCCTGATGCCATGGGCAATTTAACCCTCGCTTTCTCTCCAGCAAGGGATAGTTCAATGCATTGGTTCTACAAATACTGGTAACCTAATCTTCAACCACAAGAAGGGGTGATTAAATATTCAAATCAGTATGGATTTACGGAAAGGATGGCTTAATGAACTCAGTGACACGTTTTTTTCCACAAGATGTCAAGGCGCACAGATACGGGTGACAGCACTGAAGCTCATGAGCCAGAGGACTATCTCGAGTGACCACAGAAAAACAACGCACTCCAGAATAAAAAAACCTCATCAACGACAAGATATCAGGCTGTAATTACACGCATGCAATTACCAGTGATCATAGAATGGGTTGGGTTGGAAGGGACCTTAAAGATCATAAAGTTCCAACCCCCCTGCCATCTAAGTTTAGATTTTCTTCCTCCACTTCAAAGATATGTTTTAGTTCTGAAACAAAGAAACTGGACTCGATGGCCAATGTGACTATTAAGCAATGGGATGAGGAGTAATGGCTTTAGACTGAAAAAGGGGAGATTTAGATTAGATATTAGGAAGAAATTCTTTCCTGTGAGGGTGGTGAGACACTGGAACAGGTTGCCCAGAGAAGCTGTGGATGCCCCATCCCTGGAAGGGTTCAAGGCCAGGCTGGATGGAGCTTTGAGCAACCTGGTCTGAGGTCCCTGCCCATGGTAGGGGGGTTGGAACTGGATGATCTTTAAGGTCCCTTCCAACCCAAACCATGCTACGATTATTCTGAATGAAACAAATGGATTTGGGGCACAAACAAATGAATTTTCTTTGGGATCAACTTTCTTAAGCCTTTCCATCATTTCCTTTGGAGGGCGGTAGGCTGGTTGCAGTTATGACAAGTAGCTTTCTCCATCTCTGTCCTGCCCCAACATTTAATTTCTCTGCCTTTGTTTCTCCTCCTCCAGCCTTCCCTTTGTTATAGATATCAAATTAACTGATTAATTCACGTCTCTCCTTTGATGCACCTTGTGGGGGCAAAGCACGCTAGCCCTGAGCTTGCACCGGCAGACCTTCTGGTGCACAGAAACTACACGTGAACACACCTGAATCATTTGATCAAGTATTAAAAATAGAAAATTATTAATAAAAAGTGTCCCTGAAGCAACCACTTGTCTCAGAAAGCCCACAAACCCTCATCTTTTGATAAATCACTTCCCATCAACTCCAGCATCTTGAAACTTGCCCGATTCCCATTTTCAACCCAGTTATTAATGTCTCTGAAAATGAAAGCAAAAGCCTTTGGAGAAGGTTGCCGCTTCTTCCCCTGCTCTTCTCCCCCCCTTTTCTTTTATAGCATTATCTTCAAACTCCATTTTGTGATGCTCTTGAAATCCAGCGTCAGAGTTCAGTCACCCAAGCCAGGAAGGGCAGAAGCCTTTGGTCCTGAGCACGTCCCAGCGTGGAAAGGTTGACAAGTAAATCTCTCTCCAAAACAAATCATTTTGGAGGCAATTACCAGCATTTTTCTCTTGCAAAATCATTGTTTTCCCTGGGCACAGGCAGGATGGAGCAGCTCCATATCAGAGGTTATTTCCATTTCTCCCACCAAGGAGAAGTAGGAACCACAAGATGGAGACCAAAACCACTGAAAAGCTCCACAAAATCTCCAAGGATAGGAGGTTAATTTAAAGAAGGTTGCTGTGGCCAATTCAGGAACTTGCTCCATTGGAATGCAAAAACTGAAGCTCCTAAAAGAAAAAAGCATCACCTTCCTCCAGATCTTCCCCAAAAAACCCCAAATCACAGGGAACATACGCTGTCTCCTTGCACAGCCTTCCTGCTTCACCTCCATCCAGAATGTCATTCTTCTTGGCTTTTCACATCACAGCAGTAAAGCTAATTTAAGTGAAAAACTGACATTCAGCAGAAAATTATGAGCTTTTTGACAAGAATCCAGGAAAAGTAAAATAAAGTCTCCTTTACCACTGAGCTTGTCAGGGGTTCCAAGCCACGATCTCCAGATCAGTAACCTCTTCTCTGGAGGCTTCTCTCAAACCAGTGTTTGGAGTCAAGAGCAGTGTCTACCGACAAAGCAGCTTTTCTGTCTGAAGTCCATAAAAAAGAAAGAGAACATCCTCTTCCCCAGGAGCTATTTGCACTCTACCCTTGCTTCTGCCTTTGTGGAAATGTTTAAATTATACAAGTAAATCACATCCTTACTCTTCTCCATTAAATATTAAAAAGGTGGTTTTTTTGTTGTTTGATCCTTTTTTTTTTTTTCAATTTAGAAAAAGAAGGCAAAGAAACAACCGTGATCAACTTTGCATTAGTGCTGCTTTACCTAAATTATTCTATTAAACATACATCTTTTGCATCTTTGCACAAAATTTGTTTGATAATGGGAGTTTACAATAATCCTGGCATCTCACCTAAGAAAATGTTTCTTCTAGGAAAGCTCAACTACAAACAAAAAGCTCTTATGCAAGGACACGGAAAGCCTTTAACATTATCTAGTGTAGTAAACATAGCACAAGGAGGGGGGAAAAAAAACACGAAAATTAAAAAAAGACAAAAAATAGATGCATTAGAATAGGGGATTTACACATACAGAAAATTTGGAAAGACAGATCCTATTTTAGGTCATGGCTTGAAACAATTGTTGGTTTTCTTTATTACAGCAGCTCTGGGAGCTAGAAACATAGGATCATATAGGGTTGGAAGGGACCTCTGGAGATCATCTAGTCCAACCCTCCCACGGGAGCGGGTCTACCTACAGCATGTTGAACAGGAACTTGTCCAGGTGGGTCTGGAATGTCTCCAGAGAAGGAGACTCCACCACCTCTCTGGGCAGCCTCTGCCAGG
>JAOQGH010000012.1:150352520-150379076 GCA_025769975.1 Gallinago jamesoni
GGTGTCAGCCACCCCTCCTGGTTTTGTGTCATCAGCAAACTTGCTGAGGGGACAGTCCATCCCTTCGTCCAGGTCATTGATGAATATATTGAAGAGGACTGGACCCAGCACTGACCCCTGGGGAACACCACTTGTTACAGACTTCCAGATGGATCCTCTAACCACAACCCTCTGGGTCCTGTCTTTTAGCCAGTTTTCAATCCACTTAACTGTCCATTCATCCAACCCACACTTCCTAAGCGTAGCTATGAGGATGCTGTGGGAGACTGTGTCAAAAGCCTTGCTGAAGTCTAGGTAGACAACATCCACTGCCCTCTTCTCATCTATCCAACTAGTCATGACATCATAGAAAGCTATCAGCTTAGTCTGACATGAATTCCATGGTAAATTCCATGAATTCTTGGTAAATCCATGTTGACTACTCCTGATAGCTTTCTTTTCCTCCATATGCTCTGAGATGACACTCTGGATGAGGTGGTCCATCACCTTTCCAGGGATGGAAAGGACTCTGAGATGTTTTTACACAGAGTTTGAATTTCCAGTGGAGGTAAAAGGGAAAAGGAGGTACAAGCTGGTCACTGTTTCTATACGTCTACGTGTAAAGGTGCCCAAAGGGATCCCAACATCTGTCAAACCCACCTGGGGCTTCACTCCTTTTTACAGAAAGGTTGCCCTTTGCAACCTATCCCTTAATCTTTCACAACATCGAGATATTCAACATGTGAGCACCCCTTAAAACATTCCTCCACCATCTGAAATGAACACTTTCCCATGGAAACTGTTTTTTGGGTTTTTTCTCTTCAGTGTTTACACAGCACCTGGGATCCCCAAATTGCCTTTTTAAAACACGGTAAAACAGAGTTACAAAGAATTGCACACACACACCCCAAAAAATTTAAATACTGAAAGACTATAATAGTAGAAAACAGCAGAGACACAATAAAAATAAAAGAAAAATAAAAAGAAATCTCAAGCCTACATTCACTCCAGCTGTGATTTTGGCTATTAAAGTCCAAACGCTGGTTACTCAGGCCCTGCTCCAGTCCAAACTGCTCAAGTTCAGATTCATTCACCTTAAAAGCAAGTTACTAAGAAAAACTTTTATATTCATCTCTGTTATGTTTACTTGTAAGCAATGATATGGGCCATAATACGGATGCACATAAAATCAGCCCTTTTGATTCTTAAAACATGGATATTGAATGACCACAACATGGCAGACAGATCTTTACATTTTAAGCAGCAATTCGTTTTTGTCAGCAGTGAAGATGACTAGAGGTAGGGGATTGGGGAAAAAAAGGGCATCCAAAAAAAAAAAGAAATGGTGAGAACTCCTGATGGAGCAGCAAGGATGAAGCTCCAGATGTTCACGTACTGTTGCTGGCTGAAGAGTTACCCCATATAAGACTCTTTTCCAGCCTTCAAGAGGACAGTGAAGCAAGTGGCAATACAGGGAGTGGTGAAGCATCCCCATGGGCTGCATCCCCATGTGCCAATATCCCAAAGGGCAAGACAGTGTAGACCTGGGGGCAAAAGCACACTGCACGGCTCCATCCCATCTCCTATAGACCAACACCTTCTACGTGCACATCCCTCTCCATCTGGATTTGGCTTCCCATGGAAGAAGAGAAAAAAGGGAGAGAAAGGGGAAGAGAAAACAAAAGCTGGATGAAATTTCCCTGAGGAGATTTACCTTCTCTACCCCCATTTCACCCTACAGATGTTGTCCACACCTCTATCATGGACAGCCTTGTCCATTCAACAGCACTGCCCAGCCAAGAGCCACTAACCACTTATGGAGAAGAGGAAGGAAAAGGGGATATAATGTAACCCCACGTCATGAAGATGCCACCAACCAATGCCCTGTGTGCAACGGCATTTCATGCGAAACTAAATTAATTTGCAGAAGTTGAAATAATTAAGCATTACCATCCTTTCATGCTCAAAAAAAAAAAAAACACACCAAGAGAGCATGGTGGAAGCCAAATGCTTGGCTAAAAGGAGTATTTTAAATCTGCAGCAAGGCACTGACTCAAATCACAGCGCTCCAGACAAGCGGTACCCAGACTCAGGTTGCTGCTGCATTTAACGTGGGCTGAACAGAGGCATCTCCCGCATCCCCGCTCACTGCAGGTGCTCAGGGATGCTCAGGTGCTCAGTAACTTCCCAAGCAGCAAAATGAACCAAAAGACCACACACAAACTACATTCTTGAGGAAGCAGAGACGAGGATGGGTGAAAATGAAATAAAAAAAAAAAAAGAAAAAACAAAATATAACTTTCTGGCCTCCATGGGTGGTCACCGTACTGTCCTTCTTTCTTCTCCATCCCTGGAGGAATCACAAGTTTTAGCCATACTAAAAGAATTGCTCATTTATACGTATCATTCCGCAGTTGCTCAGAAATAAAGGTGTATTTCAGTGGAAAGGTGCAGTAGTGGGTACATAGAATAAACAGAAAAGCCAAAATCACACTATTTCACTTCCATAAGAACCTCTCCAGAACTTTAGAATGGAAGACCAGCTCTCATGCTACTTTTTACTAGAGAATAGCTCCACTTTACCACCTCTCTGGAGGATTTACACCTTGGATTCCCACACAGCCATCCAGAAACTCCAAAACATCATGCCTGTTATTAAAAATAACATCCAAATGCATTTTTCTTAGATGGTTCATGGCAAGAGGTACTTCTTTGTGGGTGAACTTTCAGCCCGCTCCAGTGAGCGGAACTGACTCTCTTCTTCCACAAACTACCTCATCCCTTTTACATTATTCATATTCTGAATTGCCATTTCTCCCCATTAGCCAACAAGAACGAGATGTCCAGGGTTCCATTTTTTCTGTCTTGCAGCGAGGGGAAAACTCCACTGATGGATTTTCTCCTCAAGCAAAAAGTTTGCCGGACCAACAATCTGCTGTAATTAAGGTTAGAAACCTCAATTAAAAAAAGAAAATCCAGCTTTCGGTGTGTTGTTTCTTCCCGACAGAATTGCTGCTTTGGTACATGACGGGTGAATTACAGAAGGCAGCCAGATAAAAAGTGTCGTATAAATATAAAATGACAGGGATTATTAAAGATTATTCTGAGTTAAAAATCAACACCCTGCAGCTGGAGTTTCTTAAAGGTGCTGGATGAGCAGGGAAAGAACTGAAGATGGAGAAAGTAGTAATTAGAGAGGCAACTCCTGTCCTTGGCCTGGCTGCCATCCCAGTCTTCAGGACATTTTTCATGGCCTGAAGCTTTCACCAGTTCTATATTGACAGATGGGGAGTGGGGGGAAAAAAATAAATAAATAAATACGGAAAAAAAGCTTTATCTAGGACCTTTTCCATATTAATTAAAAACCTGCTGATGAGACAGCAGCAACAAAGCAAGCGGCGTTGCTGCCTATGGAGCATTCTCAAGCAATGGCAGGTGCTGGCAAACGCCGATATTTCTTGCCCCTGGGAAACTTCCTGGGATTTGCTCACGTTCCGAGGAGCTGCGCTTATGTCCTTATTTATGCGCTCTGTCCTCGTTTTGCTCTGCATATCAGGAAAAAAAAAACAAAAAACCAAAATAAAACAAAACAAAAATACGGAGAAGAACAAATGACAACAAACAAGACACTAAATATAAGGCAAGGTTGTATTTCTGAACCAGTCAAGCTGTGCTGAGCAATCGCCTCTGATTGCTTTTGGCACTAATTATCCTCCCAGCTCAATGCAGAGCTGCCCAGAAGAGCCCACTGCAGAGAAGGACCAAGGGCCACCAACGTACACGTAAACTCAAAGAAGGGAGTAAAAATAAATGAGTAAATAAATGTGTGAAAATATAGCATATATATATATATATATATAAGAACAAGAAGCCCAGGGAAGCTGTGGCTGCCCCATCCCTAGAGGGGTTCAAGACCAGGCTGGATGGGGCTTTGAGCAACCTGGTCTGATGGGAGGTGTCCCTGCCCATGTCAGGAGGATCGGAACTTGATAATCTGCAAGGTTTCCTCCAACCCAAACCATTCTATGATAAAATAACATCCCTTATGTAAAATGTATGCAAATACACACATATTTGGATAACTTCATACCAAACATGTCTGGCTTAATGGCTTGAGCAGCATTACATTAAGCAAACAGACCCTCTGTTCCCCACTCATCCTTGGTCACCTGGAATGTTCAAGCAGAACAAGGGAACATCCCAGCTCTTCTCCTATTCCATTCCTTGGCTGCACTTACAAAGTCCTATTTCACAGCTGAAGATGTGCTCCTTTGGTCCCCTTGGCAAGCACAATGCAGACGAAACACAGCAGAGCTCTAGTTAGAGAAGAAAGCTGGTGAGGGGGTCTCCAGCAAAAGTCTTGAGAGGAATGGCTGATGGAGCTGGGGTTATTCAGCTTGGAGAAAAGGAGGCTGAGGGGAGACATTCTCGCTCTCTCCAACTCACTGAAAGGAGGGTGTAGCCGGGGGGGGAGGGGGGAGGGGGGTCAATCTCTTCTCCCAGGTAAGAGGTGACAGGACAGGAGGAGTTGGCATCAAATTGTGCCAGGGGAGGTTTAGGATGGATATGAGGAAAAATTTCTTCACTGAAAGGGTTATCAAGAATTGGAAGAGGCTGCCCAGGGAAGTGGTGGAGTCACCATCCCTGGAAGGATTTAAAAGACATGTGGACGTGGTGCTGAGGGCCATGTTTTAGTGGTGGTTTTGTCACTGCTAGGTTGACGGTTGGACTTGATGATCTTAAAGGTCTCTTCCTCCCATAACGGTTCTATGATTCTAATTGTTAAGCACAGCATGAGTGTTTTTTTTCTGTAAAGGTGAGTTTTGCAGAAAACTCACCCGGCTGTTTGGATGCTGGTGCTACATCTGCCTCCTCCACTGGCCATCCGCGGCCACCGCTGCAGGTGGGATCCTGCAGCTACAGCCAGACTGGTCAAAATACCCTTTACTAAATGCATCTGCTTCCTCTGAGTCAGAGCCATTATTTTTTTTTATTTTTTTTCCCCCTAAAAAAACAGCACTTGCTCTTGTCGGTGGAGTGCCACAATGGAGACAGGAGCCTGCTTTGCCATGTACTTCATCAGAAGAAACACCAAGGTCTCAGGGTGGACATGGAGCCAACTGGCCTTTTAGAAAGAGGGGGGAGAAATACAAACGAAATTCAGATTTTTCCTTGCACAGACAAGGCACAGGGAGAGGAGAAGGGAGAGGGACGAAATCCTCGCCCGCCTGCCACCGTGTCACTTCTGGAGAGCCGCTTTTCTGACTCCAGCTGTACTTTAGATGGCAGTTTTAAAGGTTATGGCTGAAGGGGCTTCTCCAGCAACAAGCCTTCAATGAACTTTGAGCAAAATATAAAAATACACGCACCAACACGCCAATGACAAGAGCAAAGCAAGGACAAAACTTCCAAGCAATCACCCCAAATTCCCTCCCGGGGCTGTTGCCTTGCCTGGGAAGCCTTCCTGCCACCCTGCCCTCTCCCAAACTCATTTTACTAGCAGGACCTTTCATAAGAGCGTCCAGGTTCAGTAAACAGCGAGGCACATCCTCCCACAAGGTCAAGAGCAATCTAGAACGGCAATTCGTTATCTGTCCAGCCGGGCAACACGAGCGTTACAGCATCACTTGAATTTTCAGGCAAAACGTTTCCATTTTCAGCTATCTGCTACCGGCGGTGAACCGCTCGCGAATAATCTATCATGATACGAGCTCGGAGAAATTTTTAGAGGAAGCAATTGAGGATAACCAAGTTCAGACAGGGTTTAAAAAAAAATCCTGCTAATTCACACTCGGGAAAAGAGCAAACAAGCCATAAATTATGAATTAATCAACTCCACCCAGCCAGCCGCCCTTACTATCGCTCTCTCTATCTTGACTTGAGGAATAAAATCATGTGGGTTTACACAGTTCTCCAGCCGTCACCATCATCTTGCTGGTGTCTAAGGTCCTGCAAGGTGGGCTCAAGCCCCCCTGTGCTACCTGCCTTGCAGACATCAAGATGATGTGTCACCTCCCAACAAGGTGAGAAGTTGGCACAGAAAGACAAGACACATGGTGCCTCCAGTGAAATGGCACCGCAGGTGGGAAGTACCAGACACATAGGTATCGTGAAGGCATCTCAACAACAGCACAAGGTCTACCAGGGCATGTCTTTGCAGATGGATCTTCTTACCTCCAAACTTCATCTCCATCTCAGAACATTTCTCTCTGGGCATGGTTTACCCCTAGAACTGTTCCACAGCTCCACCAAGTGAGACCATCAGTGGTACCTGATGGTTATAAAATTGTCCACAGGTAGCGGAAACCAAGCTGTGAGCTCCACCAGAGAAAAGCTGATGTCCAGAAGCACCACCCAGCTAAAAAGCCATGGCATGCAGGGGAGTCATGCTCAGTCTCGGCAACATTTCTTGGCTTTTTGGGCCAGCAGTGTAATGGGAAAGGTGAGGCTGGGAGCTGAAGTAAATGAGTTCCCAAGGGTCAATGTTGAACCCTCTCCAACTGGCTAAGGACAACGACCTGGCTGCAAAGCACCAGTCTCATCTGGTGTTCTTTCAGCTGAAGAGCAGTTTGCACAGTCCAGATCAGCTGTAGCATGTGGCAGCGGGGCAGATGGGCGAGGAAAAAAACCAAGCCTCCAAAAAAAATAGGTGATATTAAACAAGGACCCACAGAGGGAAGAAAAAGATCTTTCAAGTCTTTGATGCTGTAGATTTGAGAAGTTTTCATGTGGGTATTTGGCTTTTAAAAGACCATCCTGCAGCCCAAGGAAGCACATTGCATCCCTCAAACCCAGGAGGAATTTAGCATTTTGTCATTAACAAAGAAACCTTCCACCAACTGGTGGGACAAAGAGGCCTCACTCCAGCACAGCAACCTTGGAGCCCTCCTTGTAGGAGGAAAGCTGTAGAGCACAGTGTACACAACCCACCATACTCCAAGCATCTCCCCAACCACAGGTTAGGGATACAGAGATGCAAAGCGCAAATGGTGAAACCACAAAATAACCAAACCTTCCGTCACGCCGTATTTGTAAAATTCTCATCTAAAAGCCCATTTATAATCTCGTTTATTTACATGCATCACAAGGAACTGGACAGTCCCTGGCATCAATATGCATCAGAAAGACTTTGAGTTGCAATAGGTGCTCTGGAGTTGTGATAACCTCCCCACCAAGACATCAGTTCCACCACTAATACAAACTGAAAATTCTTTTTTTCCCCATTTTTTTTCCCCCATTTTTTTTCCCTTTGATTTTATTCTTAAATTGAATCTCACTTGGATTTTACCTCTGGGATAACAAGGATGCTGATGCAATAGAAAATTCCAAAATCAGAATAGCAAATTCCTTATCCTCTAAACAGTGGATAAACACCGATTTGACCTTTAAGCTGAAAAAAATAAGTGGTTTTGTTGTTTGGCTGAAGCTCTGCATGTTTGTCCTAGTGGGGGTGGGACAACCATAAAGCCATCCCACATGGAAACAGCATTAGCACATTCCCCTCATATAGATTTTTCTCCTTCTAACAAGGAATTATTTCACGGAATAACCCTTCTCGCTCATCACACAACATAAAAATATATAAATACCTCAGCCTATGACTACGAGAGCAGAAGGTGAATAATATCAGGTAGTTAAAACGCTGGCCTTCTTGCTTTCTTCCATTGTATGCAATCTTTGATGGAGTCAAGCCCCTTATTTGGGGTAGCTGCTTTGGGATAAAATGAGTTGTTTTCCAGACCAGAGAGGGACAAAAAGCCAGATGCACTTTAATCCTGCCTGCTGTGGGTAACAGCTGGCAACTTCCCAGCAAACTGGTTTACTCATTTCCAAGGTTTATCTACTTACATGCTTTTAGATAGAAAATAAGCAAGAAAAGAGACAAGGGCAAAGGGATGGTGGGGTGGGAGGTGAAGGGTTCAAGAGCTGCACCTCCAAGAAGCACCAGTGGTAAGGGAGCCTGTCCATCACCAGCTGGACTTCCTCAGCAGAAACCATCTCTTTTTCAAGTAACAAATAAGATGTCCCCTATAACACGCAGACTCACAACTGCTTTTTCAGTACAAACAATGTTTAAGAGGACAGACACATAGCTACGGGGACCTGCAGATGTGAACTCACACCTGGGATACAAGGAAGAGCACTCAAACAAGCCCAAAACGAAATTAAAATGATTAAAAAGAAAAAAAAAAAAAAACACCACAAAACCAAACCACAACCCAAACTATTCAAGCAGATGCAAAAACTGGCCTCCAACTTGGCGTGCCCAGCAAAGCATCGCTTACTTCTCGCTGCTCCAACACTTCAACCCCCAAGGGTCAATCTCCAGCTTGTTTGGGACCAGCCATCTGAATCCGTGTTAGCACAGGCTTCCAGCAGCCATGCAACCACCAGATCTTCTCTTTGTGTTCTCCATATTCCTCCCCCATTTATCTTTTCCTGGAATAACCCACTCCCAATGTCAAGTTTGCAATTACAGACAGGCTACTCCTAATTGAACACGACCAGTGTCACTGTTTCCTTTTCCGAATCCCCTACCAAGGTCCAATCACGTCCCATGCCTGGCCAGGTTTGCTTCTTAAGGCACCAACTCGGAGGAGAAACCAATGGGTGGCCTCTCCGAAGGCAAGCAAATGAGATTTTAATGCCACACAGATATTCAAAGTGCTGTGCGAGGAGGAGGGACGCAAGCATTCATATCCAACGTCCAAGTGGCCACCAGTGATTGTCCAGTGTTCCTCAGGGGTGAGTTCTGGGACCAGTGCTGTTTACCATCTTTTTTCCATGATGCTGAGACTGGGATTGAGTGCCCCCTCAGCAACTTCGCTGAAGACACCAAGCTGTGTGGCATGGTCAACATGCTGGAGGGAAGGGATGCCATCCAGAGAGACCTGGACAGGCTTGAGAGGTGGGCCCACGTGAACCTCACGAAGTTCAACGTGGAGAGGGACGTTGGGTGTGTTGGCAGATGAGAAGTTCAACATGAGTTGGCAGTGTGCATTGGCAGCCCAGAAAGCCACCCACATCCTGGGCTGCATCCCCAGCAGCATGGCCAGCAGGGCAAGAGGGGATTCGGCCCCTCTGCTCTGCTGAGACCCTACCTGTGGTGTTGCCTCTTGTTCTGGAGCCCCCAACCCAAGAAAGACATGGATCTCTCGGAAGAGCTGGAGGAAAGGCCACAAGGATCACCCAAGGGCTGGAGCCCCTCTGCTGTGAGGACAAGCTAAGAAAGCTAGGGTTGTTCAGCCTGGAGAAGCCACCAGGGAGACCTTAGAGCCCCTTCCAGTACCTAAAGGGGGCCTACAGATGGGAAGGGACTCTTTATGAGGGAATGAAGAGATAGGATGAGGAGTAATGGATTTAAACTGAAAAAGTGGAGATTTAGATTAGATCTCAGGAAGAAATTCTTTCCTGTGAGGGTGGTGAGGCAGTGGAACAGGTTGCCCAGAGAAGCTGTGGAGGCCCCATCCCTGGAGGGGTTCAAGACCAGGCTGGATGGGGCTTTGAGCAACCCTGTCTGGTAGGAGGTGTCCCTGCTGAGGGAGGAGGGTTTGGAACTAGATGATCTTTAAAGATGCCTTCCCACCCAAACCATTCTATGGTTCTATTTGGGAAAATACCAAGGCCAAGGAAGAGCTGGGGTTTATGTTTCATGGGGAGAGAGAAACGTGGACTATTTGAAGGACGAGAACATTCTGGGGGGGCTGAGAGTGGTATCTGTTTGCCATAAACCTTCACTACCTGCCCTTGAGCTTCTCTGCGTGCTGTCACATGAAGAAACATGTGCTGCCACAAAGCCACGAGTTTAGCAGGAAGAACAAGCCTTTTGCAATAGAAATTAAAAAGCAAAGATATTATAACAAAAGCATTATCTGCTCAGACACCAAAACCACTTCCCTCTTGACAGGCAGCCCTGGGCTGAGCGTTGAACAACCCCCAAAATCTGAGGCAACTCAAACAGGAATCTCTCAACCCTCCCCTTTCCCTAAGCACATAAAGAGGATGCTATTTAAATTGAGCGACAACCTACAGCACACAAAGGATAGAAACACTGAAGTTTGGGCAGCAGTGACGTAATCGGGCGAAAAATAATAATCAAAGGCTCAATTTGGCTATTTCCAACAGGCAGCTCAGCATCCACCCGCCTCCTTCGGCGGCTCCATCGTTTGCTGTGTTCTCTCAGAAGAACATCCTGTCGAAAACTAACATCGAGTTTCTACAGCCTATATATAGCGGTGACATTTTTATTCCGCTAATTGATTTCTTTTTACAAAAAAAAAAAAAATTTAAAAAGGAAAAAAAAATAAAATAAAATCAACTTTTGAACTACCTAAAAGCAATAGCATTTTTGGCATGGAATTATGGTATTTAAAAAGAGTGCAGAGTCTTTAAAACAGCAAGTCTGCCGTGGACCGAGCTCTCTGCAGGCACCTTCTCTTGCCTGCAAGGATGATAATTATTTTCAAAGAAATAAATCTGACTTACAGTTTGCAACCTGTCCTGCAGCCCTTTCAAACAGCATGATCTTTATTCTTTCCAGCACGGCACTGCTGACCTTCCCGCATATATTATGTTCATTAAATACCCTGATTAGACTTGTTGCTGAGATCTACACCACTCTGGACAACAATTTGTGTCCAAGAGAGTAACTCCACACGAATGAGGGGCAGAACCGGGGGTGGTAAATATCTCAAAAGAGCCTGATGCTTCTACTTTTAACTTTCGTGCATTAAATGTTCAAATAGATTAGGTATAACTAGCAAATTTATTAATTTACACTGCTGTTATGTCCCACTCCAGAAGTAACCACACCTCTACGGCAGCTTAAAGGAAACTTCTCTAGATTTAGTTATTTCCCATTCGATTTATGAACAGAGTTGTTGCTCTTTCGGGGAATTACAAAGTTGAAAACTTGTTGATCTTGAGGGAAAAGGGGAGAAGACCGATTTGAACACAGGCATCCAAACAAAGCACATTTTAATGCTTAACAGGGACATTTTGGTGCCTCGGTAGATGTCACGCCTTGGTATGTTCTGGGAATCAGCACATCATCGCTCCTTCTAGAAGCGGCGGGAATGGACCAAAAATGGAATAGACGTTGATATCTTTTGGCCAGAAAATAAAGCAGATTGCTTCTCAGGTTGGAAAGTTGGGCTCCGAACGCGCTCCCATCTGCAAGCAGGGGTATGGAGTTATTTACAGGCAGCAGGGGCCTACAGCAAAATTTACCGAGAGCACTAGATGCTTCCCACTTCATTTCAAATTACTTCAGCCCAGTGTTTTTCAGCCTGAACCCTATGGAATGCTTTCTCTGAGAACCATATGACACCAAGTCTTTGTGCCCAGCAATCAAAAACATGAGATTTTTTTAAAGGCATCTAGAAGTCCAAAGGACTTCCATGTAGCTCCTGCAGATCGCATATAAAGTTCAGACCAGAGAGTCAGAAAATCATTTAGGTTGAAAAAGACCTTTCAGATCACCAAGACCAACTGTTAACCTAACACTGCCAAAACCACCACTAAACCAGGCCCCTCAGCACCACATCTACAGGTCTTTTAAACCCCTCCAGGGATGGTGACTCGACCACTTCCCTGGACAGCCTCTTCCAACGCTTGAAAACCCTTTTGGTGAAGAAATTCTTCCTAATATCCACCCTAAACCTTCCTTGGTGTAAATTGAGACCGTTTCCTCTTATCCTATCACTTGTTACTTGGGAGAAGAGACTGACCCTGACCTTGCTACACGCTCCTTTCAGGGAGTGGTAGGGTTGGAAGGGACCTCTGGAGATCATCTAGTCCAACCCCTGTGCCAAAGCAGGGTCACCCAAATCAGGTTGCACAGGACTGTGTCCAGGCAGGTTTCGAATATCTCCAGAGACACAGACTCCACCACCTCTCTGGGCAGCCTCTGCCAGGGCTCTGGCAGCCTCAGAGGAAAGAAGTTCCTCCTCATGTTTAGGTGGAACTTCCTATGTTCAAGTTTGTGCCTGTTACCTCTTGTCCTATCCCTGGGCACCACTGAAAAAAAGACGACTGGTTCCATCCTCTTGACACCCTCCCTTTAAGTATGCATAAGCATTGATCAGATTCCCCCTCAGTCTTCTATTCTCGAGACTAAAAAGACCAAAGTCCCTCAGCCTTTCCTCACAAGAGAGATGCTCCAGGCCCTTCATCATCTTTGCAGCCCTTTGCTGTACCCTCTCCAGCAGTTCCCTGTCCTTCTTGAACTGGGGAGCCCAGAACTGGACACAGTGCTGCAGATGGGGCCTCACCAGGGTAGAGTAGAGGGGCAGGATGACTTCCTTCCACCTGCTGGTCACACTCTTCTTGATGCCCCCCAGGATGCCATTGGCCTTCTTAGCCACAAGGGCATATTTCTGCCTCATGGTCAACCTATTGTCCACTAGGACTCCTAGTTCTTTCTCCTCAGAGCTGCTCTCCAACAGGTCAGCACTCAACCTGTCCTGGTGCAGGGGGTTATTACCCATGTGCAGGACCCTACCCTTGCCCTTGTTGAATTTCATCAGGTTCCTCTCTGCCCAACTCTCCAGCCTGTCCAGGTCTCACTGTGTGGTGGCACAGCCTTCTGGTGAAGACACTTAAAGAACTTGCTGAAGACACAGATGAAGGGATTTGGTAGATAACAACAACCAAAGAAACCCAACACCAAAGTTAGGTGGCAGCTGATACAACAACAGGCCTCTCCTCCAACATCTCAAGAAGTGGTTTTTAACTGCACGGGGGAATGGAGGGAGAGGCTCCTCACTGCAAAAACGAAGCTGAGAAATCATCAACTTGTCTGCAGACAGAGCCACTTGCAAACAACAACAACAAAAAAACTGGTTTCAGAGAAATCTAAAGACTCAGCTTTTATATTAGACCCAAGAATAACACTGACCTACTTCCCAACACACTCGCAAAGCTGCTGGAGATGCTACAGTGAAAGGCACTTCAGAAACCTGCTTCAGATATAGAGGAATAAGGTTATCGCTGAAATGCAGCAATGCACTTTCTGCAGTGAAGGTAATGGATAAGAGATCAAATAATACAGAGAGCCAGACAACTCCTTTCGGAAGACAGGGTTTCAAAAAGCATTCGGAACATACTCTTGCAAATGGTGCCCCGCATCTTAAATAATCACAAAAAAGCCAAATTAACCTTTTTCCGTGCTAAGGATTGTCTCTGGAAGAACCCCGTGCAATAACCTGCACGGAGTTCAATTTATGAGCTAAAAAATATGGTGATGAGCTAATCCAGGCAGGATTCATATCTATATGGGAATAAGGGATTAATCAGGTCTTGCCACGACTCAAAGGAAGCCCTCAGCAGTAAAGTGGGGCAGTGTATAAAGGAGAGAAAATTCTCTGGCACAGAGAAAGCGAGGTCTCAGACACCGTACAACATATTTAGCTTTGCTAAGGAAAAGCAAAGCTGGGCTGTTGACTTCTTTACAAGTGACATGGCTTTTTGCTTGCATTCCCACAGCCACATAAACGAAGCTCAAGCCCTCACCCAAGATCTACATTAATTTTTATATTTATTTAAAAATGCTGAATTTGCCCATACCATTTATAAAGACAAGTTTTCAAATCTGCTGCGGCTTTTATTCCCCACATTCCCATCATCTATGAAAAGACATTCTTTCCTCAAAATGGAAAAAAAAAAAAGAGCCAATCTTTGCAGGTCTTTGGTAAGCAGAACCTGATCGTGCCTGCAGAGAAGGCACAAAACCAGAGCTAAAGGTGGTGTGTCCATCAGGAAAGTCTTGGAAGGGTGAAAAATTACCTTTATCTCCTACTTCCAAGAACTACACTGCACCAATGAGCATTTGGTCCATCCATTTTGGCCCCAAGCCCCCAGACCACCTTTAAATCCTTGCGAAAGTCCTATTCAAACACACAGATGA
Organism: Gallinago jamesoni; assembly: GCA_025769975.1. Taxonomy (NCBI): domain Eukaryota; kingdom Metazoa; phylum Chordata; class Aves; order Charadriiformes; family Scolopacidae; genus Gallinago; species Gallinago jamesoni. The sequence goes on from JAOQGH010000012.1 coordinate 150,366,406, forward strand.
GAAAATGGGTACCCAGAAATACCCTCAGGGGCTCAGTTTACCTTGAAGTGAACTGTTCTCCAGCATCTATAAAACCCCATTTAAAAACAGTTGAGCGATTAGCGACACATTTAGCAACAGGTTATGAGAGCACCTACTGGTACTCATCCATGCTGTGCTACAAGGAAATAGAATAAATGTTGGCCAACTTGCTTGCCCACCAGGGCATTTGCCTGCCAGGGGCGAGAACGTGCCACCCACGCCAGCTCTGCTACAAAACATTGAGCTTTAGGAAAACGGTCTTAGCTGACTACCTGAGAAACAGGTTAAGACCACACAGAAGCAGTAGGGAATAATATGGTGAATCATAGAATGGTTTGGGTTGATGACCTTTGAAGGTCCCTTCCAAGTCCAATCCCCCTGCAATGAGCAGGGGGATCTTCAACTAGACCAGGTGGCTCAGAGCCCTGTCCAACCTGACCTTGAACACCTCCAGGGATGGGGCATCTACCACCTTCCTGGGCAACCTGGGCAAGTGTCTCACCATCCTCACCATCAAAAATGTCATCCTTACATCTACTCTGAGTTCACCCTCTATTAGTTTAAAGCCATTACCCCTTGGCTTATTGCTACAGGCCCTGCTAGAAAGTCCATCCCCATCTTTCTTATAAGCCCCCTTTATGTACTAAAAGACAGCAATAAGGTCTCCCTGGAGAAAGAGCAATTAAATCCTTTAAACAAGCAATGGAATATAAGCAATTAACTATTTAGAAGCCATCAGTAAATGGGAACGCACCCTGCACCCCCGTAGAACACAGAAACTTAAGCTGTTTTATAGGAAAGACATCTCAACACTGTTGTGAATCCAGACACATTGGCAACAACCAATTCTCCTCCCGATTCTCCTCCTATCCATCCTGAGAGCACCTGCACCTGGAGAAGATGACCCCACCACACGAGCTAATCCATCACAGCCAGGTCGCCCAGACATTATTACCCCCAGGGGGGTATTTTTGCCGTCCTCTGAAGCGTTTCCTTTGCAATAACTCAAGCTGTGGCTCTTGCCCTGCCTCTCCTCAGAGACTATTTCACACCTTCCTAGATCTCACTCTGAAGGCATTTTTCCTCCCAAGTCTCATCTTCGGAAAAATTTGACAGCTACAAAAATGTAATAAACCAACCAGTCGGATTATATATATATTACAGTTTGAAAAAGATGAAAGGCTATATTGTTAAGAGATATAATTCCAGCGGCTTCCACAATGTAGCCTGCGCATACACAGAGGAAGAAAGGGAACCGAAGCAGCTTATATTTTGTCTTATAAGTCCCCTAAAATAACCCAACTTCTGATCCTCGGCTCCCATCAGGAGAACGACACTGAAAAGGCTAATAAAGACCTGCCAAATATCTCATCAGGACAAAATACCTGTGTTCACACCAGCTCTTGCCAATGCATCAAGCGAAGCCGTATGAAGAAAGGAAAGGAGGGCTGTCTGCTTAAAAAAAAAAAATTAAAAAGAAAATCACATATTCAAGAGCAGAAGGAAGCATACACAGAGTTATTACAGTTTGGGTCATTTTGAGTACAAACCACCGCAATCGGATTGCAATGAGCAGTAACTGGATGGCTAAAGTAACACAACAAATAGTCTAAATTTCATTTCTATTGGTAGACGTAAAAAAAAAAAAAAAAAGGAGTATTACATCTCAAGGAGAAAAAAATATCAAAATTTGGCTATGAGGCTTGGTTGCAGGAAGATGAATTGTAGCTTTTATAACAACAATAATAATTTATTCCACCGTGGCATCAGATGGAAGATGATTAAAGACGAGCAAAGGTCTCCACGTGTTTGGATTTACATCAGGCCACTCAATCCATTTAGTTACAGCAGCAGTAATTAATCACTGCTGGAGAAGGGAGAAGACTTAAGAAAATCTTGCAGTTTCCAATCTCAAAAGTGAGCTGTGACACTTTTAGGACAGCAGTTTGTCTCCACAAGAACGGAGACATTTTGAAAAGCTGGTAACTGATAAGGTTTCAGCTTACCATTTTACAGAAAACAGCATCACCCTTCACATTAAGGGGGGGGGGGGAATAAAAACCCAAAACCAGAACACCGTGATAAGAATTTTAGACCTACAAATTCAAATGCAACCAGCACTCACCAAAAAAAAAAAAAAAAAAAAAAAAAAAAATCAGTGGGACACAACCAAAGACGGTGCTAAACATAATTTGACTGCAGAAGTCTTGGAGCAAGAGAACGAACGTGCTCTTCATGCTACAGCACATCATCAGTTCCCAGATCACTCTGCAGAAGACATCTCTTTAACTGTTGATAACCCATTTGCTGACTGCTGTCTCATCACCCCAACCACCACGTTTTCACCCACCCTGCAATTCCCAGCCTGGGAATAGCTGCCGAAGAAATTAATCTCTTCAATAGCTTAAGGGGAGTGCTGAAAGAAGGATAATTTCACGGTAACCATCAGAGGAGTTCTAAAGAACAGCAATTTCCTCCTGAATATTGGGTAAATCTCTGCAGATTCACTCCATGGGGTAGGAACACCCTGCCTTTCCCACGTAAAATAAGATAAACTTAGTCACGGAATAATTGATGTAGGAAGTAACTTCTGGAAGTCTCTATGTCCATCCTTATCCTCAAAGTACCTCTATTTAGAGTTTCTATGGCCTCATCCCATTGAGTTTTGAGTATCTCCAAGGACGGAGATCCTATCCCAGTTCTCCAGGTCCCTGCTCCAGTCTTCAAAAATAGCCATTAGCTGCAGACAAAAGGTCTCCCCTCTGCCATGTCCCCTCCAGGTGGAACAAACCACATTCTCACCAACTCTTCTCATACTTCCTGGGCTCCCAGAGAACTCAGTGGTCTCTCCTCTGTAGGTGATTCAGCACACCAATGTCTTTACTGGAAGCCCAAAACAGGACACTATGTCCAAAGACATCCTCAGAAGCATCAAACAGAAGGGAAGGAACATTTCCTTGGACCTGTTGGCTACACTTTGACTAAACACAGGATGTGGTTGACCTTCTCTGGCACAACAACAACTCTGCTGACCCACACTCAGATTCATATTCAGGTCCTTCGCTGAGTTTGGGCTTAAAATTCACTGGTTTGGATTTTTATGAGAAAAATGACCTTCCAGTAAACCAAGCAAGGGTTAAATCACCGGCCTCTATGTCCTCCTGCTGGTGGGGCTCACTTTGGCTCCGAGTCCTGTTCATCACACTTTGCCATCAGTCAATTTTCTGATACGCTCTCAACAAAAATCACTTTTCCCAGTCTTTAGAGATCAATACTTCAAATCATGGAGTTAACATTTACTGCTTATTATGTGGGGGAACACGAGAAGGTCCTGCAAAGTCTTGACTACAAAATATATTAAAAGAGACTAGTTCATTCAGTTCATGTTAGAATATCAGTGTTATCCTCACTTTTTTTTTCCCCCCAAATCAGAAACTCTACAAATATAAAGGCACTCAAAAAGTCTATTAAAATTAAAAGTGATAGTATGGAAGAACTTGTATTGAATTAAAGCACGCAGGAAAAATTGAATTACATCAGTGGAACAATAGTTTTAAGAATTCATGTTTCGGTTCACTTCACTGACAACCATGTATCTGCTTTCACAGTCCATCACAAAGACGACCGAGAAGCTGCAAAGGCAAAAGAAGAGCAGCGGGAAGGGGAAGAAAAGTTAACAGAATTGGAGCACAAACGAAAGGATATTTGGAATAAGCTTTCACAAATTTATTGCTTGAAAAAGAACACAGCAGCCACCTCCCATCCTGCAATATAATATCTTTGCTCTTCATTTTTGACTATCACTCAACTCTTTCCCCTGTGAAAAAATGCAGTACAATATGATCACAAGGGGTTAGAAAAAGGCCACGTGAATTCACGTCAGAAGGAGAATCTCCACCTTCGCAAGTATTATTGTTATTTGATGATGTAGTTAAACACACATTAAAGAATAAAATGCAACCAAACAACAACAAAAAATAAAGATCACTGAGCAAAAGCTGCCGCAAGCAGAACGGCGAAGCTAACCGGGAGATTGATTTTGTGTCATCTTTTACATAGAGAAGAATATTACAAAGAGGAAGTTTGACAGAGGAGATAAATTTGCTTTCGTTTGACTCTTCCACCTCCGATCAAATAGTCGTGATCTATGGAGCGAGAAGCAGATAGTGAGAGAAGAAAAAAAAAAAACCCATAGCAGTAACCCCCAAAAAGACATTCTGTCCTAACAAGGATCTGAATAATAAAGGCTCCTTATAAAAATAAAAAAAAATAAAACATACCTTCATAGCAGACAGAGAGACAGCAAGTTATGAAATAAATTCCATCTTACATCAACCAGGAAACTTCATCCTCAAGGTCTCAGAGGGCACAGCAGGCAGGCAGTAAAGCAAAAGACCTTCGGGAGCCAGCTCCCTTGACTATGAACTGGGAACATCAGTACTTAACAGTCTTACGGGACTTCAAAGAGTGAAAAAAACCCCAAACATTCTGATTTTGCCTGCATCATAGAATCAGGGAATCATAAAATCACGTAGATGGGAAATGACCCTTGAGATCATCAAGTCCAATGGCTAACCTACCACTTCCAACAACTAAACCATGGCCCTCAGCACCATGTCTACACATTGTTTAAATACCTCCAGGGGTGGTGACTACCACTTCCCTGGGCCTCTTCCAATGCTTGACAACCCTTTCAGTGAAGAAATATTTCCTAATATCCAATCTCAGCCTTCCCTGGTGCAGCTTGAGGCCATTTCCTGTTGTTCTTGGGAAAAGAGCCTGACCCCCACCTCGCTACACCCTCCTTTCAGGGAGTTGTAGAGAGTGACAACGTCTCCCTTCAGCCTCCTCTTCTCCAGGCTGAACAACTCCAGCTCCCCCAGCCACTCCTCTTAAGCCTTGTTCTCCAGACCCCTCACCAGCTTCATTGTCCTTCTCTGGACACACTCCAGCACCTCAATGTCTTTTTTTGTAGTGAGGGGCCCAAAGCTGAGCACAGTATTCAAGGTACAACACATCAGAATATGTTCTGAAGGCCAGGTGGAGACCCACTCCCACCCGAAAATCATGTTTTCCAGTACCAGCTGCAACAGGATAAGTAACTAGAAGATGCTCACAGAGCTTCAAAGTATGATCTTCAATCACCCTCTCTCCAAATCTACCAAGTGCTAAAAAACAGCCACACCAAGAGGGTGAAGATGCAGGGCTGGCTAATTAATTGATCAATAAGTGCTTCCCAGTCCTACCTAAGTTGGCAGAAGGAGGATAAGCCTATGGAGTAGAGAAAAGCTCTCTGTCACAGAAGAATTTTTTTTTTTTCCCCAAAGCAAAGGTTAAAGATATTTTGCCCACAAATTCGAAGCCTATGGATGATGTACGCACGGACTTCAGGCTTCACCTGTAGGCCTTCATGATGGCGTATGATTTTGGTTTTCCCCTCTGTCTTCGTGGAATCTGCATTAGAGATCTTGCATTTTGGGGCTGAAGGCTCCAGTGCAGAATTTATTTCCCAGCTATTACAAGGTACATTACACTAATTGCAAGGCGTGTTACGGCCTGCTACATAGCACGGTACGATAAATCATAGAGTGCTGTGGTCTATTGTAAACACCTCCATACATCTCTGGACACCACTGCATGTTTGACCACTCTCATAAATACCAGCATTTCTGTAGTTACAAGTATGATTGGCTGCAGAGATCAATTTATTACCATTTTCTTTCAGCACATTAACAGTGCAGTAAATTCTGTAGCTTCCGGAGGAGAAAAAAAAGGGGAAAAAAAAGGCAACAGTGTGATTTCCTTCAGTAACGTGGCATCAAGAGTATTTTCCCTTCAGGAAAATATCAATTGTTCTTTATTTTCCAAAAATATATTCATTGTGTCATGTCTAAGGTGCAGTCTGGTTTTCAAGCTCGTCACACCTGAGAAGTCGGGGTGAAGGGAGGACAGCAGGTTCATCATTCTAAAGATTTTGGTGGTATTATGAGATTTCCTCCCAAATATCCTGACACAGGCTTGTTCATACACAGAAGCTCCATTTCAGAGGTGAATCTTATCATTCAATCAAACATTTCTGAAGCTCATGTTCATCAAATACAGGAGAGGAAAAAAAAAAAACAAACAAACCCTGACAAAATACTTCTACTGAAGAGCAAGTAGGTTACACCGATGTAAGATGATGGACGTTAAGGATGGGCCCCCCCACCAGCATCCTCAGGAGATGAGGTTGGACCACACAGGCATAAGCCACACTAGTACTACAGATGGATCAAAACATGCTCACACCTAATCACACCAGTCCCAAAACAACAGCATTTCTCCAGCTTATGGTCGCTTAAACTCAGCATCACAGTTTCCAGCTCCTCCTCTCCAGACACCCTTGAGGATCATGAATTACTTTGGGCAAAGAGCCAAGAAAAACAAGGCTATTGCCCAGACGTCTCTACTGAGCACACAGGGAAAACCAGACCATAGTTGAGAGGCCTGCAAACCAGAAATTACTTCAGAAAGAGAAAAATCCTCAGCTTCAGACCTCCTGCAGGAGTTGGGCTCTTTCCTCCTCTATATAAATTTATGTTATGTCCAACTACAAGACAGCAGTAGCCAAGTTGTGTCATGCAGGAGGAAAGTTAGAGAGACAACCAGTGTCTGAAGGGAAGCATAAGGTGTGGACGGTCCTTGCTGGCTCACAGGCCATGAGAAGATGCCTAGGTGTCCAACTGCGGGTGGTGGCTTCAGCCACACGTCCAGATCAGAGCAGCTTCCTCAGCACCTCCAACCACCTCACTCAGCCCGTTCCTCCTAAGCTGGAGAAGATGAAATACCTCTGACATGGAACAACACCAGGTTCAATACATCGCGGGGGTTGAGCAAAATTAAAACTCCTGGAGCACGTGCTGGTGGTACCCAAAAAGCAAAGGAATTCATAAAAATAGCACTTCACCCCAGACACCCTGCAGAACAGCTACCCTCATCTATGACTGCCAAGAGCTGCTTCCCTCATGCCGAGTGCAGGGCTGGCAAGGAGTTCTAGTATTTAAAAAGTGATTAAAGTTCTGTGTGGTTTTTAATACGCCTCGTCAGACTCTGCATGGTGAATGGCTAATGATAGGGCTGCATTTCTAGGTCAGGAAAAGAGCTTCTTTGCAGGCTGAGACCCAGCAAGGTTCCCTGCAGCTGACAAGCAATGTCCATCACAAACATGGAAGAGGTCAAGCAGACCAGGGCATCTTTTCAACAAAAGATTTTATTTTTTTTCAAGGCTGCAATAGGATGCTTTCGGGTTGGCAGTAGCAAGGACATATTTGGAGTGAGAGCAGCCCTGAGGAGGAGTTGGGGGTGTTGATGGATAACAAGCTCAACATGAGGTGGAAACCTGCACTCGCAGCCCAGAAAGCCAACTGCATCCTGAGCTGCATCCCCAGCAGCGTGGCCAGCAGGGCAAGGGCTGGGATTCTGCCCCTCTGCTCTGCTTTGGTGAGATTCCACCTCCAGTGCCTCATCCAGCTCTGGGGCCTCCAACATAAGAAGGACACGGACCTGTTGGAGTGAGTCTGGAGGAGACCACCGAGATGCTCCCAGGGCTGGAGCACCACTCCTATGAGGCCAGAGAGAGTTGGGGTTGTTCAATCTGGAGAAGAGAAGGCTCCTGGGAGACCTTAGAGCCCCTTCCAGTCTCTAAAGGTCCCCCAGGAAAGCCGGAGAGAGACTCTTCATTAGGGAGTGTAGTGACAGGATGAGGGGTAACAGTTTTAACCTGGAAGAGGTGAGATTAACACTCTATTAATTGCCCAGTTATTTCCCATGAGCCCAGTTATTTTTCTCAAGAAGAGCATGAAAAACTGGACCTGTAGATGCAGCCGCAGAGGCATAACCTGAAATTGTACTGCCTTGATGATAATCCCAATTACAAGATATCCAAGATGCTGGCTGAGGTCACGCACGACTTTTTTCTTAATTCTCTCACATCCTCACTGGTGTCCCTCCATAGGGGACAAACTCTCCCAGTTTTCCATATGAGCAGCGGGATTAAAAACCTCATACAACTGAATGCAATTTAAAACCAAAGCAGTTCTACAGCTTACACCTCTGCTCAGGGATGACATTAAGTGCCAACAGTAAAGCTACCACATTATCTAAAGGTCTGCTGGACTTACAGATATATTTAATATATTAAAATAAAGGTGTATTTACCTTAAGTCAAGATCTAGAGTTTTTAGACAAACACAGGGTCGTATTTTATACCAAAGCTCAGCGTTTCCTCTGCAGCAAGAAACAAGAGGAAAAAAGCTACAGAGCTAAGTCATAAAAAACAGAAAAGTCAAGGTTAGTTTTGTCCAGGCCTTGACTTTTCCAAAGTTGGGATTTTGTTTGGTTTATGCTCGTTAGAGGGAGATGCTACTGCAGAAAACACGGGAAAAGGACAGGTGGGTTCACGGCGCGGGTCTCTGCCTTCTCCTTGGGAAACCTACCCTTCTCCTTGGGAAACCTACCCTTCTCCTTGGGAAACATCAGGCACAAACCCTCTCCCAGCACTGCTAGATCTGATTTAACTGGGTGTGACAGAGTCAGAGGGCTCCTCACCGTCAAGATTAGTTATGACAGAACAGAAAGTCTATCAGCTTTCAGTCCTGCAAATATTAACTTTCAAAAGCAATTTCCAAACACGCCTTTTTTTTTTTTTTAGGTAGAAAATTGTTTATCCCTTCAATACCATGAGTCAGCTCCTCAGATTAAAACCCAACTTTTTTCCTCCCCTTGTTCTCTTGTAATTAGATTACAATATAAACTTATTAGAGTCCATGGCAAATAACCCATCAACCTATAGATTCTCCTCCCCCTCCCCCCCATTCCTCTTTCACTGTATTACCCGCTAATTTAGACAGTAAGCTCCCATGGTTTGCTTTTAATTACAGCAACTGTACAGCAGCAGTGATTAAATAGCTCATTGCAAATACAATTCTTAGAAGACAATCTGAACTCTTTATCAGAGATGGAACAACATTTCAACCATCTCCTTCTAAAAATCTCCCACTGCATTGACTCCCACGTTCAATGGGTATCCATCGTGGAAGCCCGGCTCAACAGCCTTGCCCCAAAGCTCCTTGTATCATAGAATCATATGGGGTTGGAAGGGACCTCTGGAGATCATCTAGTCCGTCCGCCCCACGGGATCAGGTCTACCCAGAGCACGTTGCACAGGAACTTGTCCAGGCAGGTTTTGAAAGTCTCCAGAGAAGGAGACTTCACCACCTCTCTGGGCAGCCTCCTCCAGTGCTCTACCACTCTCACAGTAAAGAAGTTCTTTCTCATGTTCAGGTGGGCACAAACTTGAGTATAAGAAGTTCCATTTCCTCTTCTCCTGTCACTGGGCACCACTGAGAAAAGACCAGCCCCGTCCTCCTGACACCCTCCCTCTAAGTATTTGTAAGCATTGATCAGATCCCCCATAAGTCTTCTCTTCTCAAGACTAAAAAGACCCAAGTCCCTCCGCCTTTCAACGAATTCCAGCCACAACAGACCATTTAGTAGGAGCATCACTTCCCTCATTCTCTAACACAACACTTTTGGCCCCACAAAAATTGCAGCCACAGCAGACGGACAGGCTGCTACGAGATGCAACGCGAAGCATTTCTCTGGGAACACACAGAAAACCTTCAAAACCAGCTTGCTGAATCCCAAGCTGGTGGGATGGGACAGGAGACTTCAAAATACTCGTTGGAAATCTCTGCCAAAACACCACTGGGGTGTAAGGAGAGCTCCTGGGACACCAGAACAGAAACACGGATCCAAAATCCCTTCTCCTCCCCAGATCTCCCCTCCATAATCAAAATGGAGGCATTTCATCAGGACTGATTTCATTGTGTCATTATCAATTTATCCCCTGTGAAGCGAGAGATGACCCTCAGCCCCCAGGGGGTTTGGAAAACGCTACAGGAGCCTGAGGAGCAGATTGGGGGGGGGTGTCTCTGAAAAGACCACTAGAAGCCATCTGCAGAAATCCCACGACAGTCTTGGACACGGACCATCCTCGCCGTGAGACAGCACAGCCGGACAAAGCCAGGCAGACAGGGCTATTAGAGGATCCGTGGAAATAAGAATAGCCAGGAAATACCAGGCTGTCCAGCCAGTGGTCTGTCTAAACCCATAACCTGCCTCCAACAGCGACCATAATTCAGCAAAAAAAACCCAAAACCAACAACCTCGGCAAGAGGTAATTATAGAACAAGGTACAAGTAATGAGATTTCCATGCAACTTCCTCCCAATCACTGGCAGGTCCCAGCTGGCTCCTCCGCGGAGCAAATCCCATCCCAGGCTCGACTCTACCTTCATAATTCAGGATTTCCTTGTGATCCACCTGAAACAGCCCATCTCTTTTTGCATCTTCCCAAGATCACGGCCTCATCGAAGCGTCGTGCAGTGGAGCTTCATCGCTAAGCGTGCGCTGAGCTGAAATAAAAAACCAAAAAGAAGTGGGGTTTTTTTATTTGTTTTTGGTTTCTTTTTTTTTTTCCTACCAGTGGTGAGTTACTGCTAATTCAATTTCAGCAGCTGCCAATCACCAATTTCTAGAGAGGCCCGCGAAAGGCGACTTGTTTTGTGAGCGAGCAGAGAGAAGGCATTCTGGTAGTTGTTAAAGGGTTTCTAGGAAATGGCAGGAGAATTAGAAAATCCTATGGGAAAAGCAAGATGACTTCCCTTCGTGTGTCCAGGGAGGGAGAGCCTGGTGAATCCAGCTGATGGTACGATTCCCCCTGGCACCCCGGGAAGGTCTGTTTGCTTCATAGCTCTGAACGCAATTAACTGATGGAATTTGGTCTCACTTGTAAACCTAATGAGCTGGGCTGATCCAGGGATGCCAGTAAACCCCCAAAACTTCTCTGATAGGTAGAAAAAAGCCACTTCCTCACCCAAATCTGCACAGGTTACATCATCCTTGTAGCATCCAAGCCCCCTGCCCACCACAGCTCACACTGTTTCATCTCGGGATATTATGGAAATGCCCACTGGAAATACCTGTGATCGTATTATAGTAGGCAGCTGAGATTCCTGGGAGACAGAAAATAGACCCTCCATTTAAAAAAAAAAAGACAATTTTCACCTTTGTGGGGAACTTTCTTAGGACATATTGGGATGGAAGATGACATTACAGGGCCGTTTGTAAAAACTGTAACATGATGTCCCCTTTCTATAGGTCATTGGTGGCAAAGCCCACCATGAGGTGAATTAAATGTTAAACTTTATGGCATTTACTTGTGAATTCTGGCCAGAAATTTCCAAGATAAACCACACCAAGAATCCTGCTTGAGGGCAAAATGAAAAAAGCGACAACATTAGCTTGTGACGTGCTACAGAAGAGCAAAGGGATCAGACCTGGTTTAGAAATAAAGATGTGGATTAAAAAATGAGAAAATCCCATGGAAATACCAAGTCTCTGCCATTCTGTTGCTTCTGTGCCCATCAGCTTGGTGGCTCCGGCGGGTTGTGGGACCTGCAACGTACGTAGGGAAGGACTTGAAGAACTCTTGGAAGACACCATTTATTATTCAGCTGGAAACACAGTTACCGCCGGTGGGATTTGATCTCCCTCATAAATGTGAACAATTTTTACTTAGAGCAGTCAAGTGACCACCGGGGCTTCTCCAGCCGGCAGGATTGCAGAGTACAGTTTTTAAGCAGTTTTATTAACTTTAGCTTAAATCACTTGCAGTGCTGATCCCCCTAAAGATCAAAGCTGCTCCATCATTTATACCTGGCAGGCAGTAAAACCCTTACGTAAATCTGCAAGTCCCCTTGTTAAATTTAACATTCATCACTTAACACCACTTAGCAGCCAACCAGGGGAGAGCGTGCCCAGCCGGTCCCATCTGCATCTTTCCAGCAAGGATCCAAGGCCACGGATAAAAAAGGAGGCCAAGGCTTTGTCCCATATCTGCTCCTCCAAAAAAGACACAGATGGGAGACGACGCTTGGAGAGCACCTCTTTGCCCCCCTGTTTCATCCATACCCCCCCGCCACGGCCACTATGTCTGAATTCTTTAAGTTCCTAGGAAATCTCAGAGAGCCACGGAAAACATTTTGTGCCTAATGAGGCCTTCTTGGACCACAGTGCCATCAGACGCCACCACGTCCTGCTAATGAGCTTCTCTCTGCGCCGCGCGGAGCCGCGCTGAACTGAAGTCTCCCCGTAGGACGGCACGCCGCGAGCTGGCAGATTAAACTTTCCGCTGGACCAGGGACAGTGGCGAGGCGCTGGGACAGCATCCAACCTCAGCTGAGCCGAGCAGGGACCGAGAACATGAATTTCTAACCAGCAGCCACCAATGAGGCGTAGGGAGCCCATGTGGACAACGCACGCTCTGGGGGAAGAAGAGTTGGGGGCCGGAGGAGAGTTGCGTTTCATCTCACGTAGGGCAGGCAGGACATAAAAAGGACCATATCCATCCACGGGAAAACAATACGGGGAAAATACAGAGGCAGGACCATCATGCCTTTTTAAATAAAAAAAAATATATAAAAAAAAAAAAAGAACAAAAAGGACAGAAAATAGATCTATCCAACTAATATTTGAAAGGCTGAGGGACTTGGGTCTTTTTAGTCTTGAGAAGAGAAGACTGAGGGGGGATCTGATCAATGCTTACAAATA
>JAOQGH010000012.1:150379176-150412398 GCA_025769975.1 Gallinago jamesoni
TCTTTCTCCTCAGAGCTGCTCTCCAGCAGGTCAGCCCCCAACCTGTCCTGGTGCAGGGGGTTATTTCTCCCCAGGTGAAGCACCCTACACTGGCCCTTGTTAAATTTCATTAGGTTTCTCTTGGCCCATCTCACCAGCCTGTCCAGGTCTCTCTGGATGGTGGCACAGCCTTCTGGGGTGTCAGCCACCCCTCCTGGTTTTGTGTCATCAGCAAACTTGCTGAGGGGACAGTCCATCCCTTCGTCCAGGTCATCGATGAATATATTGAAGAGGACTGGACCCAGCACTGACCCCTGGGGAACACCACTTGTTACAGACTTCCAGCTGGATTCTGTCCTCTAATCACAACCCTCTGGGTCCTGTCTTTTAGCCAGTTTTCAATCCACTTAACTGTCCATTCATCTAACCCACACTTCCTAAACGTAGCTATGAGGATGCTGTGAGAGACTGTGTCAAAAGAAGAGGTGTGTTTGGCAGCAAACAGATCAGCTTGCCATCTTTTTCTTACTCCCTTTTACTTCTTCACTTTGAGGGTGCCAGAGCACTGGAACAGGCTGCCCAGAGAGGTGGTGGAGTGTTCTTCTCTGCAGATCTTCAAAACCTGTCTGGACACATTCCTGTCTAACCTGCTCTGGGTGACCCTGGTCGAGCAGGGAGGGTAGACTAGATGATCTCCAGAGGTCCCTTCCAACCCCATATCATTCTGTGATTCTGTGTGAATTCTGTGAACTCCAAAAGCTGCCCCAACTGCTCAATGCCTTTTTTTTTTTTTAGTTTAGTTTTTGTCCTTGTTTCTGTATTCCAATAGGAAAAAATAAAAAAAAAAAAAAAAAAAGAAATCTAACACATGGTTTTCCGGTCCAATTTAAGGGGCAGGGAAAAAATGGAAATAACACTCTTTCCCTAACTGGCTCTGGGAGTTTCTGGAGTCATTTAAAAATACACTGATACACCAAATTTACTAATCCCTAGAGAAATCAACATCCCCAGTCACAGGTTGTTGTTTGCCAAGGGAGGTCCTTCCACTCACTTTAGTTAACTGAGCTTTGGTCGATACACGATGATGGTTTTTTTATCATAAAAATGCCTACAGCGTGACAATAGGCTTGTTATAAGTGCAGGGAAAGAAACAGACTATTTAATGCCACTGGCAAAAGCTTAATGGGAAAGCACAGATATTTTAAATGACTTTTTAATCATTTCTAAATATTTCCCCCCTCCCAAATTGTAACTACTTACCGAACAACTGCACCTTTTTGAGAAGCAGCAACGCTGGCAGGCACAGACAGTATTCTGCATTTGGCAAAGATGCTTTGATCCCAACAAGGGCTTCAGAGGAATATTCACACCAACAGCACTGAAGTTGAGCCTTTTCAAGGCTTTCAGGGCTTCTTTATTTCATTCTGTATTTATTTATTCCTTTTTGTTGTTGTTGTTGTTTCTTTCCCAAGAAAAATGATTTCTTGACTCTGCTTCTTCACTCTGATTCCCAGCTGCTCTCTCAAAACAGAGTTTCTTTCTAACTCAAAATATACTTCTAACTCAAAAGTTTCCAAGACAAAATCCTTCCCGGGTGGCCAGCTTGAGCTGGAGTAGATCATCTCAAGCAATTACAGTTTTGAGGAGACAAGGACTGGTGACATGAGCCAACCTACAGCACTGCCTTGAAGCCACCAACACTGATTCAAACCTTCTTCAGATGTCGAAATGCTCTCCCTCAATGACAGGCACCGTGTCATTGTCTCTGCCCCTTCATTACCTTTGTGCTGCTTGATTTTATGATCACTCCTTCCTCGCTATAGGTTGCATCTCACTGGAAGATGAGGGTGGGAAGAGGAGCAGAGTTAGGAAGTCGCCAAGAAGTTCAAAGTTTCACCAGCATTTCAAATTTCATAGAAAAATTGTGGTTTTAGAAAAGATTGATGGTGTTTCCCTCGGAATTATTATAACAACAGATTTGGATAGTGCCACAGAGTTTCCTTGTCTTACTGTTTGATGCTGGATTGGTATTCTTGGGGGGTTCTGGAGACCATTCCTGTGCAATCACCGCCAGACTCCCTTCCCTCTGCTCTGTAGCTGCCAACAAAATCCTCTTCCAAACCTACACTCGGCGCTTCATCCTTGTGATCCACGTCCCTGAGAGCACCCACCCTCACACCGCGCCGCACATGGCACCCTCCGTCCTCGTGAGAGGTGAGAAAAAAAAAAAAAAAAAGAGGAAAGATCCCCCACCATGGCTCCAGAAAATAACCTTGAATTTGCAGGCAAGCAGGCTGGAGAGCTGCTTAAAGATAAATATATTTGGCCTTTTGGATCTCGAAATGCAGAAGTACCTCACATCAGCTTCTTCCTTGCTGCGTAGAAAGAAAAAAAGGGGACATCTGGATGTGTCTCTTTTGCAGAAACCTCGCACGACGCTCAATGCAGCAGCTGTAGAAACGCTGGCTGCCGTCCCACACCAGCCCAGAAACCTGCCCACGCGTGAAGGAGGTGTTTTTAAAACACACCAAAAAAAATAAATCCAAAGCTGGCAATGGGGAGCAAAAAGAAAAGCTATAAGGGCCAGGGATACAGATAATTCAAAATAAATACGTCGATGTGCCCTGAAAAATGGAGGCTGCGGCCAAAAAGTCCCACCTGACACGGGACAGATTCATTGGCAGCAGAAATTAAGGTGGTTGCACAGATGTCTTTGTCTCCTTGAAGACAAGGAGGCACCTGTTCTTGATTGTGGAACCTGATAGTCTGCAAATTCCAGGTGAAAACAGAAAAGTGAATCCCTCTAGTTCATTAAAAAATGGATATGTAAATAAACAAAGCTAAATTGTCAACCCATCATCAGGGAAGGGCATCTCAACTAGTGATCTCTAATTTCACTTCCCTGTGCACCTCAAAAAAAAAAAAGAAAAAAAAAATCCTTCCTTAGCACCCAAGGTTTTCCCCATCTGAGGAGCATTCCCAAAACACAAGAAACCCTCTTCCCATGCCATGCCCAGCAGATACCTCCCTGTGGCCAGACACCAACGTTCGCGTCCAAGCATGGAAAGCTTTCCAAACCACAAGAAACCCAAACCACATCAGTGAAGTGGGACAGCACCTTCCTACTTCCTCGGGGAACACCAGGGAATTTGTGCAGATCCTGGATTACCCAGAGGCGGCGTTTCTGAAGAAAGACAACCAAGGAAACTCAAAGCAGCAACTCTTCCAGCGCTGAGGAGATCAGGACGAGGGCCCAGCGAACCAGCAATCCCAACGCGTCACATCAACATGCTTTTGCCTACGGGTTGTCACTTCCAGGAGAGTTTGCTACAAAAACGACACACCAGTTATCGTGTTCGCTCGCAGGAAGGCAGGCGTTGAGATGCAGGGGAAAAAGCAGCAAGACAGGAGCCAAAGGCTTTGCGGGGGTGATGCCAGCCCTGCTCGCTGAGCAGGGACCACCTCATGGGTGAAATCCAGCCAGAAACCACCCCAGAGCTGAAACGTTGGCCAAGAAACTGGTGTGAGAAAACACAAAATATGCTAACAGCCTGGCAACACTGCCCATTGCTCTATGGTGGGTGGTGTGCTGAATGCTAAACATCGGGACATCCATACGAAGGCAGGCGTGGGTGGCTACCAGATTAACCCACCACCCAGGGAGAAGCTTTTTTGGGTTACCACACTGTTCACGTCATGCTGACAGCTGGGACAGCCACACAAGGATGTTGCACAATGGCCTCTTTTCCCTTCCAAACACACTCAACAGCCTTCCGGAGAGCAACACCATGGATGGGAACCACACGTGGGATGAGGAGATGGAGCGGGAGGCTGGGAGAGGAGCAACAGCAACCAACATCCACCAGCAAATATACATCGCAGTCCCTGTGTAGGGACTCTCTTATCAAGGAGTGGAGTGATAGGATGAGGGGCAATGGTTATACGCTGAAAGAAGGGAGATTTAGATTAGACATCAGGACTAGATATTCCTGTGAGGGTGGTGAGACACTGGCCCAGGTTGCCCAGAGAAGCCGTGGATGTCCCATTCCTGGAGGGGTTCAAGGCCAGGCTGGATGGGGCTTTGAGCAACCTGGCCTAGTGGGAGCTGTCCCTGCCCAGGTCAGGGAGGGTGGAACTCAATGATCTTTAAGGTCCTTTCCAACTCAAATCATTCTGTGATTTTATGATCAGTAGCTTTGAGCCCTTTTATGTGCCCTTGGACAAATGATGTCCCCAATTCCTTATTACCTCTAAAGACAAAATCATTAATCCACATGGCAAACAGCATTTGTGAGGTTCAACGGCAAGACTTGAAAAGATCAGGACAGGGATAAGGAGAAAATTCAACAAGATCTAGCAAGGACCTGGGGACTATAAGGGCATTAACACGTGGACGTCACACCTCCATTTGCTTCAGCAAACAAGGGAATCTTTTCTATCCAGTTGTGTGCATCCATATGTATTTTTATGGACTGATATAAACACAATTTTTCCATGCCTTTACTGAAAACACAAAAAAAGTGAGAGACAAGAAGAAAGAAAACCACTTGGTCATACAAGAAAAGTTTGAGCTCTGAAGCTGATGCTCACTGCTCCCACCTGGACATGAATCCAGGCACAGCCTTAGCCACAGTCAACCTCTTGCTTGTGTCACCTGAATGGCTGAAGCATGGGTCAGGCCAGTTGAACAATATCCCCAGGGAGGACCTGCTGGTCTACCTAGCATGGAGTGGCCTCTCCGGACCTCAGCTGCCTCTGGCAAACACTTGGCCACATGGATGAACGGGTTGGAACCAGGAAGCACGCTGTGATTGCACCCTGTACACTCCTTCCAGCAAAAGTGCCTTCATCAGCACTTGCAGGGCACAGATCCCAGGTGAGGAGATTCAAGGAGCTAAAAACAATCCTACTACCTGGACTTGAACGGTATCATGAGGTGAACAGGAAGAGATATGGTCTCTCTGATGCAAGAGATGTCCTTCTGTAGCTTTGCTCCCAAAGGATCAACATGTGGCTACCAAACAGGGAGGCCTTCAAGAACATCCCATACCCAACCCTCAGCTGGGGTGACCCTCCCCAGGTAGTTTGTACCCAATTTCCTCATCCTCATCACATACACAGTGGGAACACCAGACCCACAGTACACACAGAGTGGGGAGAGGGCCATCGGCAAGTGTCCAAGAGCACAAAGACACCACAAAAACTGTTATGAAGTTGGATGGGTCAACAAATCAACAGGGGTAAACACGTTGTCAACAGAGCCAAGGACCATCACGGCAGCTGGTGGGAGATAAATATCTTGACCCTGGCTTGGCTGACACCATCAACACATCTCCCAAAGCGCCAAGGGACTGTCACATTCATCACGTCTGGCGTTCACCGTAATTCACACCACCCAACAACCCCTCGCACAGGGCTTGAGACTCCAGGTCCAGCAAGACCCTGATGGGCTCAGAGATACAGAGATGCCACAAGGGTTATTTTCCCCAACTCACCTCTAAAACCCTCTGCCCCACCACCTGGTCGGCTGCAGCTTTCTAACCCCTCGGTCCAGGCAGCTCCCAGAGGCCATATTCCCACACAGCCCGTCCTTTCTGCCACGCAGAAGAAAGCACGAGACAGAAAGGGGAAAGCCATAAAGCTGAGAAAAGACACCTTCAGCAAAATTTGTTTTAAGGCATGACTAGCTCGTACCGAAAGCTAAATCCTCTCCTTTTCAGCACAGATCCTCGTAGGAGGACAATTTATGTTATCTCTCTCCAGCCAAACATGGTGCTGGGGGACCATTTGGGACAGAGGTAACACCACTAAATGTTCTTTACTTGGCGCTGCTGCAAGGAGATCCAGGGGCAACGAGCACTGATATTCAGGGAAACATCATCCATATCAAAAGGGGGACCCATCCCACCGGTGCTGCCGCAGGTAACACGAAAATTTACACAAAGCTCTGCTTTCTCCCCATGTACGAGCCTTGCGAGTGATGAATCAGAGCTGCCACCTCAAGGGACACCATGGAGGAGTCATGTAAATCCAGAGCAGCTCCCTGCACCTCCAAATAGAGGTAAATCATCTGGGAGGGGAAAGAGAAGAATAGTCTCCTGGGAAAAGCCAACGGAGCTTCCAAGGGATGCATGCACATCCCACCAGTTAGTCATGGGACCAGCACCTCCCTGCTTGCCTTTCAGGAGACCAACAAGAGAGTAACAAAGCTTTACTTACCCCTACGAGAGTTTCCAAGACGAGGAATGCGAAGTCAAACCCAAAGACCTACAGAAAAATAGGGTTCTTGTGATTTTAGGGAATTTGGGGATAGAGTTTTAGTAGGGCTTGTAGCAATAGGACAAGGAATAATGGTTTTGAAGTAAAAGAGGGGAGATTTAGACCCAATATAAGGAAGAGATTTTTTACAGTGATGGTGGCAAAACACTGGGCCTGGGTTGCCCAGAGACAGTGTAGATGCCCCATCCCTGGAAACATTCAAGGTCAGGTTGGACAGCACTCTGAGCAACCTGATCTAGTTGAAGATGTCCCTGCTCATAGCAGGGATGGGGTTGACTAGATGACCTTTAAAGATCCCTTCCAAACTATTCTAGGATTCTAATTCTGCATGGAAAACACTGCCATTCTCCATATTTTGTTTTGGTTGGGTTTTTTTTCTATAGTAGCTCTAGACATCAAAGACACGAAACCCTCTAAAGCCCAGCAAAACACAACATGGGGAAGAACACAGAAATATGGCCAAAGCTCAGAGACAGCTCTTGGTTGTTCTCCATAGGAGAGAAACTGAGGCAGAATGCACCAGGACTCCCTCCCCAGCCCCCTCCCTCCATGACACCATCCTGCAGCAAAGCAACACATCACCAAATCCTGCCAGGCTGTCTGCAGGGCGGTTGTGTACAGCCTGGTTTTGGCACCAAAATCAAGGATGTGGGAGTGAAAAATTAAAAAAAAAGAAAAAGACAACTAGCCAGACCACCAGCTATGCCTCAGTAGGTAAACAGGTGGCTTTTTAATTGAGTTAGATAAGTGGTATTTCTAATCACATTCGCGCAGGCACTTAAAAAACAATACTACTGGCAGGGTTGTAGCTCGAGAAGAGCCTTGAAGGAATAAAAGGCCTGTTGAGGAAGGCTTCGTTTGGAAGGAGGAGGAGCTCCAAACTTTCACAAACCAGCTCTCCCTTTTTGCAACTCAGTCCAAAAGAGGGTGAAACATTTATAAATGAAACCCAGGAAAAAAACCCAACATTGCTCAAGGGCAAAATTTTATTTGCATCTGCCCGAGCCCCATCCTTCCACGTGCAGGTGACCCTCTCCCGCAGGGATGCTCTTACCAACTGCTTCTTAAGTCCCGTTCCTGAGCTCACTCAAGGTTTTCTTCTAACCTGGAAGAAAAAGCAAGGCAACTGGTTAGTACTGGGAAGAAAACTATTTTGCTATGATGGCTGGGGACACGGCGTTCTTACAGCAACCTGCAATCTCTGAGCTGCACGAACAGGTACAAAAGCAAGAGTTGATTCCTCAAAACATCACTGCTAAGTATGGGAACAGCATCCCTTTTTTTTTTTTTTTTAAAAAAAAAAAAGACATGAAGCTCTACAGCTGCTAAAGGGTTTTAAGACTGCTGGGTTAGCAGAGCTGCAAAAGTAGAGGTTGCAAGATACCTGCAAAAAATAAAGAAAACCACAAATTAAAACCTGCAGTGGGAAAAGGGAATCATCTATTTAACTGTCCCGTCTTCTTTAGGATCCTAAAACTGGGAGGAATGCTCTGGCCACAATCCAGTTCAGCATTTCAGCTTAAAGTCCAATTTGAGAGACCATCATCAAGACCTTCACAGTTCTCACCAGCAGGTTGTTTCTCTTTTGTGCACACCCCTACCTCGCCACAGCTTCCATTTTTAGCTTTTATTCCAAGGATTATCCTTCTAGAAATGCAACCCCTCCTGGTTGTAGAAGCATCTAATTCTCCTGGGAGGGAAAAAATGCTGGTGTGACCCCAAGAGACAGGTCCTGCATCCACTGAGCAGTTTTTGAGATGTAACCCAGAACCCGTATGGTTTTACCCACAGACACTGGGATGATGCAAGATGAGCATCAGCCAGATAAATTGGAGATCCTTTAACATACTCATCTACCTTGCATCAGCTATTAGGCGTACAGTATTTCCTAATTTACTCCATTATAAAGCGTCCATTCATCAGCCTGTTATCACAAAAAGCCTTTTAATTAATGCACTTCTTTGTTTTGTTCAATTAATGTCAACCCTTCTTCACTCACTGGGTTTTGCTCTGGTCACTATATGTGGAATGCAAGAGTATTTTTAAGTTATTAATAAATACTTCCTATATAAATGCTATATACTTCCTATATGCATGCCCTATACGCATAGCTCACCAAAAAAAAAAAAAAAAAGTCTGCAATTTCCCCAGCCAGAAAAACTCAGAGATAAAATTGCATCAATTATTTGTATCTACCCAGAGAAGCAATCCCAGCCTTCGGTGACCTCGGAGCAAACAGACCAAGCCAATTACACCCTGTGACAGCAGACTTTCCCCTCCTCTATCAGCAGCTTCCCCTTGCTGGTTGTGAGAAACAGCAAAAGGTAGCACATAAAAAACAAAAAAAAAAAAAACAACAACCCATACATGCCAAGCACTTCAGGCTGGGGACAACCAGCCTAGAGGTTTAATCAAGATTTGGATCAAATTGTGCGAGGCGTTTTGTAAACATTGATCTTATTGATTTGTTCCAGCCAAAGGATGCGAGTCCCAACTACCTGTCCATTTAACCCATGAAAATCACCAGCTCAATCCATCCCATCCCATCCCCTCTTGCTGAACCACAGATGAGTGGTAAAGTGGGTACTCCACCTCCAGCATCCTACACCCGGGACATCCCCAGCAGCACTCTTTTGTCCTCTTGGCAAGGTAAAACTAGCCCACGGGGCAAATGGAAACTTCTTATAAGCCTCCAACCGCAGCTGGCAGCTGACAGAAGAAATGTTATCGAGCAGCCCTGAGGAGAAGGACTTGGGGGTGTTGGTGGATAAGAAGCTCAACATGAGGTGGCAACCTGCACTCGCAGCCCAGAAAGCCAACTGCATCCTGGGCTACATCCCCCCAGCAGCGTGGTCAGCAGGGCAAGGGTTGGGATTCTGCCCCTCTGCTCTGGTGAGATCCCACCTCCAGTGGCGCATCCAGTTCTGGGGCCTCCAACATAAGAAGGACATGGACCTGTTGGAGAGAGTCCAGAGGAGGCCATGGAGATGGTTGGAAGCTGGAGCACTTCTCCTATGAAGACAGGCTGGGAAAATTGGGACTGTTCAGCCTGGAGAAGAGAATGCTCCTGGGAGACCTTAGAGCCCCTACCAGTACCTACGAGGGCTACAGGAAAGCTGGGGAGAAACTCTTCATTGGGGAGTGAAGTGAAAGGATGAGGGGTAACGGTTTTAAACTGGAAAAGGGGAGATTAAGATTAGATACTAAGAAGAAAATACTTTGCTGTGAGGGTGGTGAGACGCTGGCCCAGGTTGCCCAGAGAAGCTGTGGATACCTCATCCCTGGAGGTGTTCAAGTCCAGGTTGGATGGGGCTTTGAGCAACCTGGTCTGGTGGGAGGTGTCCCTGCCCATGGCAGGTGGGTTCAAACTAGATGATCTTTAAGGTCCCTTCCAACACAAACCATTCTATGATTCTTAGAGATTAACATGGAGGACACGGTGATGCCCAGCCTGCCAGTTTGCCCTGTATTGTCTAGAACATCCTAGGTCCAATTTCTTGGTGAGCAACACCAGCACAGCTCTGGTTTTAAGGATGCTTTGTCTGCTATGCACCCTAAAGGAACTTTCCTTCAATCCCTTTCTTCAGGAAGAAAAACAAGCAGCAGGGGCTGAGAGATGGGAAATTTTGACTTCAGCTGCCAACCTCTTCTGCTCCTAGAAAAGAAATTCAGGAAGAGTATGATGAAGAACATGTAAGAGATCCCTGGGCTTCTGACTCTTGACGTCAGTGAGAGATGCACTTAGGTCTGGATTTCAACCACCACATGCTCACCACCCTAGTTTACTACAAGACATTGCTGAGGGCAGCTAAAATCCAGGTGATTCTCCACCAGGTGAAAGAAATGCAGGAGCACACACTCAAGAGAGCGTGAAACCTCACATGGGCTCTTCCAAACAACAAGACCCAAAAACCAGCTCATCCTACCAGTGCCTACAAGGGCACGGTAACATCAGATCTTATCTGCTACCCAAAAAGGTAAACAATCCCCTCCTCCTGAGATGTTTACAGGAGGGAAACCATCTCAACCACCCAGCTCACCCATCACCCAGGTGCTCTGAGTCTTCCCCAATCTGCTCCACCCACATTTATGCATGGAAAACAAACCCCAGGGCAGCCGTGTTTTCCCCAGCAGAGGAAAAACAGCCGACTGGGAGAGGGGAGATCCATCTGGAAAGCAAATGTTGTGAAAAACCATCCCGTTGTTCAGCCAGGATGACTGTGCCCAAGGGCAACATCGTGGTGATGGCCAAGGATTGGGAAGCAGCAAACCTGGTGCAGGAGATGACAGATGGAAACATGTTAAGATTCAATGACAAAGGGAATGAGGTTGGAAGAACTACACACCAAAGCTTCAGATGGTGGGAGGAAGAGCAACAAATGAGGCCAACAAAATCACAGCAGGTTTCAAGCCCTACATACTGATATACGCTACGATGACAATGTCAATCCATCCTTCAGCTTCCATCCCCTGCTTGGAATTGGGATGGAGACATCCTTTCCTAAAAGCCAGCATGAATGCACCTACTTAAGTGTTATACTTTGGGCTTAATTGGTTTTTGTTTTTCTTTTTTTTCCTTCTTTGTCTGAAGCATTCAGCCACGAAACACAATGATTTCTGCCTGCACTGATAGAGGAAATGCCACTGACTGTTTAGGTGAGATTAATTTCAGGATTGTGGCCAGACTGAGGAAACGAGTAGAAGAAATCCTCCATAGTTGGATAATGAGGTTGCAGTTTTATGAGTAATTCTCCTGAGTTACGTGCCAGCACCTTGGGTGTGGGTGACACGCTCATTCCTTCCCTCCCTTTCTGAATGGAAAATGCCATCCAAGCACACAAACACAGAATTTATTTAAAAAAAAAAACAAAAAACACAAAACAAAACACAAAAATCGTGAGGCAGAGGCACAGATTGCATCTCGCTTGTACAATGTCCTGTACAGCTCCATCCTAGAGGAGTTTGTCTGCTAAGTTCACCAGGAACGTCCACAAGCTGGAACACAACCAAGATGTACACCATACCCCCAAAATCTAAAGAGCCTCTAGGCTGGAAACCAGGACAGACCAAGACAAAGCAAAGGTCAAAGAGGCTTCCCTGTACACCTCTATTGCTAGCACCATTTTTGACAAGGAGAGACCAACCCAGGCTTCCTCACTCCCAACGTTCACATCCTTGCTGTTGGGCCACCTCATGTTTTCTTGTGTGGTCCTCCACGCGCTGCAGGGACCAACTGTCTGTAGCAATGCCATGCTCCTTCCAGCTCAAAATGGCATCAATGGATTGGAGCCAGCTCCCCATTTTGAACAAGCAAAGGGCTTCCACAAGGAGGTTACATAAAGTTTTAATGCTTTGACAGCATTAAAACAGCTCAGTTGCATGGAAACCAGAGGGGAGGAAGAAGGGTCCTTTTCTGAACATCCCTCTGCTCCACCTGGACCCATTACCTACCATTACTCAATTGCCTCTCTGGGAATTCTCCATGACTTCTCCTACACCATGCCCAGGCACTAGACATGAAAATAGCTTACGACAGTTCCTGCTGGCGTGACATCGACTCTGTTTCTCCTGGAGGATGAACGAGCAGATGGGACCAGTGGAAGACGGCTGAGCTAGAGAGCTGGACAACTGGAGCCTTTCCAATCCAGTAACTACAGTCCAAAAGACTAAGGATGCAAAGATTCTTCAGGGTCAGAGCCTCTTTCCTAGAGGTAGGAACAGGGTGAAGGAAGATTGCAGGTCCTTACTGACAGGCCAGGCAAGCTGATTTATGTCTGCATGGTTGGTTTCACTGTTCCCCAAATTCCTGCTTTGCTTGCTGATTTCCCCAGTCAACTCCCTGCATTATTCCAGCAAAATAACCACAATACCGAGGAGCTTTTGAAATTAATATGATGGGCTCACAAGCATCTTCTGTCATGCAGAACTACAATTAAAATGTACACCCAGCCTCGCATCAGTCCCTGAAATTCATCATGCAGAAACTTTCCTGTGTAACGTCAAGAGGCTCCCAACAAAGGAAAGAACTAATGGGAAGCTGCAACTGCAGCAGCAAGAGCATCACTCTGCTGCTACCAGACTTCAAAGCAAGGTTCCAGCTCCACCACCTTGCCTATGCCAGCTGCTTGAGACACAAGGCTGCCTGTAGAGCACCGTTTCCTCCATGCACAGGGACAACGGTCATCCTCCAATACAAAGGGACACGAAAGGACCAAGAGAAGACAGGTTTCACGGTATTTTGGAGCAGCAAAAGGCAACCATGAGTGTTTTCTCAGAAACCATTGCTGAGGGCATCATGCATGTTCTGGGTTTACCACTACACTAACACAAGAAAAGTAAAACCAGAAGCTAGAAGAAAATAGACATGGTCTTTGTAAAAACACCTAAGAAACAGGTGGGAGCAAACACAGAATTCAGGGGCTACACCACCATGACATGTCACAAGGTTGGGCATCCCTAAGGGAACCACCAGTGAACACATCTCCACCCACCATGCACACCAACTGCTTAGTCTACAGAGAGGATTTGGGCAAAGATGTAACGCTGCACTATCAGACCAGAGCAAAACTCTGGCATCCCTGCTACATCAGGCCTCAGGACTCTGCAACTCCAGCTGAGATGAGGTGGCGTTGTTCAGCCTGGAGAACACAAGGCTCCAAGAAGACCTTAGAGCCCCTTCTGGTATCTAAACAGGGCCTGTAGAAGAGACGGGGAGGAGAAGAAGGGAGTGGAGTAGCAGGATGAGTAATGGTTTTAAACTGGAAGAGGGGAGATGTAGATTAGATATCAGGAAGAAATTCTTTGCTGTGAGGGTGGTGAGACACTGGAAGAGGTTGCCCAGAGCAGCTGTGGCTGCCCCATCCCTGGAGGTGTTCAAGGTCAGGTTAGATAGGGCTTTGAGCAACCTGGTCTAGTGGGAGGTGTCCCTGCCCATGGCATGTGGTTGCAACTAGATGACATTCAAGGTCCCTTCCAACCCGAACCGTTCTGTGATTCTGTATGATTCTATGAGCAGCTCTCGAAGAGGGAGCATCAGGACAGACGTTGACCCACAGCCCTCAAGGCAGTTACTGCCCCACTGTGAAAATCCTCTTCAACAACCAGACACCGACATGGCAAACCAAGTAATTTCCAATGTCTTCCTGCAAATCCCAACCGATTGGTTTTCTCCACATTATCTCCCTCATCCCAGTTGTTTGACCATCCCTTTGTGGCTCCTCACACTACCAGGACCACAGTAAGAAAACCAACACCATCTCAGACAACTTTCTGGCTCAGCAAACACAGCTGCCTGCACTCAATGCATATTTTGGGGTTGAAATTGAGATGCAAACTGCTGCTAAAATAACCACCACGGAGGAGGGATTGCTTTTTCTCCTGAAATATGGAGACACTTTCCATTTCTTCCCTCCCTGTCCCTCAACTGATTTTACAAGCCTGCAGTAGGAAATAGGAATTGCATGACTCAGGGGGAGAGTCATCTTCTACCCATCACAGAAATGCACACGTGCACTCAAGTAGCTGGGTGAGACACCATCTTCTGTCCCTGGCCACCACTATCACACTAGCCACACCAGCACAGCTCCATAAGGTGCCAAGGAGAAAACACAGACAAGAAGGAACAGCACCAACAACTGGAAGCTAAAGTTGCAGGACTACCCTGGCTGTGATGAACAGGAGATTTCCTCTTCTCCATCGCAACGTACAATGGAACGTCCAAGGAGCCATCAAGGTTAACAAGAAGGTCCTCATCCTGTGTGACAAAGAGGTCATGGGAGGAGAAATCTGCAATTTGCTGAATGGAAGAGGCTGTGTGGGATCAGGTCAGAATGATCAACGTGGTCAAGGGTTAAAAACAATGCCTAGGAATGAAGTGATGGCAACATATATTAGTGATGCCTGCAATGTCACATACCACGTCCTCCCTCTCTGCCCTGGTGAGGCCACAGCTGGAGCACTGTGACTGGTTCTGGGCTCTCCAGTTCAAGAAGGACAAGGAGCTACTGGAGAAGGTCCAGCAGAGGCTATGAAAAAGGGAATGGAGCATCTCTCTAATGAGGAAAGGCTGAGAGACCTGGGGCTGTTCAGCCTAGAGGAGAGAAGACTGAGAGGGGATCTCATCAACACTGAGAAATATCTAAAGGG
The DNA here is from genome assembly GCA_025769975.1 of Gallinago jamesoni. Classification (NCBI taxonomy): domain Eukaryota; kingdom Metazoa; phylum Chordata; class Aves; order Charadriiformes; family Scolopacidae; genus Gallinago; species Gallinago jamesoni. The sequence continues at coordinate 150,393,580 of JAOQGH010000012.1, forward strand.
CAGGTGGCAAGAGGATGGGGTCAGGCTCTTCCCAGTGGTGCCCAGTGACAGGACAAAGGGCAACAGGCACAAACCGGAACACAGGAAATTCCATCTCAACATGAGGAGGAACTTCTTTCCTTTGAGGGTGGCAGAGCCCTGGGACAGGCTGCCCAGAGAAGGCGTGGAGTCTCCTTCTCTGGAGATATTCCAAACCCACCTGGATATGTTCCTATCCAACCTGCTCTGGATGACCCTGCTTTGGCAGGGGGGTTGGACTAGATGATCTCCAAAGATCCCTTCCAAACCCTACAATTCAGTGATTTCCCTGCTTCACAAGCTTTAAAATTCTGGAATGCGCCTCCAGAAACAGTTTTAATTTACTGGCATACATTTACCCATCACCTCCAGTTTTATTGCATTTTTATTATGGTGCCCGAATACCCCATCATTGAAAAAGCAGAGTGGGGACTGGTGAAGCACGTCCATGGGGGCAGAGGGAGAAGATGTCTCCTCTGCCGCAGGAAGACAGATCTGAAAAGAAAACAAAAAAGTCCTACCTGGGCAGCAATGCCAGGTGTTAGAACGTGACCACCTCCAAAATTCAGTTGGAGTACAGATATTACAGCCCTCAGAGGACATTTCCAATACCATCTCTTGGCTCCATTATGAGTCCTCCTTACCCCTAATACAGCTGACACGTGCAGGCTCTGGAGATTCAGCATAGGGAGGGAGGAAGGCGATCCCCAAAGACATGGAGACATCAGTGCATTTCAGCACGGCCTCTGGAGTCAGTTATCTGATGCTTTAGACTCCACTGATGGCATTTATGAATTAAAAAAAAAAAATGCATATAAGGCTTCAACATCCTCTTTTTAGGATGCAAATGTAATTTAACGCAATTAGGCAGGACAGAAAGCCCAGACCTTTTTACAGGATTAGCTGAATTCCAGTTGTCGGGGCAAGATAAAGAGACGCCAGCTCAAGAGACAGGCTGGACACAAGCACGTTACCACCTCCGGGTTGTTTCCAGATTAGCACGGGACTTCGCAAGGAGGAACAGCACTTTCCCAAAGGCATCAAGCCCTGTTACAGCTTTACACAGAGGAAAAAACACCTACCCATCAGATAATCCCAGATTTGATAGGAAAATTTGTTAACAGGAAGGAATTCTTTACTCTGAGGGTGGTGAGACACTGGAACATGTTGCCCAAAGAAGCTGTGGCTGTCCCATCCCTGGAGGTGTTCAAGGTCAGGTTGGATGGGGCTTTCATAGAATCATATGGGGTTGGAAGGGACCTCTGGGGATCATCTAGTCCAGCTCCGTCAAAGGAACGAGTCTACCTACACCATGTTGCTCAGGAACTTGTCCAGGAAGGTTTTGAATGTCTCCAGAGAAGGAGACTCCACCACCTTTCCGGGCAGCCTCCTCCAGTGCTCTACCACTCTCACAGTAAAGAAGTTCCTCCTCATGTTTAGGTGGAACTTCTTATACTCGAGTTTGTGCCCATTTCCCCTTCTCCTGTCCCTGGGCACCACTGAGAAAAGGCCAGCCCCATCCTCCTGACACCCTCCCTTTAAGTATTTGTAAGCATTGATTAAATCCCCCTTAAGTCTTCTCAAGACTAATAAGCCCCAAGTCCCTCAGCCTTTCCTCATAGGAGAGGTGCTCCAGGCCCTTCATCATATTTGTGCCCTTTGAGCAACCTGGTCTGGTGGGAGGTGCCTGCCCACGGGAGGGAGTTTGGAACTCGATGATCTTGAAGGTCCCTTCCAACTCAAACCATTCTATGATTCTATGACAAAAAAAGCTCTCATTTAGGAAAAAAAGTAATAATAATATCATCTTTAAGACTAGAAACCCCCAAAACTCCAAGACAGACAACAGGACACATTGCTCCATTTGCATATGCTTATTTAAATCCTCAAAATTAGGGCAAAAGAGAGAGAGGTGAGAGACATTGAAGGCATTTATTTCCATTGCTTAAGTTTCAGATTTGAACTGAGAAGCTGACGAAGTCATTGTAGGTACCTTGAAACACTTCCCATCACGACTGCTCTTTGCAGAGGAGAAACAGTTTAAATCCAGCACTGAGTAGGTTTTTCTGTATAATCTGCCATTTTCCACAGAAAAAATCAGTCATCCCTAATTCTGGGTATTTTTTTCTATTAAAACATGCCCAAAATAAATTACTATCACAGGCTGCAATTTAAAAAAATAAAATACATTTTCAAAAAGGAAAATATTTACTCATCAAATCCTTTGGATCTCCTCTGTAACTCCCCAGTGACTTCAGAGGACCTTTAGGTGGTAAAAAAGGTCTCGACAACAGGTTTCCAGGAGAAATTCAGAAGTTTTTAACTCCTGCCTTTATTTTTTAAATGACATGGATCAGGAGGATCTCGGAAGTAATCAGTTTACCAGCTGTAGCCCTGCAAGAAGGAATGAGATGGAGAACCACCTAAACACAGGTAGAAGGTGCCAAATGGTGTGGTCACCCCCTTGACATGCTGAAGGTGCTTGGATCAGCCCTGTGTCCCCGTGCCTTCATCTCCCATCCTGAATCTGGCACAACAGCACTGACCTTTTTAAAGTGCTTTGAGATCTCTGGCTCAGTCACACAAGCCCAGGTGCTACTACCTTGAGTCCAGGTAACCCAACGCAAATCACTGCAGAGAGCTAACGGCGCGGTCTGTCTGAAAATAGACAGAAATCCCCACCAAAAAACATCTAAAGTCGTCATGATGGAAAAATAAATCCCGGCAGATTGTTGCTAGCATTATATGAATCATCATGTTGTTATAGCAACTTCATATCTGCATGGAATCTGAAAGCCAAGCACAGCTGAAATAATATAACAGCATTAAGTAAAAATGATATATAACAAGATAAAAATGGATCAGCTCGATCTCCAAGGAGCACCCACACTTCTTTCTCACCCTCTTCCCTCCCTTTGAAAACATTACTTTCCTGTGTTTAAACAAAGAGAAGAGACTTGGAGTTTATGGAGGAGAAGCAGAAGAAGAAGAACGAAGAACCACCTTCAAATGAAATCAAGTGCAACTCCCAGTAATTACCACCAGCCCCAGTCAACGGACCCTACTGTTCCTACATACTGCAAAATTTATGTGTTGCATGAATTAAATCAACATATATATATTTATATATATATATGTATGTACCCTGTCATCCTGCTCCGTTCAGGAGTCCTGAGCAGAGCAATCCCACCAGAAGAGAAGTTGCAGAAGCAAGAAAGGGGCCGCACCAGGTCTATCTACTGCAGTTACATGACATTATTTTATTACTGGAGAAAAAGTGAAAGCTATCCCCAAAGTTCCTTCCATCACAGCAACAAGGGAAGAAAGTTAAATAAATATCTTTATTTTGGGGACTTTGTAGAAAAGCATAGCTTCTCTGGAAGGCAAGAGGCTCCCAACAACCTCCGAGGCACCACGGGTGCCTCAGAAGACACCACTTTATCCCGATGAGTACCAAGGATGCGCAGAAAGCCCCACAGGGCACTGAACTGCTCCTCCTCCTCGTGGGTTGCTGCGAGCATCAAGGAGGTTTGAACAGGAAGAGGAGAAATAGCTGAGAGATTTGCAAATGTTCTTCTTGAGGTTTCAAGCAAATTAAAATCAACCAACCACCAAAAAAAAACAAAACAAAACAAAAAACCCAACCAAACCCACAGCTCCAGTGCCAACAAAGTCCTATTAATCTTACCAACAGTCCTGAAGTAGCTCAATTAATTAAAAGCTAATAAAAAGAAGCAGCCTGACTTATTCTTTCAGAGTTCAAGACAGCAAAAGCATCGCTCTGTCCCAGACAGAACTGTTTTGGTTTTTTTATTTCTTTTCTTCTTTTTTTCTTAAATGCATTTATTCATTAAAGTTTCCTCGTAGGCTGTGTAATGAGTCACGTCTTGTTTCTCTATAAAGTGCAAAGGGATGGAGAGGAACCAGATTTAAAGAGAGGATGGAGGCACTCACAAAGCCTGTTAAGAAAAGCTTGAAAAGCTTTTGAAGGAGCCACAGATAAAGCGAGGCAGCTCCTCACATGGGCTCCAAAACCTTTTCTCTATCACCATAGCTTTCCCAGGGTTTGAGTCCTCCTTGCTTACAGTCAACACAGAAAGCTACCCCCTCCCCTCCACCCAAAAATAACTCGCTGAGCTTTCCTCCTCCCCAGAAGAGCTTGGGAAGAGAAATCCAGAGCTCCAGTAGCAAGCAGGAAAGATGCTGCTCCTCCCATGGACTTGGTGGTTCCCACCACGCTGCCAGAGAAGCCCCAGCAGCCACCAGCTCTCAGTGAGCCACACATGCAAGGGTGAAGACCACAAGCAGCTATTTTGCAACTGGTTTTCTGGTGGGGAGGGAAAGTCCATCAGATCAGTAAGGCCAAGCCCAAGGAAAAGCCCAGAAGACAAACTCTCTCATCACCAGCCTGCTCTCAAACTACATCTGGTGTGCCCTGGTTTGGTTTCACAACTGCTCTCAGGAGCCCCTCCTGGCTCTCCAGGACCTTCGTCCAGCCCTCAAGGTCCCCTTTCATAAACAGAAGCTTTGAGGAAGCAAGTCAAGAACCAGTACAAAGGTGAGACACAAGTCTGCAGAGAAACTGGACAATAGGAATGGCCCATGCTGATGGATCAGGGCCAGAATAACCTCCACCATGAAAGCAAAAGGAGACAGATGCTCCTCTAGCAAAACTCAGAACCCTACTCCAGACCCACCTGGGGCTAAGCTCATCAGCTCCATGAAGCTCAGACTGATGAAATTCTAACTTCCTAACACAAGAACTACTCAGGTTTGCCAACTCAAGTCTCTTTAGGGATGGTGAGAGCAGAAAAGCTACTGCACAGCTCCACCAACAATTGGTTTAGATAGATCCATGGAACCAGACCTTTTGACAGATCACCTGTACAGCACCCCCTATCTGAGGATGGCAGGGAAAAGCCCCAGATACCACACAGAGCATTGTGAGCCATCCATCTTCTTGTCTTCAAAAGATACCTGCTGACCTCCAGATGGATGCTGTGCTGATGGCAAAACCATCCCTCACGCAGCACTTGGGTGAGAGGGACCCTAACCCTCTGGAGCTCCCCAGCACTACTGCAATAAACACAAATCCCCAAAAAGCACACCCCGGGTCCAATTCCACTAGTGCCATGGCTTTCCAGCAAGGGCTTCATCTTGTCCACGTGTAGCAGTGGAGGAAGATGAGGGCACTAGAACATCTCTCCACTGAGGAAAGGCTGAGGAACTTGGGCCTTTTTCAACTGGAGAAGACTGAGGGGGGATCTCATCAATGCCTATAAATACTTAAAGGGAGGGTTTCAGAAGGATGGGGCCAGTCTTTTTTCAGTGGTGTCCAGCAATGGGACAAGAGGAAATGGGCACAAACTTGAGTATAAGAAGTTCCATCTCAACATGAGGAAGAACTTTTTTCCTGTGAGGGTGCCAGAGCTCTGAAACAGGCTGCCCAGAGGTGGTGGAGTCTCTGTCTCTGGAGACATTCAAAACCCACCTGGACACATTCCTGTTCAGCCTGCTCTGGGTGGACCTGATTTGGCAGGGGGGGTTGGACTGGATGATCTCTGAAGGTCCCTTCCAACCCTGTGATTCTGTGACTTGAAATTACTGCAGTGATGGTCATTACCACGCATCACACCTCATGGCAGAGATCTTCTACCTTAATTAGAGGGTTGTCTGTCAGTTTTCTAACATTTACTGTATCTGAAAAAGACTTTAAAAAAAAAATAGAAAAAATTATACAACACCAAAACTCAAAAGTGATAAAAGATCCCACAAAATATAAAAAATAACTTCAAAAAAAGAAACCCTAAAGACACAATCTAGGGGAACTTTTTTGCTGCCACCTAGGCTGCTTCCAAAGGGTTGACATGCCAATCTAATAATAAAGCTGTCAGATGGGGTGATGCCATTTCAGCTTTCAAGCTGAAGGTTGCTATGGGAGGCTGTTCCCAACGGCAGCGCTGCACAGCGTTTGTGAAGAACTCCTTCCCAGCACCAGACACCGCTCGGATTTTTGAGTAGGAAGACATTAACGATATTTTTATTATTATTATTATTTTTAAAAATAAGTCCCAGAAAAAGCAGCAGTCCTGGAAAGAAATGGGGAGGGAAAAATAATAATAAATGCAGTTCTCAGAAACGTGTAGAAGTGCGGACGCGCTTTGCTCCCAAAGTTATAGCACCAGGTAAACCTCAACCTTGCAAATCAGGGAATATTCAGCTTTCCTTGGATGTGGGAGAAGTTAAAGAGAATCTCATGATCTCAGGTGCTGAAGAAGCGAGGAGCAGAAATGGGAGCAGTTATTGCAATGCCTTAAACCGCAGGGTACCTCCACTGGACATTTAAATCCTGACCCTCCAATAAAAATGAGGCACAGGACAAGCTTTATAGAATTAAAAATAAATATATAGAGAGAGACCTATGCAAAGAATAAAAATATATATAGAGAGAAAGAGAGAGTGCTGGGCAAAGCTGGTCAAATACAAATGACTCTCGTAAAAGTAACAAACAAGTGAATATGTAAGATATTTTCAATACCAAATTACAAGATTTAGAGCCTGTTACAACCTCCAGAGGAAACACCAGAAGGAGGAGTTTTACCAAGGACTTAGGCAAGGATGTAGCCACGGGGCAGCAGGAGGGGGAGATGCAGTAGCTGTTTACCTTTAAACCGACACGCTGAAGACCACTGAATGCTGATTTATAAAGGGCTTTAAATTCACTTTGCCAAAGCTTCCAGCCATTTAGGTGCTTTAATTCTTTGCGGGTTAAGGAAAGTTGGTGGATGAGGTATATATGGATGGGGATAAGTACTTACAGAGCAAACACACTGCAGTTCTGTGGGCACACGAGGTCAACATCAAGACAGGTACACAACTGTGTTAGTTAAAGGCCAAACCGAGAATGCAATAATATTAAAAATTACAAAAATAAAGAGTATTAAATGACACATTTGAGCCCCTGCCCAGATGTGAGCAGATGGCTGAAAGCTGCGGTACCCGTACTCTAGTTCAGAACTCGACCGTCTTTTCCTCTGCAACCCGACATCAGGAGATGCTATTTTTACAAAAATACAGCCAGTTACAGCAGGACCAATAAACCAGAAAGTCAAATGCTTCGGGGCTTTCTGTTTGCAAGGTTCTTCAGGGTCTGTTTGCCTCTGACTCCAAAGCTTCCTACAGTTGGACCTAAGTGAGCTGCAATAACTAACTCCCGCGCAGAACTTGCTCATCAAGGGTCTGATGTTTGGGTGGTGGGTTCAGAGCAAAGGCTGGAACTGAGGGGCTTAAACTAGGCTTATAATGGGTAGAAAATGGCAAAAAATAATCAATTTAATTTAATACTGTTCTATTTTTGGGCAATTCTCCTTTGTTGCTACTTTAACTCGTCAATGCAAAAGATGCAATATTATATATTGTTTCCATATTTTTATATAAATAACATTTTTATACAGATACATATATATTTTTATATATATACACACTATAAACCTGTTTTTTATATATATGTTTTCATATTCTACGCTGTTCAAGTTGTGAAAAACTAAACCTTTCCCATAGACACAGGAATCTTTGCTACAAGGTCTCATCAGATCAGGGGGATGATTTTCGAAGGCTGCCAGATCACCCGTGGCATCAGCACCAATGCCAGCCAGGAAGAAGGGTCAGGAGCTTGTGTCTGTCATGGAAAGACTCTTTCTCCCCCTCCAGCTATGATGATAAATTTTGTTTTCAAGGGATCATTACAGATGTGCTGTCTATATGGCTGAAGGAAATCTAAGAGATAACACAGGAGTCTTCAGTTCGGGGGAATCAGTGGAGCATCTGCTTTACATGGAAAACAGGGTAACCAAGATGGGAAAAAAACAGAACTGGATGTGGAGTCAGAAGAAATGGAAGAGCATACAACCATGGAAAAGAGATGGGTACCTGTAGGAATAGGAGGAAGTACCCTCTGTCCTACTCAGCACAGCTAGTCCTGTGGAGATGGACCTTCTTCAATCCCAAGAGCCAGGAGGCAAGATCTCCAACAGGCAGATCTACCACCATCAGTTGGCTGGATGGGGCTTTCAGCAACCTGGTCTAGTGGGTGGTGTCCCATGGCAGAGGGTTGGAACTCGATGATCTTTAAGGTCCCTTCCAACCTAAACTATTCTATGAACATCCGTGATGTCAAAGCTTCCAGACCCAATTTAAACTATGATGGAATTTATACGTAGGTGCACTCTTAAGAAAAGGAAAACTGATCTTAGTCCAGTGTTCAGGGACACAACTGAGATGCCAGAGAAAAGAGATTTCCAAAGCATGGATGCAGCACCAAGTCCTCCACATCACAGAGCAGCATTTCACAATGTTCTGGGTTTGAAACAAAATCCTGTCATGCACAAGAGAATCTTTCATCAAACTTTGACAGAGCATAGAAATAACCCAAACAGAAGTCTTTAAGTGCCCACACTCCATTTTTTTTCTGTCCTGAAAATACTTCAGCAGCACCACTCATGAGCCTGCAGCACCATGCAAAAAAAAAAAGAAACAGATATTGAGATGTACCAACTACAGCAGCAGTACCAGGAACACGTCATCCGAGAAAAATTATTATATTAATTGAAACTGTTTTGCTACAAGCAAACCAAATTATTGCAGAAGACCTCACTATTAGGCCTGGGCTTCAGAGCCCAGCCTGCCCACCACCATCTACCCACACTTCACATCTCTCTCCGCTCCCAACGCTCCAACTTCCCCGGCACTCTGTTAATAAGCTCAGGGATGTCCTTGCCAGCGGTCTCAACGCCTTGTCAGCAGAAATTCAAATCAATCCAGCCCTGGAAGCAGCTGTGGCAAATAACTCAATCACGTTCATCATTTTAACTTATCCTATTTATGAATCAGGTCAAGCTTGAAATCGCCATTTACATTATCAGCCTCCCTGATATTAAGATAATCATGCGGGGGACTGATCAAAGGTTCCTTGTAACTTTGGAGCGCAAGAATTACCATATGGGAACACTTTATCTATCCAGCGTCCCTTTTTGACTACGCAGAGTACTTTCTCCCCAGAAATTAGGACAAGGAACATCACGCTGAACAAGAAAGCGCCGCCAATGCTAAATCTCAGCCCCTCCATTCAGTGACAGCACCGCAGGTACTGTACGTACGTCTCCGAATAACCACGAAGATCATCAGGTTTTAGAACAGAACATCTGCTGAAAATCTCCGAGAAAAAGAGATATTCAAGCTGCCTCGAATTACCTTTATTTTAGCCAGGCTGGGATGGGAGAGCATTCTGATTTTTCCAGATTGATTTTGAAAAAAAAAAAAAAAAAAAAAAAATCATCGAAAATGGTCCTCTTAACAGCAGTCGCTTCTCTCAGCCCCGCTTTGATGTGGAAAACGAACTCTGTAACCTCCCAAAACGCAGAAATACTCTGCTCGTGCTCTAACAGCCTCTTCTCTGTCGTCCCTCCACCAGCCACAGTACCTGAATGGCATCGCCAGGTCACGGTCACATCTGGTACAGATCTGACAATGGCAACAATTTAAAAAAAAAAAAAAAAGAAAAAAAAAAAGAAAAGAAAAGAGAAAAAGCAATTCCTACGTTCTCAAAGAACTTTCACTCTGCTGTTCACCTCCTCCAACTTGCTATTTTTTCTTCCTACAACAAATAAAATGTAACATCATTCTCCTATTTTTGGAAATGGATGTTTTATCCAGAGTGTGGGCAGTGGGAAACAATTTGTATCCAGATTTTAGGATTATTTAAAGAAAGATTAAAAAAAAAAGACATAAGCTAATAAAGCAGTCCTATTTGGGAAAAAATAAATAATCTAGAAATATTTTAATTGAAGCGCTTACACTTCTGACACCAGCTATTAAGAACGCAGATAGAATCGTTTATTTATCTCATACGCAGCAAGAAAACTTTGCACACAAAAAAAAAAATAAATCACATGGGACATAATCCAACAACAATCTTCCCCATTAACTCAAGAACCATGTTCTATTGAATGCGTCAAGTGCAATTACACTGTAAGAAAATGGCATCGTGCCACAAAGCCCTATAAGTTATTCTCTCAATACCTCCCTTCCTCACAAAGGCACCAGGAGGTTGGATAAATAAAGTGATCCCAGATCAAAGGGTGAAAAGCACTGAAGAAATGCAGAGGATCCTTCAAATGTCCACGTTTGTCCCATAACGAGACCAGCCAAATAAGTTGTAACACAAATGCTTAAGAAGCCAGCCTTAATGATTAACCATCAGGAGAAACCCAGGGAGAAATTATCACCACATTTGCATACCGGGGCATTACTTTCTCTTCTTTTGAGCACGTTATTACTGGTCACCATCCAAAAGAGAGATCCTTGAGCTAAATGAACCCTGTGTCTCACGTGGCAAGTCCTAGACTACTTTTAATTAAAGGCACCATTAAGCCATCAGAGGACCAGATGCAAATCCATGTCGAAAGTTACGCAGCTGAACCCGGGCCAATTACACCGCATTCAAGAGCATGCACCACATCCCAAAGAGATATAATTTTATAGGAAGTTTTTCCCATATCTTACAATCTTAAGATCATTTGAGATGCTCTTGCCTGTATTATGCCTTGTTTGGAAAAAAAAAAAAAAGGCCGTCCCTAATTATCTGCCCACAAGATAAGATGGGATAAGAGACCAATAGAAGAAAAAGCCCACATAATTACAGATACTGTGAGAAAGCCAATTTAAAAAAAATTAATTCTTAAGAAGTTTACACGGAGAAACATGGAGTAGGGTGATATTTTAGGCTCCTTTTTGGCATGCACGTTTAGACTCTGTACAGCCAAGCGACTGTACGTTCCTGTGGATCGCTGAACGCTGCAAACCCAGGTCATCCACTCTTGAAGAAGTCCTTTACAAACAATGTAAAAGGGTAATTAAGTGCCATGAAAAGGGCTCTTGCACAACCTGGTCCAGGTGACAGAACATCCTGAAATACCTTTTGGATTAAGATGCTGATCACGCTTTCCCCTCCGCATTTGAATGGGAAAAGAAAGTCCAAACTGTAAAGCGACTCAGAAACAGCCACCATATAAGAAACTAAAAATATTATCTAAACACAGGAAGGTCAAAAAATAAATTCTTAACTGCTTTCTCAACATAACGCAGAAAGCAAGTCTATTCTTAAGCATACACCAAGGCCAGTGAATTTGGGAAAAAGACAGATGGGAGAATAAGTAGGAGAATATGTTCCCTGAATCCTTCCACAAATAGGCTACCAAAAGTCAGGAGAGATGCTGTGTCACCAGAGATGCAGAAGTCACAGGAGATGCATTTCTTGACATTCCCCACCAGGAGTTCTTCTGGAAGAGACAGAGAAATCTTTACTACTTGTTACCATGGCGCTGCCTCCTTTAGTTTTCTGTATTTGCAAACAAAATGGCCAGTCTCCGTGGTCACGGAGCGACAGATGCCACTTTCTCAGCCGTGGTGATGATCACCACAAAGAATTACAGCAATACAAGAACGCTTAATGGTCTATGCTGACTTTCCCATTGACTAGTCTCGTTCTTCTGCCCCTTCCAGCTGCTCCTGTAACTTGTTGGCCAGCTTCAATCAAATTGGAGAAAAAAGAAAAAGAAAAGAATCCTAAAGCATAATTACCAGCCCAAAAGTGAAATATTAAGGGCTGAAGCTAAGAAAGAAAGGTGGGTAGAAGTAGACCGAAACACCACACTTGGCACAACTATCCAACATGTGGATTATCTATGAACGAACACATGGGAAACCAGCCAGAGTTCTGATTTCTCTTGTGGTGGGAGTAGCAACTAGAGATGGCCAGTGGCAGAAGATGTGTCAGGAGGTGAAAGGCATGTCTGTAGGAAACCAAGAGCCTTTTACTTGCTCTTCAGTAGATAGAGGTTGGAGGGCAGTTGGAGATCCTCCTTCTGAGGCTGGCATTTTAGATATTTCTTTTGTGACCTCACAGTTGGTGTCCCTACCAACAGCAAGACCAACCTTGATGGTGCAGCCAACAGCAGTGTAACCAGCCAGTAAAGCTCCAGCCCTGAAGTCACTGCATCCACCTGGATTTCCTCATGTATACGTAGTCTGACAAGCACCAGAGTATCAGTACATAACTGCCCAAAAACCTCCCATGAGGAGATGTCCCACAACCAGAGACTTGAAACTATGTTCTTGCTCCTCAAATACACAAATTTCACAGTGTTTCCAACATAAAACTCTCTCTGACAAACACATGCATTCATGTTACTCTCCCATTTAATTATAGTCCCAATTTTGCGACCAAGTATAGCAGGGGACCAACAGAAATGTGTACCTCGGTTAAACCAGAGACCCAATTTTTGTCATTTTACTCCAAAAAAACTAGATCTACATCATTCATCATATGGATTTGCTTTTCTATTTTAAAGATTTTTGCCATCTAACACACAGTCTTGTTTGCAGTCAAGTCAGAGCAAAATTGATGAATGCCAACACAGCTGGATCTCAACAGCTCTCCCATTAAACCGTGGTGCAAAAATTAAGGGAGTACCAGAGATTACTAAGAAAAATACAGCAACACACATGTAGGCTTCCGATCAAAAGTCATCTCATGGAGATGGAAACAATTCCAGGTGCGGAGGAAGCAGGCGAAGGCAAGCACACATGGCAGAGTTTGCACTAGTCCAGCTTCTCACCAAGTCCCAGCTGCCTTTTTGCAATAACCCTCATTGGCATTTCCAGTTGTGAGATGGAAAAGAAAAAAAATCAGCTGACGTGAACATCTTTGCCTACAATCCCAGAAAAAGTAGGCTGAAGGAGACACAGAGGTCTATCCAAGGCAAACAAAGAAAAAAAAACATAAGGCAGCTGAGGGGGAATCTGATAAATGTTTATAAATACTTAAAGGGAGGGTGTCAAGAGGATGGGGCCAGTCTTTTTTTAGTGGTGCCCAGGGACAGGACAAGAGGAAATGGACACAAACTTGAACATAAGAAGTTCCATCTAAACATGAGGAAGAGCTTCTTCACTTTGAGAGTGGAAAGCCCTGGAACAGGCTGCCCAGAAAGGTGGTGGAGTCTCCTTTTCTGGAGACATTCAAAACCCACCTGGACACGTTCTTGTGCAACCTGCTCTGGGTGGACCTGGTTTTGCAGGGGGGTTGGACTGGATGATCTCCAGAGGTCCCTTCCAAATCCATATCATTCTGTGGTTCTGTGAATGAAATCCATTCTTCTTCCTTCTCCACACAATGAGCTAGCTAAAGCAGTCCACGTTCTCCCGTTTCTACCGCTAGAGTTTATTTATCACCATCCTCAATTCCAAAAGCAAACTTTTGTTTCCCTTGAGGACATTAAGTCCTTATGTGTTTCATGAACACGTTCATTGATGGTTGGGTAGAGGAGAAAAGCCTAAATCAGTGAACTGTACTCTTTTCTCTGATGTGATTAACTCAGCCAACCTACTAAAGGGGAAGAGGCAGAAAGACAGTGACAGGAGAAAACCTTAAAGGAAGCAAGTGACTATCAAAAAAAAAAAAGTCACTTCTAGAAACAACTTAATAGCATTCATCTGTTCTCACTTTCACACCCGTGCCCCAAACACTGTATTTCTATTTAATTTTCTGGTTCACCAAGTAGAAAAATAACCCCTTCCTCGGGCTTCCAGCTTTACTTATGCACTTGGTTAGGGCTGAGCTGAACACTCAAACCTGTCATTGAAGGTTTCAGGTGCTGCTCTCTCTGGTTTGCGCTCACTGGGTAGCAACAGGGGCTTCCCACTCCACATCACAGACAGTGGCACTGCCCAGAAGAAATCACCTTCCACCCTACCACACCAACCCATCTCAGAGAATCCTAAAATTGTCAAGGTTGGAAAAGACCCTTCACAACATCAAGTCCAACCATCAATCTACCACTGACAAAAACCATCACTGAATCATGTCCCTCAGCGCCACTTCTACCCATCTTTTAAATACCTTCAGGTATTTAAATGAGATGGGGACTCAACTAATTCCTCGGGCAGCCCGTTCCAATGTTTGACAACACTTTTGGTGAAGAAATTTTTCATAATCTCCAATCTAAACCTCCCCTGGCACAACATGAGGCCTTTTCCTCCTGTTCTATCGCTTGTTACTTGGGAGAAAAGACCAACCCCACCTCGCTACATCCTCCTTTCAGGTTGTAGAGAGTAATAAAGTCTCCCCAATTCAATCCAAGTGAGAGCAACCTGCCTGCTAGAGCTAAGACTGTATCTCATCTACCCAAAATCTAAGTCACTTTAGTTTTGGGAGGGTACAAATCAGACCTTTGAACCTTGAACTGGCTCACCACGAGGCCACCAGCACACCAACACCAAAATGCTGGATAGGGCTGAAGTCCACAGATCCACTTTAAAAAAAAAGAGCAGAACCCTGACTTTTATTGGCTTAAAACAATGCAAGAAAAAAAAAAAAAGCCTCTTTGGGCTGCAGCTCCATGATGCATTAGATCTGACAAGAGAGATAACTCAAGTCCTGCCCACACTGCTCCTTTCCCACCCCACACCGTGGCTGGCTCTCCGCTCTCTTGCTAATACAGCAGCCAGCAGCTCAGGCTGTAAATCAGATCAATGAAACATTCAGTTAAAAATAACAGCCAAAAAATCTCCTCCATTGCAGGAGAGCCTTTAGTATCACAAATGATGAAAGCCCGTTTCTAAAAAAAGCAAGCTGAGCTCAGGGCGATTTCTGAGAAGGTGGCAAAAACCAGCATCCAGCCCAAGAAGAACAAGAGCTAGGCTGCTCCAGGCACTGCTGGGTCATCAGAATAACCCCAAAAGTGGGAAAAAGGGTCCCAGTACTCTCAGCTAGTGGTTATCTAGATCAAAGACATTGCCTTGTTCCCATCTGGGACCTGTGTGGTCATGCTGTAGAAGCAGGACATTTGGAGGACACCACCATCCTCTGCTTGAGAGCTAGTCCTTGTGCATCTCCTTGCCCAGTGGGCTACGTTACTCCTGCCTCATGGCTGGAAGCCGGGGAGAAGATGTTGGGATGCAGCTTCTAAGGTCAAGGAGCAGCATCCTTGAGGTGGGCAAAAGCATTTGGCTTGAAACCGTGACAGAAGAGATACATCCTTGAGGTTTTTTTACAACTATTTTTATGTTTGATCACAGAATCACAGAACAGTTCAGGTTGGAAGGGACCTTAAATACCATTCAGTTCCAATGGGACACCTCTCACTAGAGGAGGTCACTCAAAGCCCCATCCAACCTGGTCTTGAACACCTCCAGGGATGGGGCACCCACAGCTTCTCTGGGCAACACGGGCCAGAGTATCACCACCCTCAGAGTAAAGAATTTCTTCTTGAGATCTCATTTAAATCTCCCTATTTTCAGTTTAAACCATTACCCCTTGTCCTATCACTCCCCTCCCTGATAAAGAGTCCCTCCCCAAAATGGGAAGCATGATTTGATGCTGGGAAACATGACAGATTTAGGAGTCAAGGGGTTATTTCACCTCTTCATCTGATCTAAGCACCTTTCATCCAAGCACACATTAAGTAGATAATCATCTGTCTTCATCCTGCAATCCAGAGGGATGTCCCCATGCTTGCACAAGACCACAGCCAGGTCCATCAGCAGGAGGACACGTATCTCGCCGCCCTTCTCGAACCCTGGGATGCAATCCCACTACAGCAATTGTGGGTTTTAATGCCTTTTACAATTCACTCCATGTTAATTCCTCAGAGCAGCTACTCCTTCATTTTACCCCTGGAGACACCAAGCTCAAATATTTGTCAGGTTAAACACAAAAACCTACAGTTCCAGGCAGTCTTTCAGGACAGAGGAGTTGTTGTTACACCATTCTCTGACACAGTACAGCAGTATAACACCATCCTCACCATAAAAGTACAGAATGAGCTTCTAAAGATGCCTAAGATGTTTCTAAATGAATTTAGGTTTCATGGCAAGCTCTTTTTGCTTACTTCTCACTTTTTCTCTTTTTCGGGGCGGGGGGGGGATGAGGGGGAGAGGTGGTGGCCAGAAAGGAATGGCTCTTTCTCAAGCTCAACATTAAATAAGAGGGACCCAAAAATCTGTTGAAAATGCACTCTTAAGGCATGGCACACAGCATATTTCAAACAAATGCAGCTGAAAACCTCCAAAATATCAGAAGCTATTTCAACAAAGGGTTTCACTTTAGGCATTCAGGTAACTTCTAAAAAGTTGAATCTCTAAGTATTTTAACTCAATTGCATGGATCAACTCACCAACATAGGAAGGTGCCAAAAACCCCATGGATGGATCTCCACAGTATTCCCAGGTTCAGGAGTACTTCCCAAAGCCATCTGCGTGGGACATCAGTCTTCCTCAGGAGCTACTGCCCTGAGACACCCTTGCTCTGAGCTGGGCTTTGCTTCCAGCTCCCTGACCAGCTCTGATGCCAACCATCATCTCCTCACTTCCTTTTACTCTCCAATAAATTTGAAGTCATCCAAGTCAGGAATCAACCTTCTTGCCTTGCACCTACACAATTTCCAGCTCACAATTTCTGTATCCTACAGCAATGTTCAACCTCAATAATTACCAGCTGGATCTTCAACAGCAGGACACATATTTGCATGGCTCTACCCTGTCTATATGCAGGGAAGACGTGGACCTGTTGGAACAGGCCCATGGAAGCAAGGAAAGACACAGACCTGTTGGAGTGAGTGCAGCAGAGGGCCATGAAGATGATCAGAGGGCTACAGCACCTCTCCTATGAAGACAGGCTGAGAGAGTTGGGAAGGTGTCAGGAGAAGAGCAGGCTCTGGAGACAGCTTAGAGTGGTTTTTCAGTACATAAAGGGGACTACAAGAGAGATGGGAAGGAACTCTTGATCAGGGAGGGGAGCCATAGGACGAGGAGGAAAGGTTTGAAACTGTAGGAGCAGAGATTTAGATTAGAAACTAGGAAGAAATTCTTTGCTGTGAGCGTGGTGAGACACTGGCCCAAGTTGCCCAGAGAAGCTGTGGATGCCCCACCCCTGGAGGTGTTCAAGGCCAGGCCAGATGGGGCCTTGAGCAACCTGGTCTTGTGGGAGGTGTCCATGCCCATAGCAGGGAGGGTGGAACCAGATGATCTTTAAGGTCCCTTCCAACACGAACCATTCTCTGATGTTCTATGAGTCCCTCTCCATCCCTCCTGTACACTCCCTTTAGGTACTGGAAGTGTTATTCTGCTTAATTACAGCACTGCAAGAAATGGACTTCCATCATTTTTAATTTTTAACCTTCAACTAGATTAAATTAAAAAAAAAAACAAAACCCACAAATGTAAAAAGATACAATAATTATAATCCAAGTGGCAAGAAACCAGCACTGTGATTATCAGTGGAACAGTTTGGGAGTTATCCTGAACCAGTTCATACCATTGATGAAGGCATTTCTTTGCATCAGCCTCCTGCAGCCAGCAGATAAAACAGAGCTGCACTGTCTGCATAAACTGGGTTTAGATACATAAATCTTAGCAAAGTGGCTTCTTATTTTGAGGCAAAAGCAGGAGGAATTATACGTTGCATTAAATATTTTCTTCTTGGTCCTCTTTTCAACTGCCTGAAAGATCAATTAAAGTGCTTTTGCATAAAACAGAGAAGTGCTTTGCAAAAAAAAAAAATAAATAACGAAGCCACTCTTTGCTTTTAATATGATCTCTAAAGAAAACAAGCGCAACGGCTTAAAGATTCCCACAGTGAGAGAAAAAGAAAAGGCAGAAGGTTTAATCAGTCACTTACGAGGTAACAAAGTAGAATTCTCAAGTCTTCGGTCTCTTGCAAAATTTTAAGTGCTCACACACACACAAATATTAGTAAGATGCTGCAGCGAGCTCAGTGTTTCCCCAGCCTTCGCACAGGAATATGTGCGAGTCCCTCCCTTGCACTCACATACACACATTTGCTGTTTCCATCCCTTTTCTATTTGCAAGGAGATCAAAATGAAACGATAAGCAAATCCTCCCGTTGATTTTAACACCTTCCTCCCTTTATGAAGGTTCTGCTGTCCTGCATATCAGCATCCTCCACACCACGAAGTCTGGAAGCATGAGAACAAGCTCTCTGCACGCTGACCGGTAAGGTGACTCATGGCCAAAAGCCTCAGCACTGAGAGAGCATCATCAACCAGTTCAACTGGTCTCCCAGTTACCAACCGTAACAGGAACTGGGGGGAAGTGGAGAAAAATCATCCCACTGAGCAAAATCAAGACCTACTTTGCTCTCCCTCAGACTGCCCCATATCATGTCTTCGCAACGCAAGGAAGGAACTGCTCCCATCAAAATCCCATCTTCTTAGTTTCTAAGGAAGAAAAGTTTTACAATAGAGGTGGTGAAACCCTGACTCAGGATGCCCAGACAGGTGGTAGATGCCTCTTCCCTGGCAACATTCAAGGTCAGGTTGGACGGGGCTCTGAGCAACCTGATCTAGTTGAAGATGTCCCTGCTCATGGCAGGGAGGTTGGACTAGATGACCTTGAAACGTCCCTTCCAACCCAAACTATTCTCTGATTCTTAGTTCTCACGACAGCAGCAAACCATTACATCATCACATCGAGATGAACCCAGAAGACCTTTCCAAGGGTGTGTTGTTGGACATTTGGTGGAATAGTATCTCCTCCCTCTCACAGCATCGGTGAAGCACTCAAGTGCTCTTCTTTTTTGCCCAGCCAATGCCAAGATGTTGGGCTGACTTCCAGGAAGGCAGTCTGGAAAAGGAAATCTCAGCTCCAGGCAAAGCTGTGACAGGAGACAACAGTCACCCTCACACCCAAATGCAAAAGAGCTGATGGGGGGGGGGGGGGGGGAGAGTG
>JAOQGH010000012.1:150412408-150429241 GCA_025769975.1 Gallinago jamesoni
CGAGACACAGAGAGACAAAACAGTGCCCTACTGAATTGAAACAGGAGGAAAATAACTTGCAGTATTAAAAATCAACAAAAAACAATGCACCCAAACCCCAAAGAAATAAAACCAAAAGCTAAGAGGCAAATAATTTCTCTAGGCAATATGCAGTGCCCACACTCTACCTGAATTGTGTGCTGAAGGTTCATAGCTTAATCAGAATCACTGTAAAAAATAAAACTGGGGTCAGAAGTACAAGATTTATCTTGAGTGAACAAAATAGGTTTCTCAGTAAGGCATTTTCATTTAAAATAAAAAAAAAAAACAAACAACACATTGCAGTTTGTCAACTGACCAGGAAGGGGAGTCGGTGCTTAGAGCTTTGAGTCACTTCTGGGTGGAGAAAACTCAAATAACCAATTCTGAGGTTGTGACATTGAGAAAACAGTGACGGCTACCAGAAGATGCTAAAGGAAGATGGACAGAGAGAGACATGTCCAGAAAACCCACTAACCTGGAGAACAGAGAAGGATTCAGAGATACTAGAGTAGAAAAAAAGTCATATTTTTGCTTCAAAATGGGTCTTTCTCTTCCTGCAAGACTTACTGGAGAGCATGTGATGGAGAGCACTTGGAAGGAGAAAGGCAAAGGGCAAATGAAATCAAGTGAAGACGGAACTTGGGATAAAAAAATCAGGGTTAAATCGCAATGCACGTCTGAGTACAATATTCTGATGGCAACCTGTTTCCCAAAAAAGAAGAAAAGAAGTGGGCCAGTTCCTCTGGTGGCCTTGAAGAGACATCTAGGAGGGTACCAGGAGAAGACTTCAGACGCAAGAGTTAATCAGATGCCCTATCACTGAGCCCCAACACTAGAATGAAGTAGGGAAAAAATACAAATAAAGATTTATTAAAAAAAAAAAACCCAAACCTGCTGAAAATCTGAGTGGGATTTAATAATATTATACAGTATCTAAAGAAAAATAGCAGCAGTAGGAACTCATTAAGTACTGTATGAGGAACAGCAGCAAAATCACTGCTGCATCCATTGCCATGCTGGGCTCCTCAACAGAACCAGGGCTGCCACCAACCACGGGGCTGTGGGGAGGAGGACTCCAACGCTTACGTTCCTCTTCCCTCCTAATCTCATTAACCTCGTATTTACTCTGTTGTCGTTGATTACTCAGGATGTTAATAGGCCCACTATTTACCAAATGTTATAAATCTGTTTAGCTCTGTCTACAAAACGGGGCTGGAACATGCCGATTCTCCTCACGCTACGGAAAAAGGAGGTAGAAAAATAGAAACCTTTATAAAGACTTCTTTCAAAGATCATGATTTCTTGCATAGGAATTAAGTGCAAGATAGCCAAATGAATCAGAAAAATATATAAACCCCTTTTTTCTAATTCTAGAACACTTTCTAAAGTATTCTATGAAGGAGGAACAGACGCACAAACCAAAAATACCCAAGAAAAGATATATTTCCTACTATTAAGCTGGAGTAAGTGAAACAACTGTTCTAGCCACGATACAAATTATTGTAACGGTATTCCAGGTGGGTAAAACAGATGTACTTGAAGAAAACCATTTCTGCTGATAAAAAGCCCTAAAGTTTTTTACAAATACAGTCTGTTACGCCTTGAAAAATGAAACTTTCACCCCCCATCTGTTCCTTGCAGAGAGCGCCCATTAACATTCACTTTGACCAGAACACCCAACTCAAAGTCAACGCATCACAAGCATGGACCATCCCAGGACCTCATGAATCAGCCAAGGCAAGATCCAGGCAAGATAAGCTATCAGGAGGAGAATTTGGATGGAGATTGTCCAATATTAACCAGTTAAAAAAAGGAAACCACTGCAAGAGTGCACACAGCCCTAGAAGGATGGAAAACAGTATTGAAACATATTTGAACAAACTTGACCCTAAGAAGTTCCATCTAAACATGCGGAGAAGCTTTACTTTGAGGGTGGTAGAACACTGGAACAGGCTGCCCAGAGAGGGGATGGAGTCTCTCTCTCTGGAGACATTCAAAACCCGCCTGGACACGTTCTTGTGCAACCTGTTCTAGGTGGACCTGCTTTGGCAGGGGGCTTGGACTAGATGATCTCCAGATGTCACTTCCAACCCCATATCATTCTGTGATTTTGTGAAATTATCAACACGTCACACATGCAGCTTCTCACTGACCCATCTTCTCCTTATTTCATCCTCCCACCCTTCCCATCCCACATTTCTATCTGTTTTCTTCTCTGACTCTCTCTTATCAGGTGGTTTTCTCCCCACCAGGGTCTCTCCTTCCGCTGGACACTCTACAGGAAGCGGGGACACGATCTTTGGTTGGCATCCGTAGGAACAACTCCATCATAGGGAGAAATTAATGACAACTCTGCCTACCTGCAAGTTTTTGAGCTTTTTTTTTTAAGCCATCATGGATATAACTCACATGATGTCAGTACAGGAATATCACGCTAAAGATCTGGAAAGTAAGGGGCGGGTTTTCCTCGTTTCTATGGTTATAAGCAATTTTAATGACCAACCTAAATAAAAAAAGCTGCAAGAGAGAGAAAGTAGGAAGGAGTGAGGTAGGCGTTTAATTTTGATTGACAAGACATAGCATAACTAGTTAAGATCTGTCAAATGCCTGCTGAGGATCACAAATCCTCAGCACATTGTACGGCAGACAGAATTAATCTAAATGCACAGCTTTACAAAAAAGAAATAAATCCTCCTTACCCAGCAAGATCAGAGTTCACCGTTTCAGTTTCCCCACAAAAAGCCACTGACGTCGGAACTACCAAAGGAACCAAGGTAGGGACAGAAAAAAAAATACATAGTTCTTATTATTTCTGAGATTTTCAAATGCTTAAGTTTTTTCCCTGGCCTATATATATTTCATATATATATATATATATTACATACATACGCACACAAATACACACACACACATATATATAAAAAAAAGGCAGAATTCCCAGGATTGTTAACTACAACAACAAGCTATTTGACAGGTATTATCAACAGCATCACTTTGGAATGACATCTGCATCACAGAGTGGTGCATCAACACAGAGTAAGGAGATGATCCTGACATGAAAGACCTTATAAAAGGAGACTGAACGCAGAAAGAATGGAACATAAATTGGATGGGAAGCATCAGGGAACGCATAGACAATCTGGAGAGACAGAAACACCAGCCTGACAGTTGGCTGTGAGGTTCTCTGAAGATATCCCATTAAAAAAAGCCCAAGATTTGGGCAAAATTAAGAGCATCCCTACAAACGTTTCTGGGTGATGTCATCAAGATGGAACAAGAACAGAGCAATAGAGACTTGGACCATTACAAAGCCACTGTTTTTTCACTCAGAGTGGTGACAGCCTGGCCCAGGTTGACCAGAGAAGCTGTGGCTGCCCCAGTCCCAGAGGGGTTCAAGACCAGGCTGGATGGGGGTTTGAGCAACCTGTTCTGGTGGGAGGTGTCCCTGCCCATGGCAGGGGGACTGGAACTTGATCTTCAAGGTCCCTTCCAACCCAAACCATTCTACCATTCTATGAAAGTCAGGAACTGAGATTCATGACCTTGGAGGGAAGAGTCAACAACTCAAGGAGGCATAAGGCAGGAGAAGAAGGGCTCTGCAAGAGGCAACCAGCACCTTGTGTTGAAGGCCACATATGTAGAATGAAGCAAAGGACAGAAACAAAGGGGGATTCTAGACGTGCCTAAACCAAGCTAGGAAGATATTTTTCTTTTACTCACTGAGATGTAAGCAGGACACAGTGATCTTCCCAGAACTACACACTCATGAGACCACCACTTTCTGAGTTTCTGTGTACTTTCTTCACATGTTTTGAAAAACTCTGCTGTTTTATCAAATGCTGTTTGACTTTTAAGGAGGGAAAAACTAGGCAAGAGAGGACGGGGTTACGAAGAAGGGAAGTCAACAACTCCTGAGATGCCTGCCAACAGGATCTGCACTTAAACCATGCAGTTTTGGCAGAGAACACTCTCAAAATTTGATATTTAAAAAGTCTTATGGTGTTGGAACGTGTAATTAAAGTAAAGGACACGAACTAAGAGCTGATCAACAGAAACTCGCATCAAAGTCAGGAGAACACGTTCCCACAAAGTCTCAGCCACCTGGTTCTTCCATGCCACGTTGAAAGAAAGAAAAATTAGCCACCAACTACTTATATTTCCACTGAAGATCATCCTTCTCCAGCCTCTAAAAAGTACAGATTTGTACCAATCTCAGAGAGCTAAAAAAAACAAACAAAACCCAAGACTCACAAGAACTTGCCTCATTTACTGCCAGTTTCCAATCCTAGGGCAACATTTATTGTGATACAAACTGTTTTTTCCCCCCACAATGCTCAGGCTTCACAATAAAAGGATTTGAATTAATGTAATATCAAGAATTGGAATAAATGGAAGGACTCAAATCCACTTCCCAACCAGTCACTTCACTGGGGTAAGCCCACTAAACTCTGTCTCTTAAAACTCTCAATTTGCAAGTAATTAAACCAAAGCTGTATTAAATTGGACATTCAGCTGTTACACCCAGAACAAGGTCCATAGTGCTTACACTTCAAGTTACCTCTTACTATCAGTACCTCAAAATTCATTATACAAAACTTGGCAGTATTGGGCTCAATTTCAACTGAAAATTTCAACTGAACTCTGAAGTCATCAACCAAGACTTCCAAAGAGCTAAAGTCGGTGTGATGTACAATGAGGAAAACTAATCTCCAGGCCATGTTATCCCACTGTTCTGTTGGGCACGTTGGCTTCGCTGAAGTCCAACCATGACCCATGATGTTTTGATAGGGTGTACAAGTCCAACACACACCTCAGCACAGTCTCTTTAAGTCCCCGAGAAACGACAGGCAAGGGATAAAAGCATTGCAGATGCAGTCTTCCAGCCTTCCCATCCAGTGGCTGGGGATGCTGTAGTGGTCCACAGGCAAAAACCATTTGGTCAACCCTGTCCAGGAAACATCTACTGAATTAAACCCATCACCAGCACAAAGGAAAAGCTTAATAACTTTGGTTATAATCTAATTAAGGGGGTTGTGTGTGAAAGGAGGAAGGATCTGAGGTCCTCCAAGTGTTCGAGTCATCAAGCACATCTTAAATACATCATTTAATAATGAGACAAAGAGACACCACAAGCCAAATAAGTTTCAAAAGAAGCATCAAGGACAAAACAGGAACATAAGGCCAGAGAGGGTATGAAAAGAAGATATGCCAGCACAGGTCTTGCCAAAAGGTTCAAATTGCCATCTGCTTTCAGTGCTCAAATATGAGATAGGGCAACTTTTGGCAAGCGGTTCCAGGGCATGTAATAGCCCTTTTTGATCTCCCTCAGTGGGAGGTATGTACTGATGGACACAGACCACCTTGAACTATTGCAAACCAAGAATCAAGAAACTACTCCTTCAGTTCTCCTCATTTATCACTATTTCCTCCCTGGTAGCGCCACCATGAATTCAGTAACCAAAGAACTACAACAAAGCAAACCAAAACAAACAAACAAAAAAGTGATTTATATTTTTGCCAATTTCTTCTTGGAAAGTTTCAAACAGCCAAGCTGCCTGTCACCAACCTGAAGATCGAAGTCAAAGCAGCACTGAATCAGCTGGCACAAGTTCATTTAATTACTGGATCACAGAACCACAAAATGGTTAGAGTTGAAAGGGACCTTAAAGATCATCTAGTTCCAACCCCTCTGCCATGGGCAGGGACACCTGCCACTAGAGCAGGTTGCTCAAAGCTCCATCCAGCCTGGTCTTGAACACCTCCAGGGATGGGGAATCTACAGGTTCTCTGGGCAACCTGGGCCAGTGTCTCACCACCCTCACAGGGAATAATTCCTTCCTAATATTTATTCTAAATCTCCCCTCTTTCAGTTTAGAGCTGTCACCCCTTGTCCTATCACTC
This sequence comes from Gallinago jamesoni, assembly GCA_025769975.1. NCBI lineage: Eukaryota > Metazoa > Chordata > Aves > Charadriiformes > Scolopacidae > Gallinago > Gallinago jamesoni. Next base: position 150,418,331 of record JAOQGH010000012.1, read on the forward strand.
CACTCCCTGATAAAGAGTCCCTCCCCACCTCTCCTATAGGCCCCCTTTAGGGACTGGAAGGGGCTCTAAGGTCTCCCTGGAGCCTTCTCTTCTCCAGGCTGGACAAACCCAACTCTCTCAGCCTGTCCTCACAACAGAGGGGCCTCCAGCCCTTGGATCATCTCCATGACTTCCTTTGGACCCTCTCCAACAGGTCCATGTCCTTCCTGTGCTGAGGACTCCAGAGCTGGACAATGGCTCCAAACCTCCCAAACCAACTCTGCAGACATCAGAGCTACCTCTTCCCTGGAAAGGACCCAGGAATCACTTGCAAATTAAATGCAACCCTATCTATTGCTTCTGCAAACCTGGAAATTCAAGTTATGGAGGTGACATTACATTTTGTTTTGCCAGGGCTAATCTAATACTTTTTTAAAGGCGCATACGTTTCGCCCTGTTGGCTTCTAACAGTGAATTACCAGCTCTGCTGAGCTTCAGAATAAATGAGAGGAGCATGCCCTCTGGGCGAAATCCCTTATCGTAATCTTTATTCAAAACACACCGCTCTGGAGAAGAAAAAAAAAATAAATAAATCGCCCTGAGGTTTGCTCTTAAGACAGCAATTTGCATATCAACATTTCGCTGTGGAGCTTGCCCAAATGTCCCCACTATTATTTTCATACTCAACCGCGGGTGGCCCCTTGAGTTGCACCCAGAAGCGCCCACTAAAAAAAACTCTTGCCTTCCCCACCAGCTCCATACATGACCATGGCTGGGATGTGAAAGCGGGATCACCAGCATCCATCCGCCTCTCAGGGAGGATGCGGGGGCTCCAAAGTGCTCAGAAAAACATGCAAAAAAGCCAAAAAGTACCTCTGCATGGATGGAGGAAGGACACACACAGTGGCTGGAGGAGAAAGACCGCAGGAAGAGCCAAGGAAAGCAGAAGAGGTTTATCCGAATGAGATATACTTGGAAAAACACATTTAGACTTAAAAAAGCAGGCAAGGGAGGCATCGCCCGGGACATGAATTTAAGATGATGCTGAACAGAGGAAGGGAAAGTAACTTAATGCACAAAAAGGAGTGATCCCGGGTGAACATGAGCGCAGGGTGATTCATGCCCTGGAAGGGAGGTCCCGGTCCCACCGGCAGCACCACGTTGATGAAAAAACACAGATTGCAGGTCTTTTTCTGTGCCCCCCTTCCCTCTCACCCAGCAAACCCCGGTCTCGGAGGTTGTAATTATTTTTGGCAAGGCATAAACAGGTCCTGGAAATGAAACCAGAAAAAACAGAGTTATTTACGAGATGCAATACAGGGAGACAGCATGGGAGCCTGGGTACCAAATCAGCAAGTGCAAGGTCACCCTTGTCTGCTGAGGAGAACAACTTTGCAAAGTGGTGTGCAAAGAGCCAGGAGAAATAATCAGCCTTGGTCTACCCAGGAAGGCAAGGAATGGAAATGAAGCACAATGGACCACCAAACATTGCCTCATTCAACTACAAGAGTTTTTATCATGGGGTTGGTAGGCTTTGAGATGATGTTCACCAAGACCATGTCCCCCAAGGTGAGTCCACTCAGCCCTTGACTGACCATGACAACTACCTGACACTCTGGGCTATGGGAGAGGAGCAAGAAGGACACCAGGTCCACAAGTCTTCCTCCACCAAAGCTGCTCTAGAGGGAGGCAGCCAAGAAGCTCCATCTGCATGTAAAAAACTGATGAAGACCACTCATCACCTTACCCTAAAGGCTATTGCCTGCTTCCAAGGAGATTATTGCCCCAGCCCAGGAAGAGCCATAGATTTTGAAAAGCAACTTGCTTGCAAAGAGCAAAGCTTTATACTTTTACTCTCCCTTTCTGCCAGCAGAAAAAAGCAGCAGAAGCTGAACCCTCCCTGCAAGAAGATACCAGCCACCCAAGGGGGCTGAAGAAGCAGCATCTCAAGCCCATGAAGCAACCACCGAGGACTACACAAAAGCTCCTTCTGGGTTTACAACAGGTCAAAGGAAAAGGGATGTTCAAAGCCAGGAGGTTGCAGAGAGGTGGGAGGCAAGTGTCCTGGGGACAGGAGGACCTGCAGGTTGCTTTCTGCCCACTCTTTATATTCTGTCTTCAAGTGTCTCACAAACAGGAGCGAGACCCACAACCCCGCTTCTAAATATGGGATGACAATAAATTCTAATTAATTTTAAAAAGGATGGTAAACACAATGCATTAAGAAAGGAACTGGACAAAGAGAGAAGAGCAAACCTGACCTGAGAGCCCATGAGACATCTCTATACACAAAAGGAAACCAAGATATGCCCAAATAGCGTGCAAAGAGAAAATAAAAAAGTAGACCATGGCCTCCACACACAAAGAGGAGGATCTTTACAATTAAATTGCAGGTAGTTACATGAGGGGAGGAAAAAAAATAAAATAGAATTGAAACCTTTTTCATTACCCCTTGTTTGGGGAAAAGGAGAAACCCGTCTGCTTGAAGCTCTTGAGATGATAATCAGGGAAATCTCTGTAGTGAGAGGGTTAATCTGCTTTTCCAAATTCAAAGGGGAGTCAGTCGCAGGATCCTGTTTTACTGCAATATTGCAGCACCATTTACACCACTTGCTAAAATGCAGCTCCAAGGGACCAGTTTGGCACCACAACCTAGTACATTTTTTTGAAGAGCAACTCATACCTACTAAACTTCCCCGTGGTGCATGTTCAGTACTTCAGAGGGCTTTAGAAGGCAGGCGGTTGTTCTCCAAAACACAAGCGTCAAAAAGCTTAGGACAGCATTTCTGGGGCCTCGACGCCCACATTTGGCCAACTATTTCTATCTTCAGCCACTTGCAGTTAATGGAAGCTGAAGGTCCTTGGCACTGAGAAATCGAGTCATGAACACGCAGCGGGTTCAACACAACTTTAAGCATCATTATTTTGTGGTTTTTTTTTGTTTTTTTCCTTATTTATCATAAGTAAAATAATCCTAGTAAAATGACTTTTCACCATCACTAGGTATAGAAAGTAGTAATTGTTATTTTTTATATACATAGATATATATATATATGCACAACTTATATTTCTCATACTTTTTCCACCGAGTACCCACTCCTGGACACTACCTACAGCAGAATATTTGATGGGGCTGAAATGAGGGTCTCTCCAGCAGCGAGTCGCTCAGGTAAGAGAGCAGCTGGGGATACATCAGACATACAAGAGAAGACATCCAAACATTTGGGAAAGACAAATCACATCTCAAGCTACTTAGCAGTATATTTAAAGTTGTATAAATTAGGTATTTTAGAATTTAGGAGGTTACTGTGAAAGTCTAGAAAGCTAATAGTGTCACAGGGATTATGAATCAATTGCTTGGGGGGGGGGGGGGAGGGAGTCAAAAGTTGCATTAAGGTTTAGCTCTTGCTTCACTTTGCAAGAAGGAAAAGCTCAAGACCTGCAGCTCCCATCCATGGAAGATGGTAAAAAAACAACGTAGATCACCCTATGCCTTAATGCGCAACACCTATCCTCATAAAAATCTGGATTTAAAATTTTTTTTTATTAGCTGGGAATTGAAAATGCAGTTCACTGGAGTTAACTTCAAGCTGTTGCAGCAATTATAATTAAAAAAAAATATAATAAAAAGTTTGCTTTCTCATTAATAAAGATTCCATGGCAAAGAGAAGGGACAAAGAGGGACTTGCAATCGCCGGTGGGATGTTGAGCGGTCCCTGTGCACAACCAGCATCATAAGCAAATAATGTGCATTACCCCTTCAAAAAAAAAAAAAAAATCAAGTCAACTTGTTAGAAAAGGGATATTTTGACAGAGGCAACAGCAAAATTAGGCAAACTCAAGGGATCGCCGTCTGCAGCTGTTTCCAGGCAGCTAAAAATCACAATAAACAGAAAATGAAGAAAATACGTCACATAGAACATTATATTAAACAAGCTGGTACCTGGCGAGTCAGCAGAGTTCCTGTAGCATCATCCACTTTCCCCATCACCAAACAGATGCCCAGCAGCTGTTTTTTTTTTTTTTCCTCCCCTCTCCAAAATTAGAAGAGCTCAGAGCATAACGAACATTTCCAGGCGGGACATGAGACGCCACAAAGCCTTCACTAGTAATTTCTCTCCAACATAATTGCAATTATCCACAGTTAGTTGCAATCACTGCTTCCTCTGATAAAAAGCCCTTCTTTTAACCACCAATATGTCTTCCAAACAAACTATTCCCATTAAAAATTTCAATACTGGTTATCTAACCAAGGACTAAATACAAGGAGGAAATTTTGACCACAAGTGGCATTTTTCACATGAAAAATTCTGCCTTTGTAGACCACACGCTGGACTTTCCCTGATGTTAAGTTTTGCTTGAGCTTGAAGTCTCTATCACAGAGCTCATAAATCTGGTGAGGCTTCATCCAAGTCTTCCCCAAACATCCTGGGAGGAATCTTTCCCCCTAAAACACCCCAAAATTGGCGCACATCAGCTGCATGGTGAGCACTACCACACCCAGACTGCGGTCACGGTCATGAGACATCACATGCTGGTAAATAAATATGGGAATTTCAGGGGGAAAAAAATAAGTAAATAAGAAAAACAGTGTTCCTGGTTGTGTATGTCTCCACCACTGAGCTCCTGAGCTGTCTGCTCTTATGAACTTTTTTACAAAGCAGCCATTAATAGCCAGTTTGGGAGTTCCCTCGTACCATATTCGAGTGTCTGGCATCTCACACAGCAAAGAAATGGGTTAATCCAAAAAAACACCACCTCCAAATCTGCCCGGTTTTCACATGCAGCAAAAAAATGAAGGAGGCACCTCCTTCCTCCATGCAGAAGCATCACAAGAAGATTCATTCTACACTGAAAGAAAAAAGCAACAACCTTCAGGAATGAGCATGATTAACGTCCCACATGGAAGAAGAAAACATTTTATTTTACAGAAATAAGAACTATTCCAACCCTGTAGGTTATCATAAAGTCCTACGGCTCAGCTGTCTCCTGTACTCCTTTACTCCATGCACCAGATGATGGAGGAATCCTACAGGAAATAAAAAAAATAACGGCCGAGTTATTCAAGACTAAAATCATAATAAATGTATACAGCAGGGGAAAAAAGACAAATAAAGTCCTCTATAGCCTCAAAAAAAAAAAATAAAATTCCTGTTTTTGCAACACCTGGCTTTGCAGCCGGGGTGAGAGCGGAACAAGAACAAAACCAGCACTACACAATGAAGAGAGTAAACCATTTTGCGGGTATTTTCTGCTTTTATTTAGGGAGGCGATTACAGAGATAGCAAAGAAATCGCAGCCTAACCCAACAGGAGCATTTACTTTTATATTAAAAAAAAAAAAGTAAGTTTATTTAAGAAAAAGTAAATATAGGTAGTGCAGCCCAGTCTGACTTCATTCAAGTAGAAGCTGAAAATCTTTTGCAGGTTTTGCTCACAGAATCCCAGCAGACGAGGAGCCAAGGCACCTAAACTGCCCTTGGGAGAGTTTTTCCCCCGCAGCTCTGCATCCCAGCAAAAAAAGCATTAAAAAACCTTTTCTTCCACCATTTCTTCTTTTTTTTTTTTTTTTTTATACTCATCTGCAGAATAGATTTTAAAAAGACTCTGATCATCAATGCAATCTTTGCTTCCCAATGGCGCTGCAAGCAAAACGGACATGGAAAAATTAGATAATCCATCCTGCTCTTTTTTCTTTTTTAAGTTAAATGCTATTTTTTTCCCCCATCATCAGAAACACTGAAAAGCAAAGACGTGCCCAAGCACCGCAACAAAGAGGTGGCACCTGCCTACTGAATTTCCTGACTAGTGACACTACGAAGAAAAAGAAGTTTTAAATAGAAACCTCCCAGCAAGCGTTAAATCAGATTAATTTAACTCTTTTGCATTATTTTCATCTTACAGCCCACCATTTGCAAGGCAAGCAGAAAAAATGGAGAAAAAAAAAAAGAGGGAGTAGGATTTTTATCTTGACCATATTCCTTTGGAAACACAGTGTGTTATTAAAAACCATGAATAACCTTTCTGACAGCAAAAGGACACATGTTTTGCAACAGGCTAATAGCAGGAATTTTATACGTAGCTTTCTGGATGCTCAACACCAAGTGATGGGCACCAGCTTCCCTCCGTCCTTGCAACGCTTTAACGCTGGTGCTGGCAACACCAACACAGGTTTGTAGCCAGATTTTACTTGCACATCTCAAAGTATGCTCAAAATAAATGAAAAAAATGCAATTTGAAGGGTGGGGAATGCTGCTGGAAGACAAGTTCTACAGTATTTCCCCAAGAAACGCTGTCATGAAGGCATCTGACACTTCGTTTGTGGAGTTAAGCTCATGCTTAAATATCTAGATGAAATTTAGACCAAATGGATCATGCCATTCACAAATGGACAATGAATCCACTCTTACAGTCAAGGAGACACCACCAACTATGCCCTGGGTTGAGGGACCTAGTCCTTCATCCATCCGCCCATCAGGTCTCCTGGGGATCAGACCTGGACGCATAAGTCCTTTCCAGCGCAAGCAGCCTTTGCCCAGATGACGACGACTCCAACCCTACATCAAACGTGGGCAGAGGCTCCTCCTGTCCACCCAAAGCCCTCCAGTGTCACCCGTTTCCATAGTCCCCTGCAGATCCAGCAACCCTCAGATGGTCCACAAGAAGCCACACAAGAGCCACCTACACCCTGCCACCCAAACGATCTGAGGAGTGGGAAGAGGATAACAAAGACAGGAAAAGTAAATTGGATTTTTTTTCTTGAAAGTTCATTCCATTTTCATCTAGCAGAATGTGTTTATGGCACAGGCAGCAAATTGAAAGTATTATTTTTATCTTGATATTATTTACCCTTTCACACTTGCTATTTAAATATCCCCAAATTCCCAGAAGAACCAGTAATTCAAAATACCATTTGATATATATTTATAAGCAAGGGGAAGCACAGACTCATTCATTTTCAGCTTGCCTACTTCTTTTTTTCTTTTTTTTTTTTAAATTAGATTTTAAGTGCTGTAATATCAATGTGCAAATTTATCAAGACACAGAAGTATTATTTCTCAGCAGAGGCTCTCCAGCCCCAGAACAAGGCGTCTTGCTGGCAAGGAGACCCAGTCGCACCAGAGAGCTGCATGGTGAGAAGCAAATTATGAGAGGTTTAAAAATAAAATAAGTTTTAAAAAACAAACAAACAAAAGCGAGTTGAGAGAAAAGGAATAAGGTTTCTTGCATGAGAGGATAGAAGTAAAAGACTCTAATATTAAAATCTCTGTTCTACCAGTCTCAGCCAACCTCAGCTAAATAACCTCCAGTGGTTGCACAAGAGGAACCAGCAAAACCACAGCAGCACATTCTACTGTGGAAATTCCTTGGAAGCAAGCAATTGCCAAGACCCACCGAGGAGGGAGACACAATTCTGTGATTCTACACCAGTAGAATCTACATTCTACAGCAAGTTTGCCAACAACACCAAGCTGTGTGGTGGGGTCGACACGTTGGAGGGATGGGATGTCATCCAGAGGGGCCTGGACAGGCTTGAGAGGTGGACCCCCAAAGAATGGTACTCCCCGAGGAAGACTTGGAGATTTCGGTGGATGAGAAGCTCAACACAAGTTGACAAGGAGCACTGGCAGCAGAGAAAGCCAGCCGCATCTTGGGCTGCATCCCCAGCAGTGTGGCCAGCAGTGCGAGGGATCGGATTCTGCCCCTCTACTCCACTGTGGTGAAACCCCACCTGGAGTACTGTGTCCAGCTCTAGGGCCCCCAATATAAGCACATGGACCTGTTGGAGCAAGTCCAGAGGAGGCTATGAAAATGATCGGAAGGCTGTAGGCCCTCTGCTATGAGGACAGGCTGAATGAGTCGGGATTGTTCAGCCTGGAGAAGAGAAGGCTCTGGGGAGACATTACAATGGCCTTCCAGTACATAAAGGGGCTCCAGAAAAGCTGGGGAGGGACTGTTGATCAGGAAGTGGAGTGATAGGATGAGGAGAAACGGTTCAAACTAAAAGAGAGGAGATTGACATTAGATATTAGGAAGGAATTCTTTACTGTGAGGGTGGTGAGGCACTGGAACAGGTTGCCCAGGGAAGCTGTGGAGGCCCCATCCCTGGAGGGGTTCAAGGCCAGGCTGGATGGGGCTCTGAGCAACCTGGTCTGGTGGGAGGTGTCCCTGCCCATGGCAGGGGGTTGGAACAAAATGATCTTCAAGGTCCCTTCCAACCCAAACCACTCTATGATTCCATGACATCCAAAAGCTCAGTTTCTTTTCAGACACTATGTCAAGAGGTAAAGAAAATGGACATCTGACCAAGGAGCCAGGACTGCACCAGGACGCGTGGTTGCGCTGCTCATCCTCTCTGATATCCCTCAAAGCCTCATCAGTGGTGGTTGTGCTAATTTTTAATTGCATTAATATACACAAGCAAACCAGCACGGCAGGAGGCTTTGGAGAGAGCAACAGCGTTATTTGTTGCTGGGCCAAGGGCTGGGGAGAGGGAATCAGCACATCATTAGCACCCTGAAAAAAGCCCAGAGACCAACCTGGAGATGAGATGGAAAAGGACATCGCAGCTGGAGAAGACAGCAGAGCAGGAAGGGACCGAGAGGCCAGACAGCAGCTGGCCTGAGTCATCGGTGAGTTAAAGACCTGAACCGTCTGCACCGGCTCCAGGACCAAGGCAACAAAGAGATTAACAAGGACGGATGGGGCGCCGTGTACTCACAGCCCCATTGCAAAGGGAAACTCTGACCTGGAAAAGAGGGTTAATGCTGGATAAAATATAAAACTTATTGCTATTGCTACAGGATGAAGACAAAAAGCAAAAAAAAAAAAACCAACCAAACCACCATATAGTTTACTCCAGACTTCTCAGACACAGCTAGTAAAAATTTAGGATTTAGTAGGATTTAGCAGAACGAAGCACGAAGAGAAAAACTTGAGGCCGTCACCACCCCACGCGCACGTTTCCAAACAGTCGACCCCTTGTTTCCACAGTGCTCCCAGGCACGAGGGACGTGTCCCCAGCTGCAAATGTCAGGGAATACTTCCCACGCCAACAAGCAGAGGTTTCGCAGTGCCTATTGCGGAGCGAGCGCAGAAGAAGGAATTCATGAGTTTTAGGTTTCCAAACCTTCTGGGTTTTTTTGATAGATACAAAGAAATCGAGCAATTCAGTGAAAAAAACAAGATTCCCCCAGCAAAGTCCACGCCAGCACCAGATGCCGCAGTTAATTGTAACTGCAAACTATGGGGAGCTTTTATTAAAAGCTTCACACAATCACATGGGGTTGGAAGGGACCTCTGGAGATCATCTAGTCCAACCCCCTGCCAAAGCAGGTTGCACAGAAACGTGTCCAGGTGGGTTCAGAATGCCTCCAGAGAAGGAGACTCCACCACCTCTCTGGGCAGCCTGCTCCAGGGCTCTGCCACTCTCAGAGGAAAGAAGTTCCTCCTCATGTTTAGGTGGAACTTCTTATATTCAAGTTTGTGCCCCTTTCCTCTTGTCTTATCCCTGGGCAACAATGAAAAAAGACCAGCCCCATCCTCCTGACACCCACCCTTTAATTATTTATAGGCATTGATCAGATCCCCGCTCAGTCTTCTCCAGACTAAAATGACCCAAGTGCCTCAGTCTCTCCTTGTAAGAGAAATGTTCCAGGCCCCTCATCTTTGTGGCCCTCTGCTGTCCCCTCTCCAGCAGTTCCCTGTCCTCCTTGAACTGGGGAGCCCAGAACTGGACATGGTTCTCCAGATGGGGCCTCACCAGGGCAGAGCAGAGGGGCAGGATGATCTCTCTTGACCTGCTGGTCACACTCTTCCTGATGCCCCCCAGGATGCCATTGGCCTTCTTGACCACAAGGGCACATTGCTGGCTCATGGGCATCCTACCAGGAGTCCACCAGGACTCTTAGCTCTTTCTCCTCAGAGCTGCTCTTCCAGGAGGTCAGCCCCCAACCTGTCCTGGCACAGGGGGTTATTTCTCCCCAGGTGCAACACCCTACACTTGCCTCTATTGAAGTTCCTCAGGTTCCTCTCTGCCTCTCTTCAAACCACAAACACTTCCAAGTCCAAAAGCAACAAACTTCCTGCGATCAGCCAAGGACTGGTGCAGAAATTGACACTATATACATTTAAAAGTAGTTTTCATTCCTCTCCTTGCACTTGCAAGTCTATTTCACTGACTCATTTATGGCTACAGCTTCCTGAATTAGCCTGGAAGGAGAACAAATAATAAATAAATGGCATTATACACTCCCTGAGGTTAAAACTGAGCCAAAAATCTGTTATTTAACTAATACACGGGTCACGGAGCAGTTTCCAACGCTGCCTTCTCACCAGGGTTCAACACATCAATGTATAACCACAGGACAGTGTCACAACGACGGCTGGTGATGGAGCAGGGACCTCCTGTCTTCACCTGGTCACCAGTTCCATGGGACACAAGAGCAGTCTTTGGGAGAGCACGGCACCTCGGCACACGTGCTCCTCCTTGTTCCCACCCCTGTGCCAGGAGAGCCCTGTCCCCATGTCACACACACACACAACCCCCTTGTGCCAGGCCAGCCCTGCCCCCGTGTCACACACAACCCCCTGGTAGCTTTGTCCTTGTGTCACACCCACATCCTTGTGCCAGGCCAGCCCTGTCCTCATGTCACACACACAAACCCCTTGTGCCAGGCCAGCCCTGTCCCCATGCCACACACACACCCCTGTGAGCCTTGTCCCCACGTCACACACACACACAGACACGTCCCTGTGCCAGGCCAGCCCAGTCCCCACATCACACACAAACCCCTGGTAGCCTTGTCCCTGTGTCACACACACACACAGACACATCCCAGGGACCAGGCTAGCCTGGTCCCCACGTCACACACACACACCCTGTGCCAGGCCATCCCGGTCCCCACGTCACACACACACACCCTGTGCCAGG
>JAOQGH010000012.1:150429341-150454687 GCA_025769975.1 Gallinago jamesoni
CCCCTAGCAACCAGCCCTCCCATAGCAACGGGCCCTTGGAAACAAGCCCCGCCCCCTAGCAACGGCTCCCACGGCTGTCCCCGTCACACACACCCCTCTGGTAGCCCTGTCCCCATGTCACACACACAGACACATCCCTGTGCCAGGCCAGCCCTCTCCCCGTGTCACACACACTCCTGTGCCTGTCCCCACCCCATGTCACACGCGTAAGAGAAGGAGGGAAAGGGGGGGGGGGGGGAGAGGCGGGGAAGGCCCAGCACGCGCCGCCGCCGCGCGCGCCCCTCACCTGCCGCCGCGCGCCCCTCGCCGCGAGGCTGCGCCCTGCCGCCGGCACCCAAACATCACGTGACCCGCAGCCCTTGACCACGTGCTCACCTCCCCTCCGCCCGGCCCCGCCCACTCCGGAGTCCCCAGCCCGCAGGTGCCGTTGCCCGCCGGCCCCGCTCCGGACTACAACTCCCAGCTGGCATCGCGCTCCGGCGCCCCTCCCGCGTTCCCTCTTTACCAATCACCAGAGAGAATGAGGCGTGCGCTTCGCGGGTCCCGCCCACCGTCCCTAGGGCCGGCCCCGCTCTCGGTTCAGGGAGGAGCCGTTCCCCTTTCCCCTCAGGTGTGTGTTCGGTTCCCCGCCTCCCTCCTCTCGTCTTGTCCCTGCGTGGGAACCCGACAGACGCCCTGAGGCCTGCCGGGTCCCGCCTCCATAGAGTCACAGAGCGGTGTGAGTTAGAAGGGACCTTAAAGATCATCGAGTTCCAACCCCCTGCCATGGGCAGGGACACCTCCCACCAGACCAGGTTGCTCAAAGCCCCATCCAGCCTGGCCTTGAACCCCTCCAGGGATGGTGCATCCCCAGCTGCTCTGGGCAACCTGTTCCAGTGCCTCACAATAAAGAATTTCTTCTTGAGATCTCATCTAAATCTCCCTTCTTTCAGTTTAAAACCCCCCGTCCTATGGCTCTGCTCCCTGATCAAGAGTCCCTCCCCATCTCTCCTGTAGCCCCTTGAGGGACTGGAAGGGGCTCTAAGGTCACCCCGAAGCCTTCTCCAGGCTGAACACTCACAACTCTCACAGCAGAGGGTCTCCAGCCTTTGGACCATCTCTATGCCCCTCCTGCAGCTATAAGGACCTCCCAAAGCAGGTTTTCCCTGCATGAAGGCCACCCTCAACCCCCTCTTCCCTTCACAGGCTCCCTGCTGCTCTTCCCCATCCTGGGGATCCCCCTGTCCTGTCTCCTCAGGACTGCGAGACACTTCCCCTGCCCACCTTCCCTTCTACCCTCTCCCCTCAGCCCTACCATAGTCCACCACCCATGCTGCTCCACTCTTATATATCATTATTGAAAACAACAGGCTAAACATCTCTCCTACCTCCTTTCAGGCATCCAGCCGCAGGGACCTGCCCCGTGATGGGACCATGAGTGATGTGGTTAGCCTTTGGGGTGGGTGGGACTGTGAGTGATGTGGTTAGCCTCTGATTTCAACAGCTGTGTGGCCAATTCTCCTCTAATCATTATCAGGTGCTCTTCATTACGCCTGGGAGGAGCATAAGCTCTCTGAGGGCACGTTTGTGCCCTCCTTTGTAGTCACACCGCGCCCAGCGCTAAGGAAGAGAAATAAATAAAGACATAAAAATCACCGACCCACTGCTACTAAAGTTACTCATGCTATTTAAAACACCACGAATTGCAGACTGAGACTGGAGGTTGACCAACAAAGTGCTTCGATAGAGCAGTTCGGTGCATGGGGCCATTTCATCCAGCTCACGCCGTACCTGGGAGGGGTTTTTGCTTTTTATTTGTGAAGCGGCAGCAGCTTTACTTTGGTGACTGGCCTTGCAAAAGGAGTTATAAAGCAAGGATTATTCTTGATAGGGCCTTTAAACAGCAATTCACTTTAACAAGGGGTTGGCAAGCCAGCTGCCTTTTCAGAAATGTAGTTCTGCACCAGTAGGTCTGCCAAAAAAAAAGGTTTTAAAGGGGCTGAGGGGCCACCTGAGCCTCCATGAACTTGTGGGTTTTTATAGCACCAAACCTCTGTAAGAGCAGTTTCCTCAATCTTTTGCTGCATTGGGAAATCATTTATTTCTGTGGACTTCAAAAGAAAATCCCTTAGGAAAAGGGCCATAAAAATGCATTGATAACGAAATACAGCTGTCCTGCTTGCCGTCTGCAAAATCCTCTGCCTACGGTTACATGTCAAACACACTGTGTCTTGCTGGGTGGTTTTTTGGGGCCAGTTTGGGGGGGAAAGGAAGAGCAGGTTAATCCTGCGAGAAGCGCGGATTACAGTTCAAAACTGCTGTGCAAAATTTTCAGTAATTCTCAGTACAAATCATATTTACTTTTGGTGTGAGCCTCATGAAAGCAAATAAGAGAAGAAATACATAAACATGTGCCAATATAAGACACAGACAAAGGGACAGCAATCATAAAAATTACAGTGAGATAAAACTCATATGATTGCTTTGCTTTGCAGCCTGCATCTTGCTGGTTTTGCATTTTGCAGTTGAAGAAATACTGCTTAATCAATAAGCCTGTTATTCATACAATAATAATACTGTGGCAGTCTCTTGGGACATTTTTCTTCTGAGAGATTTGGGCTTTGCAAAGCTTCCTATTGTGTGCATCAGGACTGGTCCTTGTTATTACCAGCTGCTTATTGATCTTTTGCAGCTTTCCAGAAGAGGCAAGGGTAGGTTTTTGGTGTGGAAAGCAGGCCTTCTGTGTAAGGCAAGGCATCATCTAAGATGACACTTTCTCTGAATTGAGGGGGGAAAACACCCACAACAATTAACAGCTTTGTCCATCCCATAGCAAGAGCATCTATAAATCTGAAAAATACAGAGGCAGATGTACAAGAACCAAACACCCTAAGGGCCAAAGCTTGATTTTGCAGAAACACAGAATGGTAGGGCTTGGAAGGGACCTTCAGAGATCATCCAGTCCGGTCCCCCTGGCTGAGCAGGGTAACCCAGAGCAGGTTGGACATGAACGCATCAGGTGGGCTTGGAAGAGCTCCAGACAAGGAGACTCTACACACCTCCTCTGGGCAGCCTGTTCCAGGGCTCTGCCACCCTCAAAGGAAATAAGTTCCTCCTCATGTTGAGATGGAATTTTCCGTGTTCCAGTTTGTGCCCGTTGCCCTTTGTCCTGTCACTGGGCACCACTGAGAAGAGCCTGACCCCATCCTCTCGTCACCCCTCCTTTAGATATTGAATCAGAGAATCATAGAATCTTCTAGGTTGGAAGGGACCTTCCAGATCATCTTGTCCAACCATCAACCTAACTCTGACAAAAATAAACACCCACACAAAAACCAAAATGCAACACCATCACTAAACCATGTTTCCCAGCACCACGTCAACCTGTCTTTTGAACACCTCCAGGGATGGTGCCTCAACCACCACCCTGGGCAGCCCATTTTAATGTCTGATAACCCTTTCAGTGAAAAATTTTTTTCCCTAATAGCCAGCCTGAACCTCCCCTGGTGTAACTTGAGGCCATTTCCTCTAGTCCTGTCACCTGTGAGAAGAGACCAACTCCTTTCAGGTGGCTCAGATGGTGATAAGCTCTCCTCTCAGCCTTCTTTTCTCTAGGCTGAATAACCCTAGTTCCCTCAGGCTCTCCTCATAAAGACTCCTTACAAATTGCTCAGCGTTGATGAGACCCCCTCTCAGTCTTCTCTTCTCCAGGCTGAACAGCCCCAGCTCTCCCAGCCTTTCCTCATCAGAGAGTTGCTCCATTCCCTTGATTATCTTTGTAGCCTCCGCTGGACCCTCTCCAGTAGTTCCCTGTCCTTCTTAAACTGGAGAGCCCGGAACCGGTCACAGTGCCCCAGCTGTAGCCTCACCAGGGCAGAGCTGAGGGGGAGGATTTAAACAGTTTAGTCTTTATGTTTGTCATCCTTTGCTGGGAGGAGGTTGCTTGTTCGCCAGCTGCTGCCCGGCATTTCCCGAGGTGGAAGCAGTGATTTCATTCCAGGTCGAGCCAAGCTCGCAGAGGTCAGACCTTCCTACCTGGAGGAGGTTGGCAAAGGTGACTCAGGGGTGAAGTTGTCAGCGTGTTTCTGCTTTGGTTCCTCCGCAACGATGAAATGGGATGCATCAGAGGATCTCTAGCTGGATTTAAATACACTCAGCAATGATGCTTTCACCTCTTTCCTGCTGAGATTTTTACCCAGTTTGGCTGACTGTGTCTTTAGGGGATTTCTTCCAGTGTTTAGGAGGAGTTTCCTTTAGGCTCAGTGGTTTGTTTTGCGAATCATCTTAAATCATAACCTTTTAATAGCTGTGCTATTAAAGTATTTATGGAAAGGTTATCCTATTGTCCTCTAGGTTATTTTTTCCTAAGCTGTGTTGATTTAGTTTTGCTATAACGATACCTTCTGGCTTTTCATCAACCTCTATTGCTACATTCTTTATGTCGTCTAATGAGTTTCTATGTTTGACATGATAAAGCATTAAAATGATATCAAGGATTTTATAGAAAATGATAAACTATGATAGTCAAGTATCTTAGAAAATATTAAAAGCACAATCTCTCTCCTATTGAATTTCAGTTTAAAAACAAACAAACAAACAAAACATAACAGTTCAACTCGATGATCTTAAAGGTTTTTTCCAACCTAAATGATTCTATAAATTTGTGTTACATCCTATTGCATCCTTATATATAACCCAGTGGGGTTTCATTCCTCTTAAATACTGCAGGACTTCTCCCCAAAGCAAAAAAATAAACAAAACAAAAAATAACTTGCATGAAGATTAAAGTATCTTCATGCGGATTTCTCAGGTTACAATTTGGTTTGTGATCTTAACATCACTTCTTATAAGATCGAAACTACTATTAATTTCGCTCCTGTTTTTGGATTGACTGGAAGTGTTGACAGGTTCAGGAAAAGAGAGGTAATTAAATAGCATATCACAAGAAAGCATCAATGACTGCTTAATTTATCCTATTAACACACAGTTGCTATGTCAGTCTCAAAAGCCATTTACACATGGCAGCAAAGCTTTTCTAATAGAGCAGTAAGGGAAGAATAAAGAGCAACTTATCATTGCAGTAACATGAAGAAAGCCTGAATAGTTTTCTGGAGTATGTACAAATAAATTTCTCCAGCTTTGAAAATAGTCTAGGAGCTATTTATTTAGAGCAACTTTTCCTCTTCTCTGTCCTTAAGGAGTCTGCTTTTTTTTTTTTTCAGAAATTTCTTTCTCCATTTGCTCCCAATTTCTTTTCAGTGAGAAATTATCCCCCCCCACCCTTGATTATTACCGCTTTTTGCTATTTTTTCCTCCTATTTTCAGTACTTTGGCTGAGGTTATAGCTTTTCTGGAGACGGCCAGACAAAATATAGCTGTTTTTTTAGCAGTACTTAACTTTTCAATCCTGAATTAATTGGACAATTGCACAATTGGAAGAGTGCTTTTTTTCTTTGATAAAAAATGCTGGTTTCCCTTCAAATGCCTTATATACCAAACCAGTCAACTGCAAGGAGCAGAGGAACAAATGGAAGCTGGTCTGAATGCTTCACAAAACCAAGGCTGATTCTTATTTCTTATTTTTGGAGATCCATGACAGTGACCTAAGATTCCCTGAAAACAGTACAGCTTGGAGAGCTTATGGCAGCATATCTGTATGTTGTTACCTGTGAGCAATTTAATAAAAAAGATATTATAGCAACAATAAAAGGAGGCTGGAGAATGCCAGCTAATCCCTGAACAACCTTATATCAGTCTTTTTAAAGTGCAAGTGGGACTTGAATTACAGGACCTGGCAGATTCTGACATAAAAAAGATGTTTTCATCATGTCCCAAGCTGGTGACTACCTGGCAGGTCCGGCACGTCAGAAGGAGAAATCACAAGCTGTAAAAAGCCGATTTTCAGAACTTTGCACTGTATTCCTGCATCAGTTCCACCCAGGTATATCTGCAATAGCTGCAGATTTTAGTGGCATAACACCTGGATTTATCTCAGCATCACTAGATTTGACCCATCCTTTTCTAGAAAGGTGTTATTGTGTCTGAATTTGGAAAATAAAAGCGCCGAGCCAATATAAAAAAATAAATTAAAAAAAAATTGTATCCGGGGCAGTGATAAATCAATCACCTCATCGATAAAGCGTGTCCGATACTCTCAGTAATCCTTGTGATCAGCTTCGTTTGTGAAAGCTGGAGATATTAAATTGAGCTCCTCACTGCTCTGAACAGGGATGACAAGTGGCGACTGGAACTGATGTTGACAGAGCTAAAGGGGCACGTGCTGAGCGCGACAAAGGCAACGCGGCAGAGAGGGGACAGGGCTTCCTCCAGGAGGAAAACCTGGAGGTAACTAATGGCCATTGGAACAAAGCCTTCATCCCGTTTAACTCGGCGACAAAACACCACTGATAATGTGCTCGGTTCCCTGATGCAGTTGCTGCTGCACCTGGATAATCGGGAGGAAAAATTGGCCGATGGAGAGGAGCCGCGGGAAGGGAGTGACAAGTCCCAAAAATTCATGGAGAGCATCAGAGAGAGCGAACGGAGGGAGAATTCAGCTCTCAAAGTCTTAGGGTGGTTCTTCCCTAGGACATTTAAAGGCACCAAAAAGTATCCAAAGCATAACTTCAAACCTCCTTTTTACGATGCGCCTGTGAAACAAGTAGGCGCGTCGCATAAAACAAGGAACCTTGAAGTGCAAGTAGGTACATAAGGACCCAGAAAAGAAGAAAAGAGTCTGGGTTTAAAATAGATATTTCTGGTGTAATTCTACAAATGTAAATGTTTGTTTCATTGCCTGGTTTTAAGCCTAAATTCCCACAACCAGGAGCAAGTCTCTATTTGGTTACTGTTATTAGAGCTGCGGTTACCACCACTGATTAGTCAAGAATTGTCCTTTTCGCCTGCGGTCTCATCCAGTTCATAGGTTTTATCATGAATTACACCTTTTAGAAGGAAAAAGATTATAGTTTTCTACACATTTGTGCTACATCTCTCACAACAGATTCCCACTCTCTTTAGTCTGCAAGTGCCACTGCACGGTCATTTTTAAATAATAATGCTGTGCTGAGAAATGTAATAAAATCTTCCATTTCAGAAAGAAAATTTTAAAAATTGCCAAAGATGAACACGAGGTTCTGGGCACTCACTGATAAAAGCAAATGTACTTTTGACAGTGTTTGTAAGGACTCAGCTGAACTTCTGTCAAGGTTTCTGTTAATATGGTGAGAGAAAGTCCACAAAACAACAGGAAGAAATATCCAAAAATGAGAAAAGATTGAAAGAGATGAGCTTGTTGAATCTGAAAAATAGAAGATCTGGGGAAATGGGAGCAACTGCTCAGAAATATGAAGGCTTGCTGCAAAAAGAAACAGAAAAACTCTTCTCCATGCCCACCAAGGATGGGTCAAGAAGCCATTGGCTTCGACTGGCTTGGATTGCTAGGAGAAGATTTAATTTAGATATGAAAAAGTACTATCTGGTATTAAGCGTAGTAAAACACTTGTACAAACTACCAGGGAAAGCCTGGACTTTCTGCTGCTGGAAGTTTTCAAACCCAAATTGAATCACACATCAGTTGCGGAAGCGTTTTACCCGATGATTCAGATGATTTGGGGGATGATCTCCTGAAACCTCTTCCACAGAATCACAGAATGATATGGGGTTGGAAGGGACCTCTGGAGATCATCTAGTCCAACCCCCCAGCTCTGTGTATTCTGTTATTTGGCCAATGTCGGGGAGGAGAGCCATAATGATTAAGCCTATAAGAAATCCAAAACCATCATGTTGTAACTTAAGAAATAATAATAAAAAAATCACCAAGCCTCAGTGTTGTTTGAGACACAGGTGCATTTAGCCCATGTCCTTCTACCAGTTCTGTGAGTGAGTGCCAAAAATGTAAACATGGAGAGACATTTCTGATTACTCTATCAGTCTCCAACTGTTCTCATCTCAGGGACCTCCTGACCCTGTTTGTGGTCCTTGCTGATTCCTTCCTCCAGCCATCCACCCAGATGTAAGCCCATGAAAATGTGCATTCATATTTTTCATGTGTGCCACTTGCTGCACGAAGAACCAACTTCTTCCTTTTATTTTTAATCCCATTAACTTCCTTTGAAGACATTAGTCTTTGCGGTAGAAGAAACTGAATTGTTACTCCTACTCTCTGCTTCCTATCTTTGAAAAGTTATTTATATTGGTAGAACCAGATAAGAAGGTAATTTTATCCCATGGCTGCTTATTTCCTTTAAACACCTTTTGTTAACACTTTTTTTTGGAATGTTTTATTTACTGGGTTATTGATACCCACAACCCTGCTAACCCATTAAAAAAAATCAAGAGATCTGTAAGGTGCAATTAACCAGAAGTGAAGTCTTTTCACCTTCCTTCATCAAAGATTCAGTAATTTGTCTGGCTCAGATGTCAGGTTTATAACCCTGTAGTTCCCTGGATCTCTCCTGGATCCTCTCCAGTCTTCGTATACCACGGAAGTTTTAAGGGAAACATTGCACATTGGTGTTAATAATTCAGCTATTTAATTTTTATCTTTACTCTAAAACTCTTGGGTAAATATATTTAGCCCTGCTATTTTGTCTGTGCTTATTCTATCTTTTTAATCTGCACTTTTAGCTGAATTCCAGGCAGGCTCTTTGCTGAATCCTCCCCTCAAAGAGGGTCTGGGATGTTTATCACCCTTGTTTCTTCTGTAGGAAACACCAGCATAAAGAATTCTCTTGGGTGCTCTGGGGTGACCTTTTCCTCTGTGAGTGATTCCTCTATACAATGGCTGTCAATTGCTCTTACAGCCAGGCCTTTCACTCCTGATGTGTTGAAAGAAAAAAATAATATTAGTGTTGTTTCCCTTCATTGGTTGCTCCTCAGTCTCCTTTGGCTTGCCTCGTTATATTTTTCCTTTTAATCTGCCTGAGTTCCCGATTCTGTTTGCTTTTTATTTTTTTTTGGATACGGCTTTAGCTTTTTGAAGAATTCCTTCTTATTTCTAACAGCAGCCTTTACCCTTATGTTCAACCACGCTGGCTTACTCATTTTTTTTCTCCAGGCTTTTCTAAGAGCAAAGCAGCGGTGCACCAGTGGCGTGTTTCCTTCTCAACACCCTTCAGTACTGTCAACACCCGTAAGGATTTAATTCCTCTCACTTCCTCTTTGAACTTTTTTTTAAAACCTTATTTTTACATGGTTGCTCTGCTGAATTTGGACAAAGCTTTCGTGGACTGTTCAGTCCCTGTTGCTCCCGTAGGGATGCTGACAGAAGGTACGTGGTGGAACCTGCTGCAGGATGCTGACTTCATGATGAGATTTTGAGCTGGATTTTTACATCAACCCAGGGGTTACATATTCTTTTTCTGGGATCAGTAACCAGCTTCTGCTTCAGACTCAGATGTGACCTTTGCTCATTCTCCGTGAAGGTAACTGAAATCACCCAATGCACTTGTATTTCCTGCCATTCCTACTTCCTTTTTTTTTTCCTCTTAACATCAGTTAGCGCAGCTGAGCTGCTGAACATTAAGGTCTCTTCACCCAAGGCTGTGTGGTTCCTTCTCAATCTGGAATTTCACTTCATAAAGCTTCTTAATGGCACGTTTTGCTCTCTCTTTTGAGCATATGGCTCATCTGATCTAGTGTCCCTTTGACTGTTTTCCCTTCATCAAGTTTTTTATACATAGAATCATAGAATGGTTAGAGTTTGAAGGGACCTTAAAGATCATCGAGTTCCAACACTGCTGCCCTCGGCAGGGACACCTCCCACCAGAACAGGTTGCTCAAAGCCCCATCCAGACTGGACCTGAACACCTCCAGGGATGGGGCAGCCACAATTTCTCTGGGAAACCTGGGCCAGTGTCTCATCGCCCTCATAGGGAAAATTTCTTCCTAATATTTAATCTAAATCTCCCCTCTGTCAATTTAAATCTCGCTCCACTCCCTGATAAAGAGTCCCTCCCAATGTATATTCATCTCTTCATTCAGGCTCAAAAAGGCCGGTTCCATCATCGTTGCTGCTGAGGTTCCCAGCATTTGCAGAGTAACACATGTACTGCCACTTTAGTTCTACCTTGACAACCTTTTCAAATGTCAATCCATTTGTTTTCCATTTTCTCTTTGATTGTTTACTTCCTGTGACCTATTCTTCATTGAGGGGTACCTACGTTTGTGTCTTCATCTTTATAAATGTCATCCCAAACCATATGCTCTTGTGCACCGGTGGCTTCTCTCACTTGTCACTTTAAAAGCTCACTCACCCTTGATCTAAGTGACAATGCCTCAGATGATCTCCATCTCTTCTATACTGGCTTTCAATGCTTTACATGTGCCAAACAAGACTGAAACCATCTAAAATTCAAACTCTGCCCCTCCACCACTCTCCCTGGACTTGCAAGAGATAAGGGAGCATTTCAGAGAATCATAGAATCATAGAATCATTTCGGTTGGAAAAGACCTGTGGGATCATTGAGTCCAACCATCTACCATACTCTACAAAGTTCTTCCCTACACCATATCTCCCAACACCACATCTAAATGACTCTTAAACACATCCAAGGATGGTGACTCAACCACTTCCCTGGGCAGCCTATTCCAGTGTCTGATCACTCTTTCTCTTAAGAATTTATTCCTAATGTCTAGTCTAGACCTACCGTGTTGCAGCTTGAAGCCATTCCCTCTTGTTCTAGTGCTAATTGCTTGTGAGAACACACCAGCACCAACCTCTCTACAATGTCCTTTCAAGTAGTTGTCAAGAGTGATCACCCCTCAGTCTCCTCTTCCTCAAACTAAACAGTCCCAGCTCCATCAATTGTTCTTCATATGACTTATTCTCCAGGCCCTTCACCAGTTTCAGTGCCCTCCTTTGCACCCGCTCCAGCACCTTGATGCCTGTCTTGGATTGAGGTGCCCAAAACCGGACAGAATACTCCAAGTGTGGCTTCTCCAGTGCTGAGTACAGGGCGAAAATCACCTCCATACTTCTGCTGGTCACACTATTTCTAATACAAGCCAGGATGCCATTGGCTTTCTTGGCCACCTGGGCACACTGCCGGCTCATATTCAGCCACTTGTCAATTAGAACATTACTATAGTGGTCCTTCTCTTTGATTTCTTTTCCAGGAGCCTAAATTTTGCCTCCACACACAAGACCTCCCTTGCCAGTATCATTGATATCCATATGGGCCACAACCACAGGCTCCTCAACATTTAATTCTAATCTTCCAACTCCCTTTGCATGTTATAACAACAAATGACATTATCTTATATCTTTTAATACCTTTAATAGGTGATAGATTCTTTCCTGATTGATCCTCCAGGCATCTTAATTTTGCTACCCTCTTGAAAATGGTCTTATGTGCCTTCATGTCAGGGGTTTCTATATGATTTCTCTGGAGGAAGTGGAGAGGGGGTAAAAAACAAATTTTAGAAAAAAAATAATTATGTGATAATGAAACAAGAACCTTTCGATGAGATGTAAACTTTGTGATGACCTGGAAAGGAGACAAAAGTGAGGGAGATCTAAGGATATTCAACTGCAAAGCCCAAGAGCATATGCTTTAATTAAATTTAGCAGCTTGAATCAGCTCCTCCCCTCCCATCTGAATGGCTGGCAGATAGTCTGTCCTCATGGAAATCTGCTTTCCTTTGCCCTTATTTATGTTACTAAAACTCTCCTAAAATTTCTCAGTGTCGTGACTGCGTATAGCAACAGTGGGAGCAAGAAATAAGACACAATATCACACAGACCCACACAAAGCACTTTGGCTGGCAAGGTGCTCATAGCACAGGTTGCCAGTGGTGACTGGATCTCATGTCACTTCCAGTGCCGGAGATGAGATCCCCATTAAGAATTTTTAGCAATTGGATCCTGTTTAATGAGGAAAGTTGGGATGGTTACTCTCCAAAACTATCTGCTAAAAGATGTTTTAGGGTTTATTTTAGGCACCTGTGTCCACAAATGCCAGTGCTTTTGCTATTAAACATTAGATATCTACAGTTTTCTCCTGTTGATGTCCAAAGATGCTGCTGAGCAGTTCCTTCCCAGCACTTTGTGAGATTCATGACATTGGCACTCTTTTCTCAAACCCCCAGTAAAGCTCATCTCAAAAGCACATTCTGGGTGCATGTAATGATCACTGATGACACTATCCTGACTGGCTGGTAAGGAAAAATCTGCCTTTTTTGTAGATATAATAGGGATTAGCTTGCTTGCTTAGGAAGTGGGTGGCTTGGACTCAAGTCTCTCAGGTTGGGAGGTTTCCAATCTACCATTCCCATGTCCTAGAAAAATGTGCTAATCGTGCAGCTGGGTTAAAGCTGCTTTCTGTCCCACTAGGCAAAGCTGTGCCTTTGTGCTGAATAAAAGGCCTCCAAGCTTCATAAAGCCAACGAAGGAACAGCCAAAAAAGAAACATGACATTGTAGCTCATTAAAAAAGGGGATCCTAGGCAACCTCTTGGAAGAGAAGGGTGGAAAGGGTGTAAGGATGTACTGCAGAGGACCTTTAAAGTTAAAACAAAACACTCATGTTTGATGTGATAAAGAAGAGGCAATGGGTTGACTTTGAATTTCTCCAGTCCTCATTTGGAAGAGCTTCTTTCCTAGAGGGTGTGTCCCACTGAATAAGAGAGGTTACCTCCCTCACTGGATGCCCTTTGGGATGTTGCTGTACCTCATCCTTCCTCTGGAATAGATTGCCTTGGGATTGTAAAATTATTTTGCCTTTCCTCTTAAAAAGGAATTTTTACTAACTATTGTAGTGAGCTACAGCTGCGTGTTTTGTAGGCGAGGTTTTGTCACTGATTCTTTTCAGACTGAACATCCTTTTTAATAAATGAAAGAAATGCTAAATGCAAATAGAGCCTGCCTCTCATTATGGCAACTTTGTACTTTTTATTATGTGAGTGGGAGAGATGAGTACAGGTGTATTCAGTGTGTCTAAGTGGAGAGGACACACAGTAGAGCTGAGACTTGGCCTTGCAACCCTTGGACACTAGGCCTGGATTTACACCACGGCGTCTGGGCATCTTTCATACCTCATACCCTCCTTTACTAAATTAACTTCCTTAAAATGTATGAGTTATTCAGCCATTTCCAAGCTGTCGTTGATGACAGACCTTCAAGGAAGAGGCTGGATGCTGCAATGAGGTACCCACAAGGTTAACTTTCTTCTGCTTCAGAACTGAAGAGATGCTCCAGTTTGTGGCCAGGAGGACACTGCATCATGGAGAACCATAGAATCCCTCCGTCCTGAATTTGCTGAAACCCCTTATTGCTTGCAGTCAAGAAGGATGGATGAGGATGGTTAAGAAAGGGCACGTTAGGCTTAGGCTTAGGCCAAGTATCAAACGGAAGGATTACATTCTCCCTGCTTGAATATCATCAAGAATTCAAATCAATGACGTAGCTCATTAAGATAGCATATCCCAAATCAGAAGCTGCCATACTTCAACGGAGGGTCAGCTGCATTTCAGTCCTGGTCCAAAGTTAATGGGAAGTCAATGGAAGGACTTCTGCCCAGTCAATAAGCTTTTGATCAATTTCCTGCATCAGTTCACAAAGTGCTTTTGTGCTTTTGAATAATTTATGCCAAAGTCTTTATATAAATCGAAATCAGTGTTTTCATTTACTTGCAGATCATATGAATAGAAAACTTTTTTTTGAAATTATTTTACTTAGTTATTTATCTGTTTAGAGATTGGAGCTGAAGTCTATTGATCAGCCTGATTAAAGGATGTGAAATCAGAATGGGGCCGACTCCCTCATTTTAACAAGTTACTGTAGCCACTTTATTTTTTTCAGATAAATTTTATAAAATGAGAGAGAAATCTACACACCTGCAGGCCACTGCGATAATACAGTACTTGGGCAAGGTATGGGAAGAGAAATGGTAGTAAGGATACGTGCGTTCACCATGATGATACGAAAAAGGAGAATGACTAATGTTGCAAAATATGTTTCATAGTCCACTGGCTGAAGATGTTAATAAACCTCTGCTTGGATGAGCCAGATCTCTTGACCTTAAAATGATACCATTTCAGAATCAACAGAAGCAAACATAGGCCAATGGCTCCATTTATTTAAAGTATTTTAAATGCCCCTGATTAAGTATGCAGATCTGCGCTCTAATCTGATTTCAGTGTGGCTGCAGAAGAGGTGCTCCTGATCCTTCCACTTTTCCTTCCACTGCCTTTCCGTGCGTTTGTCTAAGCAGTCATGTAGGTGGTGGCAGCAGAAAGAACTGGGATCACCACTTTAGGAGCTGGACCAAGTTAAGCACAGCATAAAACTGTACCTTGGCATCGCTGATTTTCTCTGAAAGGCACCATAGTCCTATGTGATGATGGAAACTTCAATAATTAGAAGATCACAGAATGGTTTGGGTTGGAAGGGACCTTTAAGCTGCCATGGGCAGAGATACCTCCCACTAGACTATGTTGCTCAAAGCCCCATCCAGCTTTACATGGCACGATGGTCATTCATTTCAAAAGCAATAAAAAGTGGTATGTTCATAAGTATAAACAACAGTTGCTTTCTTTTTGTCTTCAAGCTGATACCTGCTACTGAAATAATTAATTTATTTTAAATATTTTAGTAAAATATAGGAAGTAGTATAACAAAGAGAGGATAGAGGAGATGTGTCCCATTTTAGGCCAACAATTACAAGGGACAGTAAATCTTTCTCTCCTGGCAGCTAAAAAGAAAAACAACCATAGGTGACCAACCTGCGTTTTGCAAAGATAAAGTTCATTGGGGTCCTCAGAAGAGCAACTGCTCCAGCTGAAATCACCTTGACAGGAAAGTGGGAGTAAGGAGAGACCTTATAAAGAGCAAAAAAATCTGAAGAGAAAACTGCATTTCAGAGCTCAAAAATGCAGGGGTAACATGGTTGTTGCTAAAAGTAAATTCAAATTAATCCTGGGAAAGACAAATAAATTAGGGAGCAAGGATTTCATAGGTATTTAAACATGAAAACAGAAAGAAAATATGGAATAAGAAATATAGGGCGGAGCTTAAAGATAGTGGAAATGTGACCCTGCAGTTAAAGGTCTGCTTCAGCTTGGTTTTCTGTAAGGTCTCTACTGTAGGACCTGCTAAGGAAAGGCAAGAAGATTAATGGCAAGAGGACTGTGGACATGGAAATTTCTATTACCAAAGTGGAAACAAAACTCTCTAAACTAGTTTCATTTAGCAAGGGAGAAGGGAGGAGATATGGAGCTGGGTAATCAGCATTCTTGATATTTGAAAGAGCTGGCTCAGGAAATCAGTGCTCCATCTCAAAGCTCTTTAATAAATGTATGAAGTTGGGGGTGGTTCCATCCGTATGTCAAATATTAAATATAGTGTCCATATTTGAGTGCAGAAAAGCAACCACCCAACCCCACAAATGTGCAATAGAATAGAGCTTTAGAATAAATCTTCAAGAAAACAAAATTGAATGCATAATTAAAGAAAAGAAATGGCCACAAGGAGGGGAAAATAAATCAAGATGGGAAGAAATACAGATTTATCAAAGGCTGTTTGTGTCTGTTAACTTTCCTTAAAAAGGATAACCAGTTCTTATGGACGGGAAAAATGCTTTAGACATAATCCACTTAGACTTCAATGAAGCAATATCAATATTGTGCCACATGGGATATTATTAACTGGAGAAAAAATGGATCATTTCCAAAATATTAATGTGGTCAGTAACTACTAAAGAGAAATGACCTGGGGTTCTGTAAGTCAACAGCTTGTAGTTTGAAGGGCAGTTTTTAGTGGAGTTTCACAACGCTCTGTCTTCTGACTAATCTTATTTAATATTATTATTAGTGATCCTGGCTTAAAAACTAGAGATTTACCAATGAAATCTGTAGAAAGCACAAAGCTGGGAGGCATCAGCAATTCAGAAGAGAATTGGTGTGAGGTGAATTGGATGGAAAACTGAAAAATAGAATAGTAGGAAGAGTAAGGTCATGCATGTGGGGATTAATAATGAGAGAATGGGCTGTAAAGCTGTAGCTTGTCAGTGGAAAATGAAAGAAAATATCAAAATGAGTGGAAGGTGTGTTTGTTGATCACAGAATCATACAGCCCTTAAAAAGCAAACGTGCTAGAGATGCCCCAGCTGAGATGTTCTCGAGAGAGGCCTCTGATGACAGTGAAGTGAGGCCTCTTGCAGATCAGTGGACAAAGTCCTTGGCTCCCATGAACAAGAGCACTGGAACAGGCTGACCAGAGAGGTGGTGAAGTCTCCATCTCTGGAGATGTTCAAAACCTGCCTGGACAACATACCGTCCAGCCTGCTTTAGGTGACCCTGCTCTAGTGATCTCCAGAGGTCCCTTCCAACTCCTACCATTCTGTGATTCTGTGAGACAGGGCTTCAAGCTGGTGCCAAGACATTCATATGGGACCATCAGTAGCATGGAGAGGTTACCAGAGAGGAAAAGCCTAGAAGTTTTTGGTTTTTATACAGGATAGGAAAATGAAAGCTGGGAGGGAATATGATTATTCTTTAAATATAAGTCAACTCAAGGAATAGAGAAGGACTCTAAGGAAAGGGAGAACACTGACACACAAATAAATTGGTAAACATTGGACATAGATTAATTTAGTCTGGGAAGTCTTAAGAATTAAGGTAGAAAGGTCGGGGACAGTCTCCTAATCCAAATAATGGGGAAAAAAAAAATACCTTCTTTCAGGTAGATTTATTAAGAAACTGAAAGATATCACTGGATGTGACACCAGCTGTAGTACAGGATGGGTTTTGATTACCCAGAAAGATTGTGGATACACTGAGCTTAGCTGTGTCACCCTCAGGCCTGAACTGGGATGTCTGTATGATGCAGCATTTACTGGTCTGTGTCTCTGATAGCTTAGAATCATAGAATCATAGAATTGCCTAGGTTAGAAGGGACCTTTTGGATCATCAAGTCCAACCATCAACCTAACACTGACAAAACCACCACAAAACCATGTCCCTCAGCACCACATTCAATACCTCCAGGGATGGTGACTCCACTACATCCCTGAGCAGCCTGTTCCAGTGCTTGATATCCCTCAGCACCTTTGCTCTGTTCACTGTTGCATGGTAAAAACCTATCTTAACTGAGTCACGAGTGAGACTTTGAGGTCTACTGTTGGTTCTACTGATTTTTTAGCTGGAGGAGATGTCTGTGAGCTTAAATCAGCTGAGCCATGCTCTGAAGGCAACTCTTTTTCTACATGGAGACTCTTGGGACCCCATGGTGATTTCAGTTTTAGTTGAAACATAGCCATCAGATCATGATGATTCTAAGGAAAGCCGTTAATTCTACATAAGTGAGGAGAAAAGTCTTTTGTTTGTGTTTTTCATTTCTACCTACTTGATTAGATGAAGCATTACAGGCAACCGCAACCGCAATCAAAGCAGGTTTGTCAGTCAAGAGGGGAGGACGTTATGTCCTTGTTGAGCTGTCCTTCCCTCTTCCAGTTTCTCTGACTAAACATTTCCGCAGAACAAGAATTTTTTCAGCACGAGGGCAACCTGCTGTACTTGCACAAAACAAAGTACACGCTCACTCACACAGTGTATCCAAAGGAAACATTCAGAACCAGTCAGGAGACCTTACTCAGCAGTGACATCGCGCTTTGGTTGATGTAACAGGTAATTTACTCAACCCCTTTCTCACTTTACTGAGGGATTGAAATACAATATAAGGTTAAATATCTCACCTAGACCCATATATAACCTTCTCATCATCCTCCTGAAGTTACCAAAACTCCTCACACTAATTAGGGGAAAATATATCTCTTCAAGGCACTAATAGTTCACTCAGTAGTCAAAGAGTGAACAATACTAGACAAGTTTATGAGAGAAACATATTTCTTTTCTCTACACCATCTAAACTTAGATCTCCTTACACTTCAGTGTCTTATTCACATCAAAGATGTATTCTGCAGGTTATTTAAGGTATTTGTCACCGCTCTTGACAGTTCATCCCACACAAGGAGTGCTCCTCATGTGGCACCAAATGCGAAAAAGCAAGGAGGAAGGCTTTCCTCTGTGAGAGAGATCAAAATACCATTTCTGGAATCATTTTGACAAATTCTGTGTGCTGTTTCCAGAGGCACCTTGAGGGAGTTTATCTCTCTGGTGGTTGTTGCAAGTTGGGTACGACCAGGTCACTGTGACCCAACCGTCACTCAAGTGGGGTAGTGACAGCACAGTCATCCTTGGAAGATTTCAGAAGAGTTCACAGAGCACTTAAAAAAAGCTGGTTACACTTTCAACGTTGACTGCAAAAAGGAAAATGCTAAAAGCAAAAATCATAAGTGAAACTTAATACTTACATATGATTAATGCTTTTCAGAAACCTACATTCAAGTGACAGTCAGTGATATTAAATTCTACCAGTACTTGGACCATGTCATATGAAAAGACATGATCTACTGAACAGTCAGACTGAAAAAATCCCAGAACATCAGTCCTTGTTTGGAGAAAAACGTATGGGGAGGAGAAAACCGTCATAACTCCCTTGTATTCCCATAGTGACGAGAGAGGACAGTTCTGGTGGTATCCATGGTGTGTGTAAGCAAGGAATATTCTTGATTTGCAAAAGGCTGAGAGCTGCTATCAGAGAGGTTTAGTAGTTTTGAAGGGAAAGCTGGCAATTCGAAAAAGAATTCAAAAACTGAACACACATCTATATTTATTCTCATTTCGATGAGTCAAGCAGAGGGATGCTCTTTGGTGGGAGGACTTGAAGAGCACAACTGTGTCCTCCTCTGGTTCAGCTCCAAGGTGGCACCTGGTTACAAGCCAAGGATTCTATGCAGAAGAAATAAGAGCACAGAGGAGGATGCAGAAAGCCAAGAGAGGAGTGAGATATAACAAAGGAACCAAAGGGATGTTACAAAGCAAGGAGAGAGATTTTGCCGTTCATGGAATCGGGTGTAGTTCAAACTTGATGCCGCGGCGGAATTGAGACTAAAACAAAATGAGCCTTTGACCTTGCTAAGTCTGAGCTGATCTTTGGAAGGCAGTGATGGATTCTCTAATTTAAGTCATTAAAATAAAGCCAAATCAAAACAGCATCTGAGCATACATTGAGAGAAAGCGCTCTTATTGTGCCAAGAGTAGCCCGCGTGCCAGGGCTCTAAACAAACAGTCTAAATACACAGGTTCATAAATCTTGTGTGTGAAATTAAAACACGGGGAAGGACATTGATTTATTATATGTTTGTTGGAAAGCTTCAGACTTAGTCTTTAGTTATAATAACGGTGTCCTCCGTGCTCCGTAAGGGGGCAGAAGTGCTTGACTTCAATTGTGCTTTTCCTGGGTTTGGTAATTATAAGGTCAATAGGAAGTGTTCCCGGAACAGCAATCTTTTTGACTCCACTCTTAGGTTGTTTCTGGATTCCCATTAAAATTTCACCGCTCTGTCTAAGTTCTCCAAAAAGAAACTGACCTCCTGAACTTGAAATACAGCTCTTCTTTCAGGGAAGGGATTTTGTGGGAAATGCCATAAAAACCAGGAGAAGCATTTGAGGGCTCTATGGTCAGATTGTGACCAATGTACATCATGTAAGATTTGCTTCTTATTAAGAGTTAATGAAGATTTTTTTTCTTTTTTTTTTTTTTCCCCACCTATAGTAACTCCATAACCTCTAGACTTGAGTAGCTCCACTGTCTCTTGTGTGTGCTGTGTGGAGAGAAGTGGATGTATGGTCAGGAAGGCTTTTCCTTTTAGTACTATTCAAAGTCCAAGGGTGCCAGATTGAAGATACCAGTGAGAGTAAGAAATAGGGAAATAAAGAGAGTAAGAAATTGGAACAGAGGTGCCTATAGTGTGTGTCATTGGGGGTCAAGCTTCTGTACTGGTATGTTCTGATGAGCTCTATGCTGTCACTCTTGTCTAACACATGATAATTTATCAACATAATGGCTGCATCCACTGTGGAAGGATGGCTTCATCTGTAGTCCTTCATTTGGAGACCATACGGCTACTAAGACTCTCCTTGAGATGCACAGAGTCCCAAGAAGTCAAGAAGGGCAGAAGCTGGCAAAGTTTGGCTCCATCTTCGCTCCCTGCAATCAAGGACAAAAAAAAAAGATGTGGCAAGTGGATGCACAGGAAAAAAGTTTAAGAATGAGAAAGGTATAAAATGGAGATCCTCCACCCTCTGGCAGTCTGTGATTTAGGGACATTCTGAGCCACGTCTTTATGGTGAGTAGCCCTCAACAGAACTTCCACAAGTGCATCTGGTTGCATTTGAATCTACATTCATTGATGCAACAGTTTGAGGTGATGATTTTTAGAGTTCAGTCATGTAGTGGATGAAAAAATATTCCCCTTAACTAGGTGGCTGTTAAAGATGGTGGCAGAGGAGGGATTGCTATGCAGGTTCAACCAAGAGCCCAGATCACTAGGCAAAGTTATAGGGATGTGGCAGGTCCCAGGAGCTGGGAAGTCAATCCCCAGGAAAAGGACAGGATCAGGCCTCGTGACCCCTGGTAGATATTTTGTTTTATTTTTTTTAATATTCATGTCACATTTTCTCTCTACCTTGTCCTGAGATTTCTGCGTGTCTTGCTTTTGGTTTTGCTTTGTTATCGTTGTAACCAATAAGCTCCCCCCTCCAGAAAGTGGTCATTTCTCACAGTCTCTGCTTTGTGTGCCAGCAATTAAGCACAACTATTGTGATTAGATTTTATAGTTATATAGTCCAAAAAGCATGTCACACTGTCTAACCTTCTGAAAAACAGGGGGGGGGAAATGGTTAATTCACAATTCTGCCTTACTCACATCCTTTAAAGGCTTACATCAGTTCCCTACACCTTAATGAAGCACAGCCTTGCTGTCCTCTGCAGTGAGCTAGGGGTTGTCATTCAGAATGTAGACTTATCTTCCACCCCTGTCACTTTTCATGATCTTTATCTCCCTAAAACTTTAATGATCCAGATGTTCCCTATTGGCTTAGATAGCTGCGCTGGTAACCATCCTTACTTATACTTCCTAATGCCTTTGACACAAGTCTGTGTACAGTAATCAGAGAAAGTAAATAGTATCTGCAAAGCATGCTCAAATTTAATTAAAGGAATAACAATATCTCAGACTTTGGGACACTACATCACTGCTTTTTTTTTTTTTTTTTCTGCTTACACAGACAGCTTCACAGAACAGATATTCCTACTCCACATGCTTGTAGGCTGACGAGCTTTACCTGGTTTATGATACGCAGTTCTGAGGGACTTAATAATAAGAAATAATCTGTCAGTTTGGAGTAAATCAGAGAAAAAAATATCTGAGTGAGGAATTTCCTTTATGTCCCTCAGTGTCAGCATCTGAGCACCTGTGAAAAGTTTTAGGAGAGTATCTCCATTGCTTTAAATAGCATCGTACTAGATTGGTACCTTAAATACCTGGGATAACTGATTTATTTATTTATTTATTTATTGGTGGTTTAAGAAAAGCTTCAGGCCATCCATGGTCAGATTTTCATCCTCTTATATAAAGTGTGATAACTCACAAAAGACACTGAGATGGGCTTGAGCCAGCAACCTGCAAAAGGTCTTCAGGGCTTTGACCATCTACTGGATGGTCATACCCTCTTCTGTTATATCTCACAAGGCAGCAGTGAACAGGATGCTCATAAAAGATACCTGTCTTGAAAAAACTTGTCTCCTATTTTTGTCTTTAAAATTTTCTTCTCTTCCCCTCAGTATTTCTTCTCAACATGGATTGCTGAGAAAAACCCTTATTTCCCTGCAATACAGCTTGCCTGAGCCAACTGTGAGAAAACACTTCTGCTAGTGCAAGTGGCAACAAACACAGATAAGGGTTTTGGCAGTGGCAGGATGATGCATTTGGCTTTTCCCCTTAAAGTGCTTCAAACGGGCAAGGCAACAACTTTTTCTCCCATGGGTTGTAGGCTGCCGCCTCGGTCTGGGAAAAGAAATGGATTTGGGCTGGAGTGCCAAGTAACTCTACCTTCCACCCGAAGTTTGCTGCTGCCAAGTAAGGAACTTGAAGCTTTGGTCAGGTGCTATGAAGGCCGACTTCACTACAGGTCTCAGTGCAGCTGTGGGCCTAATCATCAAAATCATAGAATCAAAGAATCATTTTGTTTGCAAGAGACCTTTACGATCATCAAGTCCTTCTATTAATCTAGCACTACCAAGTTACCACTAAACCATGTCCCTCAGCATCCCATCTACATGTCTTTCAGATACCTCCAGGGATGATGACTCAACCACTTCCCTGGGCAGCCTGTTCTGCTTGAGCAGAAATGCAGAATAATTTCTTGTGTTAATTGACCTGATGGCCCAGATGACTGCTCCATTTCAGATGAGACCCACCTCTGGGCAGCCTAAGACCACAGGTCATCAACCTTCTAAATCCAGCAGCTACCTTACCATGGAGGACCTTTCTCTGGGCCAAAGAATCTCCACACTGAGACGTTAAAGGTTATAAAGCATGAGGAGGGTCACTAACATCCCACTCACTGAGCACAGAGGGCACTGAGAGAGCAATACCATCGTGGTGGGCACTGGGTACTGCCCATCCCTGGGATGAGGAAGGCTGTCCCACCTCCCAGCTCTGCTCACATTCCTCATGGGAGAGGGTCAAAGAATTTCCCCAAGACTATTGACCTAAGGGGATGGGAAAACTTGATTTCTGGTGAGTTTGGCATTCATTTCCCATGTTTCAGTCCAATGTCCCTACCATGAAGCGCCTGTGATCATTTTTCAGGCTTTCCAGCAGTCTAAGCAAGCAGACAAAGGAGCAGTTTAGGCCAGTGAGATGAAATTATCTTCTCTTTCCTTAGAGGTGAATTCTAGGAGTTAAGCTCCAGAACTGTCTGGAGGTCAGTACCCATTTTTTTTTCCTACTTTCACTGGGTAATTGAGAGCCACAGAGTTCGGAAATCTGATGAATTTCAGCAGTGGCAGCTCCCTGAGAAAAGGCACAGTAGAAACAGAGTCCACACATACTGAAAAACCCCTGGAGAATAAGAGTGAAAATGAGAAGAGGATGTGAAAACAGCATGTGAAGAAAAAGTGAAGGAGTTCGATTTGTTTAGCCTAGAAAAGGGAAACCTGAAGGAAGCCAGGTATGTGTTCTTCCAACAAAGCAGAGGGAGAGTGTGGCGATCAATAGTTCTGTGCCCTTGGTGACCGGAACAACAAGAAATCTCTTCAACTTTCAACAAAGAAGAGAAATTAGATGCCATGAAAGAAAATGAAGAGTGAATGTTGTCTAGAGAGGCTGTGGAAACTCCTTGGATGTTTATTAGAAGACCTGAAGACCTGAGCCCAACATGCTCCGACGTGGTGTAGGTATCCTTGAGTCTATCTTGGCGTAGGGGAAAGCACTAGGGCAGAGGCTTACAAACTGGGGGATGAAGAATATACCTGAGAAGGTGAGAAGAGCCAGAAAATTACTTGCAGCCTTGTTGTCTCCCTCTGCCCTTGTTCTTTGCTGACTCCATCCCCAAAAACAATCTCTTTGAAGCTGTAGAAAAAAACCCAAACAACCCCCCCCCTTCACACACACACTCTTTTCTTTGAACCAATGTGAACAGCGAGATGAGAACAAAATACTTTTCAAGGGAATTTGGGAAGAAGAGTGAAGCAGAGGGTTTACTCATCTATTCTAGAAAAGAAAGATAGCTCAATATTAAAAAGTCCAAAAGCTTTGGGAGTCGATGACCTTTAGGTCCATTGCATCACTTGGAAATCCACTTCTAAATAAATATTCATTGCTGACGCATGCTCTAATAAAAACGGCATATTGCAGTCATTTGCTGGTTGGTGCATGGAGTCTCGTCAGCTCATTCATAGCACATTTACTGCCAAATCATTCCTTTAATCATAGAAGGAGAAATGTTACACACGCCGAACAAATCTCCCTCGTTAACTTGAGCGAGTTACTACCACAGCCTGCTATACTTCAGCTTCTGTTTTTGCAGAGGGTCTTGTAACCTATTGTGTGTGTGAGTCACGGCTGGCACTACCAGGCTCTGCCAGGAGGAAAACTACCGGTGAGTAATCGTACTCGATGCCTTCTTCTGAAGAAGTCTTCTGTACCTCTGCCCTGGGATGAGGTACCACTATGAGGGTGGTGAGACACTGGCACAGGTTCCCAGAGAAATTGTGGCTGCCCCATCCCTGGAGGGGTTCAAGGCCAGGTTGGATGAGGCTTTGAGCAACCTGGTCTGGTGGGAGGTGTCCCTGCCCAGGGCAGGGAGGGGGTTGAGCTTGATGACCTTTAAGGCCCCTTCCAACTCTAACCGTTCTATCATCCTATGATTGAACAGCACTTTTAATCCCTAGCAGTCTCATTGAAATAATTAAAATACCACTCAGCCTGGGTCTAGTGTCAGGATTTGACCCTTCATAGTTGTTACATACTGGAAAAAGTAAAATAGAGATACAGCTGCAAGTTCCCTTTGTGCCCATCATCTTCAGGTTGCCTTCTGAAACTTCAGGTTTTTTGCTGTCAGCTTTTGTAGGGCAAGAAATAATTCAAATTTCCATTAATATGGGAAAGAAAGTTAGATAAGGCCTGAAGGCTTTTATCTGCAGGGGCTATGATTTAGCAATGCACATAAACACACGCTTTCCTGAATTAGGGCAGGCTCTTATCATAGAATCATAGAATTGTTTCAGTTGGAAGAGATCTTTAAGATCATCAAGTCCAACCGTTAACCTTGCACTGAGAAGTTACCACCAAACCCTGTCCCTCAGTGCCACATATAGTGTCTTTTAAGTATCTCCAAGGATGGTGACTCAACCACTTCTCTTTTGCAACCAGCAAAGTGAGAGCAGAAATTCCCATCAGCCTGCAGAGATGGAAGCTGCAGATGCAGTATGTTTTTGCTTTTTTTTTTTTTTCCTGGGAGACACTGTCCACACTCAAAAATTAAATGTACTTGGAATATTTTCTGAGCAATAAGGGCATCTGGCGCATCACCAGCTGCCTCTGTGCCAGGAACCTGTTTAGATGCAGGGTGGCAGCATGGGACGTGCCAAGTGGGCATGAACTCTGGAACACACTTATGCCTGAGCTGTGCCTGGGAGGTGTTTGGAGAGCCTCTCTAGCACCTACCAAAGGCACACCAAGGTCCTCTCCAACCTTCTGCTAATATAGACGACTGGTGTTCTGGTGCCCGAGGATATTCCCAATGTACTGGTACCCAGGCATCCAAAAATGCTTTCCCAATCTCATGTTCCTTTACGACTCCAACAAAGAGAAAAGGATTTAATTCCAGCACATGCCATTTCCTGACAACTCAATCACCATCCTCCTCATTTTGATGGGCTCTTTTTCACTGAATTTTCACTGAATTTTTTTTAGAGTTGGAAGGGACCATAGAGATCATCTAGTCCAACTCCCCTGCTGA
>JAOQGH010000012.1:150454787-150474006 GCA_025769975.1 Gallinago jamesoni
GGTCTTGAAAATCTCCAAAGAAGGGGACTCCACGACCTCCCTGGGCAGCCTGTTCCAGGGCTCTGTCACCCTCACCGGGAAGAAGTTTTTCCTCATATTTGAGTGGAACCTCCCATGTTCCAACTTGTGCCTGTTGCCCCTCGTCCTCTCACTGGCAACCACTGAAAAGAGTCTGGCTTCCTTCTCCTTCAACCCTCCCTTTAGATACTTATAAACATAGATAAGGTCTCCCTTCAGCCTTCTCTTCTCCAGGCTAAAGAGGCATAAGGGAGATGCTCCAATCCTTGAATCATCTTCATTGCCTTTCACTGGACTCTTTCCAGTAGTTCCCTGTCCTTCTTGAACTGGGGAGCCCAGAACTGGACGCAGTATTCCAGTTGTGGCCTCACCAGTGCAGAGCAGAGAGGGAGAATGACTTCCCTCGACCTACTGGCCACACTCTTCCCTATGCAGCCCAGGATTCTGTTGGCCTTCCTGGCCACAAGAGCACACTGCTTGCTCATTGTCAATTTGCTGTCTACAAAATTTACTTTGCTGTCTTTTGCTGTTTTAACAGTGCCCCTGTCATCTGAGGTCACTGGAGAAAACGCCAATCACTTATTTCATGTTTAAACTGCTCAGGCAAACTCACATCAACAAAAAAAAGAATAGGAAAGTTGCAATGGTCAAGCTTAACAAAAAGCAAAGATCTCTTTAGTGTAAGGTTACCCCATTGTGCTACCAGCCTTGGCTCATGTTAATAAGTGTTATCACACCATTCAGTCACTCCTGACCCTCCTGTCCAGGTTGTCATTTTCCACATGAGCTAACTAGTTGACTGGAAATCCAAAGGAAACTGAACTTATGCTCTAAATTCCCTTTCCCCATAGTTTTTTAGCAAAAGGTTAATCTCTTATGGGCTTCTTTAGAAAATTTTCATTCCAGAGAACGCAGATTGGTGGTGATATATCTCTTGGTGACATATTCAATGCCAAGATGATTTCAGCTAGACAAAAAACTAACTTTGTGGAACAAATATTTTCATTTTTATACCTAACAGTGTCACTTTGCTTGTACAGTATTTGATGATCTTAAGTTTTATAATCAGGTTGATTCTGTCCAGCACAAGTATAGCTTCTTCAGCACCTGACAATCTTTTAATTTTTCATCATAATTATTTGCTACCTGCATATGAGCATTAACTGGGGTGTGATTATACATCTATACCAGACTCGATGCTGTATATGTTAAAACTTATGTTGCCTTGCTTACACTCCCTTAGAGTCACTTCACTTACCTATGGAAATCTTGACCCAGGAAAGATGTTTCCAAATCCAAGTGGATACCACCACAACATCAATCCCATCCTAATTTGAGATCCAGAGAGACATGGAATGGGAAATTCAATCCTGAGCCACACGAACTCAGACCTTCTGCTTTCACACTTTAAATAAGAGAACTGTGGCCAACGTATCCTGTTTTACATACCTTTTTTTTTTTTTTTAATATTCATTGCTACCTGAATACATTATCCATGGTTTTGAACACCTGCAGCTATATTGTTAAGGAGAGCTGTGGATGTTCTCTACCTCCAACAGATAAGTTTAAATATAAATATATGCATCCATATGTTTTTTAATGCACAGTTAGCTAAGTGATCCTTTATACATGAGAGACATAAAACCCCACAGATGAAAGGCTCTATTATACATGTTCAGAACAAGAATAGTGTATGATAACAGTGTATTTGCTTCTATTTTAGTTTGTTAAAGGGGATCATAGTTGGTATATGAGCTGGTTTGTTGACAGAGAGAGGAAAAAAACATGAAGACAAGCCAAACCATTCCACCTACAATATTAACTAACTCCAATATGAAGGAGCCATTCATTTTTTTATCCTTTTTTCAAAAATATACTTAAACACTGATTAGAAAAACAAGGACCAATCCACTGTTTCTTAGCTCATTTCAGCCAGTTATACCATTAATACATTAAAAGTTTAGATATCCTGTAATTTAAGTGTTCACATTCCCTATCCTATTTAGGGATCTGATCAAAACCACTCTAAATATTCCCATTGAATATAGGGAATATTTATAATAACAGTGTCAAGTGTCATGATAAAAACCTGCCTCTTGTGAGATCTTAAAACAAGTTATTACACACAAGTCTGCGCTTTTATTGAATAAAATAAGATGGGCCCGGGGAGGTGGGACTCTGATGAGGAACAAGTGGGTACAAAGCATCACACAGGTAGGTAACTTTCTGCAAGTCTTCCAAGATGGGTTATTTTTGAGAATAAAAGACATTATTATAGGCTTAGGGAGCCTTTAGTTAGGGAAAGATGAAGACAGACATTAACTTGACTAACCATCCTGTTTTTAAAGGGTTATCCCTTATTTCTGGAAGACTTCCTTGAGGATGGCAAGTTCTTCCTTGCTTTAAAAAATACCTTCATTTATTTAATTCATTTCCTCTGGGTAAGTAAAACATCAGCTTAATCATCAACCAAACTTTTTGCAGAACAGAACTAAGCAGAGTGGCTGTTTATGGCACTTTTCAGTGCAAAATCTGCCTTGAGAAACCTTTTAAAAAAGTAAGCCCAAGCCTCTACAAATTATTCTAAGAAAAGTCCATTCGTGTTGTCCTCAGCAGTACTGAATTATGCTCTTGAAATAAAAATAATGGACTTTGCCTGTCCAAATGTGATATTGCCCCATAAATTTGCTTTTGCACTTCTTACTCAAGTAAAGACATGGCATACAAGGAAGCAGGTCTGTAAAAGGCCTGTTTAACGGCTCAGTAAGCAGCAGATGCTCACCAGAGATGCAGACCAGAATGTCTCATGTGCAAAGATGCAATGAGGTTATTTGTTAGATAAAGTCTCAAGAGGTGGTGGCAGGTGAGATCTTTCTGATGGGTCTTAAACAGTTGTGGGTAGGAGCCTTATCACAAGTCTCTGGAAACTCTCTTCCAAGCCCAATAGCTGCTGGGTCTTCACTCTGGTGTGTAGCGTGAATGCAACACAGAACAGGTTTGAATACAGTGTGGATCAGCAGGAACATGTCTAAAGTACAAAAAGAAGTGGTCTTTTTGTAGGAAAGGTCTGGATAGGAGCTCCGAGAAGGACAATTTGAGAAAGACAAGACTAAGTCTCATTACTTGAACTGCACAATGGAGTGGAGCATCTATTGGAGTAAGAGCAGATTGCAGAGCTGTGACCTGCCTTTGGACCCTGACGATAATCTTCTGCAGGATGAAGCTAGCGGGGTGTATTGTGGGGTAAGATTCTGCACAGCTTGGGGGCCAAGCTCCACCACACATGGCTCAGGATTCAAGAGGGCCAGAGATGTAGCATCAAGACTAGGGCTGCTTCACAAGAAAAGGCAAATTAGAGGTGGTGTTAGCAGAATGGACAGAGACAACTTCAACTCGTGACCCAAGCCCACAGGACCAAGAAAACAGAGCCAGCCGTGTCGGTCACGAGATCTAAGAGCACAGATCTCCAGGTAGGGCCATAGTCATGAGACAGGTCCAAGGGCAATCATTCAGGACAAGCGAGGTGCCCAGCTGAACGCAGACCTACTCACAACAGATCACAGAGGAATCAGAATTGAAATGCAGCTCTTGGGGAAACAGCAAGAAGACGTGTGGGTGGAGGCCCCAGGCAAAGCTGGCCGGGGGCCTTGAGATCTATTGGTGCATGTAGGGCTTCAACAACAGTTGGTCCAAGGCCGGCAGTGTGATCCTTGTCAATATGTTTAATTATTACTGATGCGTGGATTTTGATGAATTACAGAGACCATGACTCAACATGCTTTAGATGGTAACACTCCTCCAACAAAATGAGATTTAGTGTCTATAAAGAAGAGACTTTACGCTCACTGGAGATAGGCATTTGCATGGATCATCAGCAGTAACGATTATTACTATGACTACCGTAGCTGATGCAGAAGACTTTTCTTAATCGTTCATACTTGACCATCAGATGTAAGGCTGCATGCAAACAAAGTAACTTATAAACCAATTTTTGTACAATGTCTAAGCACTTGAAATGTTTTCCCTGATGAAGAAGTGAAGAAAATTGCACATTCTGGCTTTGACAGAAGCAACTTATGTGCCACAGTAGTATCTACAATCATTCATATGGGTCATTAGATTGAAAGAACAAATTAAATAGAGTTGTTCTGCAAAATTCACCCATTGTTAAGTAATACATCTTGGTAGAATAAAAGCTTTACATATTTCTGGTAATATGCTAACTCCATTTTCAATCAAAAGAATCATTAAAGGCTTGGTTGAAAAAGGGGGTATTTTTCTCTGTGGCCACTGGTGCTTTAAACCATGGAAATGTTAAAATGTTTCTGGCAGATGTTCATTCCTATACACTTGAAAGAGAAGTGATCTATTGTCTCCTTAATTATTTTCAATACCAGGGTAAAAATTCATTATAAATTCTTGGAAATGGAAGAAGTGTATTAAAGTCAATTGACTTCACAACGTGTCGTGATTTGCAGATGGCAAAGCTAATACTGACTTCCATGGCAGGAGTAATGTTGTTGGTCTGTGGTCATCATCTGAAAATATGAAGCAAGCAAAGTTTGTAGTGAGAGAGAACATCTTTTCTTGGACAATCTGATATAACTGAGAACAAAAAAAGAAACAAAAACCCCATGGGCCTTTGGGCACACATGGTCTTCTTCAAATATAAAGTAGAAGTGGCAACCTTCCAAGCTAAATAGAAGTTGGGAATCGTTATTCAAAGTTGAACTCCCATATGTTAACCAATAAAAGAATATGAAAGAATCACAGAATCACAGAATTGTAGGGGTCGGAAGGGACCTTTGGAGACCATCTAGTCCAACCCCCTGCCAAAGCAGGGTCACCAAGAGCAGGTTGTACAGGAACCCATCCAGGCGTGTTTGGAAGATCTCCAGAGAAGGAGACTCTACAACCTCTCTGGGCAGCCTGTCCCAGGGCTCTGCCACTCTCAAAAGAAAGAAGTTTTTTCTGCATGTTTAGACAGAAGTTCCTGTGCTCCAGCTTGTATCCCCTTGTCCTGTCTCCAGGCACAAAATAGAACAGAGCATCTAGCAAGAACATCTAGCAAGTGTCTGTGGATCTAGAGTGATTTGGGAAGCAGAAGAGGTTATAAAGGGGTCAGCATCTCCTGGACACAGAGAGAGGTTGTTAGTTATTCATGCAAAATACTGAAGGCTGAGATTTGGAAAATTCCTAACAAGTGAATCTTTTAAAGCTATGGACAGCAAATTGTATGATATGACTACTAAATGTTCAACATTCATTATCTACTATATATATAAATTTTATATCAGACTACTCTTTTGAGAGTCTTTTGGTTTTCAAGACTCTTATCTGCTTTTCAGAACTTGGATTACCAGGGAACATTGCTTGGAAAACACTCACAGAAGGCATCTAGTGCAGCTTCCTGGCAGCAGGACTGTTACCAACACTAGATCAAGTCAGCAATGACTTCACTTAGTCAAGTCTTGAGACTTCTGTGATCTCTCTAGTGAACTGTTCTGGGGTTGCACTACATTTCTAGTGAAGGGATTGTTTTGAGGTTTGGTTTTGGTTTTATCCCTCCACGCTGCAGTTCATGGACATTGTCTTCCGTTATATCGTCTAACCCTACTGAGAGGAGTTTGGCCTCATTGTCCCTATAACTGTAGCTATGGACAGCTACTAGCTCACTCTTTAGCCGCCTCTTCATC
Source organism: Gallinago jamesoni (assembly GCA_025769975.1). NCBI lineage: Eukaryota > Metazoa > Chordata > Aves > Charadriiformes > Scolopacidae > Gallinago > Gallinago jamesoni. The sequence goes on from JAOQGH010000012.1 coordinate 150,460,502, forward strand.
AGGCTGGAAAAAAAAAAAAAGGTTTCAGTTTCTTTTCATAGGATCTGTGCTGTAAAATCACAGAATTGTCTAGGTTGGAAGGGATCTTTCAGATCACCGAGTCCAACCATCAACCTAACACTGACAAAAACACCAGTTAATTGTGTCCCTCGGTACCACATCTACCCATCTTTAAATACCTCCAGGTATGGTGACTCCACCACTTCCCTGGACAGCCTGTTCCAGTATTTCATAACCATTTTGATGTGGAAATTTTTCCTAATATCTGTCCTAAACCTCCCCTGGTGCAACTTGAAGCTGTTTCCTCTTGTTCTGTCATCTGTTCATTGGGAGAAGAGACTGACCCCCAACTCTCTACAACTTCCTTTTAGGTAGGCCCCCATGACTATCATAAGAGCTGTCTGCTGGATCCTCTTTACTTGCTCCACATGCTTTTGAATGGAGAACCCCACACTGGATGCAGCATTCCAGGTGCAGTTTTACTAGAGCTAGGTAGAGAGCAATAAGAATTACCCTTCATCCTGCCGATCAGATTCCCTTCAATTTAGTGCAGGACATGGTTTGACCATTTACAATCAGAGTATGCTGCTAGCTGATGTTCAACCTGATGTTCATCATAACTCCTTAGTCTTTTTCAGCAGGGCTGTATGCAGCCAGTCAGGTCCCCGTCTGTACTGAGGTGTGGGATAATCTTAAAAGATGCAGAACTTTACACTCTTCTGTGCTGAACCTCATGATGTTGGTCCAGTCTGCAAGTTTATTGCATTCCCTTTGGGTCAATAATCTGCCACGTCTCAGCACGTCAGTCCTTCCTTTTAGTTTAGTGCCATGCTTAAGTTTCCTGAGGATGCACCACGTCATCATCCAGGTCACTGAAGAAGCTGGAGGACAATATCAGCCCCAACTGTTCTTGTTATGAGCAGCCAGATCATCAGGGATGATAAGCAGAGGCCTCACAATTACATCAGCCAGGCCTTGAATGTTGTACAATAATGTTAATGACCTTTCTTAATCCTCCAAAAGGAGTTTAAAATTTACAGGGGATATTTTATCATGCAGTTCTTGAAACCAGGAAAATAATTAGGCACATCCACAAAAGGTGTTTTTCTTTATGCCCTGCATTATGATACATTTTAATATGTTTTCCTGCCATAAACGCTTTCTTTTGCATGTTAAGGCACAATTGCTCAATTTCATTTCCTAAGTTCTTTGAAGAAGATAAAACTGAGGAGGACAAAGTCACTTCCCATCACTGAGTGTTAATGTGTTTTTTTGAAATGGGCTAAAAATATACCTGGTTTTTATGATTTAACATTAAAAGTTAGAATAACCTAATCTCCTTGCACTGAAGTTTAGGCATAACATAGTAACCAAAAGGCAAATTGTAATAAATTATGAAAAACTGGTCATAAATTTATTTCTTACTAGAAAGGAAGTGATAAATAACAGGTAAAAAAAAAAAGTTTTATACTGCAACATAACCTATTTCTGAAATACCTGACATTTATTTTCATAGAATGCAGTGTTCTTAATCTAATTTATCTATGTTTAAAAAAAAATAATTTAACTTGTTCAGGATGTCAGAAACATTATGAAATAAGCGGGACCAGTGAGAGGATGGGATGAAGTGAAAGATTAAGTAGAACGTGTTTACATGCCTCAAGAATCATGCATTCAGGAATGATCAGGTGTTTCTTCACATCCCATTTTTAAAAATCTTATGGAATTTGTTATATTCATTTTTATTTTCAAGGGAGCTCTGAAAATAATCTTTTTCTTTGTGTAAACAAACAAGTTCCAGAAGCTGATAAATACTGATTCTATTATGGTTAAATCCCTCATATCTTCAAAAAAAAAAGTTTCAATAGACTTTAAAATGGATGTTTTATGATCTGTCTTAGGCAGAGACTTTTTGTTACTTAGAAAAGTGAAGCTTGTGGTATCCAGTGGTATATTTGAGGGCAATATATGGTTCACTTTAGAGAAAAAGACTTAATATATTAACAGAAATGGTATTTCCCTAAATATGTAATAGTGTATTGTCCTTTATTCTGTATCCTCTCCCTGAAGCATTGATTGGTTCCTCTCATTACAGAAAAGCTTTGCTGAAATCGTTAATTAAAACAGGCTCCGTAGAAGCTGTGAGCAGTAGATGGGCTGTCTCCACACAAACGTGCTAATGAAGAAGGGAGGATGGTGGATGATGAGCAGCCCTGTGAAATCTCACAGGTGGCTGCTGCTGTGTCTGCCTCTTGCCATGTGTTTTAGCACTTTGTCGCTAAATCACGAGCTATTAGGCCTGTTCTGTTCAAACAGTAAACTCGGATGAGCCTCTGCCACTGAACTGAACAACTTCTTTATTCATCGAAGTCCATGGAGGTCGGATTTGCCAGCCCTGTGGCAAGGGATTGTTGTGCTGACAGGACAAACACATGGCAAGAAAAAAATTCATAGAATCATAGAATGGTTTGGGTTGGAAGGAACTTTAAAGTTCATTGAGTTCCAGCTCCCTGCCATGGGCAGAGATACCTCCCACTAGACCAAGTTTCTCAAAGCCCCATCCAGCCTGGCCTTGAACACCTCCAGGGATGGTGAAACCATAGCTTCTCTGGGCAACCTGGGCCAGTGTCTCACCACCTTCAGAGTGAAAATTTCTTCCTGAGACCTAATCTAAATCTCCCCTCTTTCATTTCGAAGCCATTATCTCTTGTCCTATCACTGCATGCTTTTGTAAAAAGTCCCTCTCCAGCTTTCTTGTAGGCCCCCTTCAGATACTGGAAGGCCACTATAAGGTCTCCCTGGAGCCTTCTCTTCTCCAGGCTGAGCAACCCCAACTATCTCAGCCTGTCTTCACAGGAGAGGTTCTCCAGCCCTTGGAGCATCTCCATAGCCTCTTATGGATCTTCTCCAGCACCTCCATGTCCCTCTGATGTTGGAGGCTTCAGAGCTGGATTCTCTATAGGTGAGGTCTCACCAGAGTGGAGTAGAGGGGCAGAATGACCATCCTGAGGTGACAAGAAACAATTTCTAGCCAGGAAAGATGGCTAAATAGGAAACTAAATATTTTTGTTGTAGATTAACTTCTTCAGAATCTGCTGAGTCCTAGGGAGCATTAATGAAACATACTTCCCATTTCTTTTGTCTATAGCTGATGTCTTGTCTTGAGCAAACTCCCTGATACCTCATCCACCTATAACTTTGACTTATACTGGGTCATCCAAATGATTTTCAGCCATTTAAGAAATCTTTTGGAACACCTTTATTTTTCAGGTGGCTGATGTGAAGCACCCTAAATTCATGCAGTTGTAAGAAGGTGGGATCTCAGCAGGAATTTAGCTACTTTGCAATATACTTCCAATTCTGTTCATTAGCTCAGTCTTTTCCAGTCTTGGCTAATCTTAGTAGATACAAATATATGCTTTTTGCAGAATACAAAAGCAAATATTTTGCTGGATGATAAGGTGTCTGTAACAGCTCATGGAATAAAACAGCCCGGGAACACTTTTTTATTATTCTTTTTAACTGCTTAATATTTTCCAGACATTTTTCTAGAAACAAGGTACATAAGGGATCCCATAAACAAGAACTGACACACTTAGAAAACAGAAGGGTGGTCCTCATCTTCAGGAGTTTCTCACATGCGGGAGGACAGATTGTAGAGAGAGAGGTCAAAGTGTCCAGGAGAACAAGGAAGCGGTGAGTTGGCGATGATTAAGGTAGTCAAGTTTTGCTTATATGTAACAGTGCTAAAGTTAAACAATCTTAATAAAAATTATAATTTCCAAGCTATTGGCAGTAAATATCGCAGTGCCTCTTTTTCCCCTTCTCCAAGACTTGTTATTGTCCCCTGGGGTCAATGTCATCTTCTGCTTCTTTCTTTCACCCACCTTCCTCTTCCCAAATGCTGACACGTTATTTCTGTCAGTGGTTTCTGCTTTGTTTTGTTTGTTTTCATAACAATGAAATAAAAGTCTCTGAATTCCCATTTTTTTCCTACAGTTGTCGTAACTGCCTTCATTAATGATACTTCTCTTTGTTAGGAGAAGCTGACTTATTTTATTCTATTTGCCAGAAATGTATCTGGAAGAAAAATAAACTGTGAGAAATAGGCCTTATTATGCCACACACGCCTGACTTTCAAACTGATTTTTCTGGAAGCTACATTATGGGGACAAAGCTGAGGAATTGGCATTCTTCTGAACCTCAAAGACGCAGTGAATCTTGACACAAATCCAGGAGAAGCTCTTGAGGTAGCAGTGTGTCCATTGAAATTCAAGTAAATGCCTTCCCTTTCTTTCCTGGCTTCAAACTTTGGAGTTCACAGAAATGTTAGGCAAGTCTTTTGCTTTGAAATGATCTTAACCTCAAGAAGGTGGGAGTCACCTTGTGTACTCAGACTCGGGCTTTATCGTATAGCTACAGGACATTTGTGTTCCAGCAGGGAGCTGAGCAGACTAAAGATACGAATGATGGCCTCATCAGCTGTCCATTTCTACTCATGAGAAACTGCAAACCCCACTGGGAAACATCTCTCTTTGCTTTAACTTAAAATGAAATAAAAAAGAGTAGCTGGTTAAAGATGCAAGGCAGCTTAGAGAAATCCCAGCTAAGGCTGACCCCAAATAAGACTTAAGCACCAAAAGCTTTCCATCCGAGAATGGATCTCATTTGGGTTCAAGAGGATTATCTCTAGAATAAGAGTTCAAACATGCCAACTCATCTCAGCTCAGTGGAGAATGCTGGTGATTGTGCTGCTGGGTCGTGTGTCACTGACAGGTATTAACCTCATGAAATTGCTGTTTTGGAGCCACCAAACACAAAGCTGTTGCTGTCTTTCCAAAATCACAAGCCAGGGTCTTTGGTTTCCCACTCCTCTGCTTCCAGTCCCTTCTTTGCACACATGTCCACCCCTTTGTAGCCATCTACTGAGATAAGCCTTTTCTTCTAGCAAATAGTTCCTGCATAGTTTGTGTCCAAAGGGAATATGCTTAAAAGGGAATGATTTGGACTTTGCTTTCAGCATCACATAGTGTTTAGTTCTCACAGGAGATGCTGTGTGAGAAAACTGTGTGGAAATCTCAGCCAGAGTCCTGGAGAAGACATTGCCCACTGGGGAACCAATCTAGAAGCTGTATTTGATTTTGAACACTAACTGGGGAATGTTTGTTTCTGGTTTTGAAAATGGGTCTTCAATGTGAAGTTTAAATGCAACATTCAGAATTCCCCAAAAGGAGAAAGGGGGTTGGATTTGAAGTTGTGATTTGAACCTCCTTAAGGATAATTTTCTACAATCCAATTCTGGGTTCTAAATTATTTCCCACCGACTTCCCAGTATTGAAATCAACATGCTTTTACCATGTCCTTAACATTTTCCTTTCAGCCACGACTTTTATCACTGTATTTATTAACTCTGATTTATTTCAAAGTTATCATTCTAAACCAGTATGTACCAAAATTAGTCAATAAGCAGCTGTACCAGAGCCAGGAAAAAGTGATTCACCTGTTACACATTGACTCAAATACAAATAATTTGGATTTTTTTTCATGGATAAATAATTTCCAATACCACTGTTATATGGGAAGATGACTCTTGACTAGCCTTAGTTGTCACGGTGTGTCAGTGATGAAGCAATGAACCAGATTCAGGTAATATTTAAAACCAGTTACAGCTTATAGATTCAGTAGTTGCTCTATTGTCTTTCTGATTGACCACCATACAGTCATCATATGGGCTTTATGTTTCTTGCTGGACCATGTCTACAACCAGCACAAGAGCTAAAGAAGGTCTGTGTCTGTACTGGTGAGTTAAATGTCCCCCGACCAGACACTGAGCACGTCCCCCTCCCAAAGAGTCGCTGAGCAGAAGACTGAAAGTTCCATTGCCTTCTGATTTACTTATTTATTTTACTTGAAATTAGCCTGGAACACTGACCAAGATTCATAAAGTGTGATCAAAATTGCAATGGATAATGTGTTGGGGAGAATAAAGAAAGAATAAGCAAAGAGTCAATCAGTGAGTAAAAAACTAAAATTTAAATAAATTAAAAGAAAAATTGGACAGCCCCACTTATGGTGTCTGCAGTGTCCTGCACACCAACACCTCTGTCTAAGTTTAAATCTCCAGAGATATTAATATTGTGCTAATAATAACTGGCTCTGTATCTCAATCGTTCTGTGTATTCTACAGATGCGTAAGATATTCATTACTAATTTGTCTGCAGGAAGGTCTGAAATCCTCTCTGAAGATTTAAATGTCTTACAAGTTTTATTTTTACATCGAAGTTGCCAAAGGTGAGCCCAGTTTCACCACCCACGCCTGCACTGAAAAAAAAAAAAAAGCTTCTAATTTGCTAGGAGAAGGTCCTCAAATCCCCACCCACAGGAGGATGGTATTTTAAATTTTCCCAGAAGAGTTGATTATGGCGAGACCCTTAAATTACCACCTACATCCCTACACCCACGTGCATGTACACTTGGGTTTCTCTAACACGGAACCCTGGAAAATTGACTTTTTGAGAGATCTGGATGTAGGTTTTCTACGTGTTTGTTGACAGAGCAGAGGTGAGGCAAAGAAGTCTGTTTGCAAGCTCTGTGCTGCAGCTATAGTTACAGGGGAGTTTTCACCCCTCGAAATCTATGTCTCTTAAAAGGCTGAAGATCGTCTTCAAACTTGCACACCCGCAACTGTTTCTTTCGTTGGGTTCAGCCTGGAAATAAGGCTAATTTTCTGTGTTGCTGCCTTATATCACTATGGTGGTCAGTCTGGGTAGATGTTATGCTTATCCTTTTAAAAAAAAAGAAAAATCAGAAAAAGAAAAAAAAAATAAATCACATGGTCCTCACTCCCCACATCAGCTGGAACAGGGTGGCTGGAAACAGGCTCACCACAGATTTCAAGGAAGCGGACCCACCATGATCATGGCGTGAGAAGCGTTGGTGCTCAGAATAACGTTGAGTCTGTGGACAGACCCTTTCACTGGGGCCGGAGGGGGAATGTGAGGAAGTGAAGGTTCCCATGAAACTGGCACCATCCCTCTTTGCCAGGCAGGGGAGCAGAGGCACAGGAGGGATAAATGTCTTTGACTGATTAATGTTCACCAGTTCTTGCCATGACAGATTTAGGAAGAGCTGCTAAATCTCCCGATAAGCAGTTTCCTGTCTCGAGTACTCAGTGGCACTTCTGCATATTTTATCCCCTCCTGTCTGTCTGGGACACTCCTGCCACCCTCTCTCTTCTGCGTTCTGATCTGCTCCCGGAATATAATCCTGCAATGTCTCTGCACTTTTTCCCAGTCAGTGAGATCTATAGGTTTGAATCATAGAATCATAGTATCGTCTAGGTTGGAAGAGACCTTTCAGATCATCAAGTCCAACCATTAACCTAGCACTGCCAAGTTACCACTAAATCATGTCCCTCAGCACCACATCTACATGTCTTTTTAATACCTCCAGGGATGGTGACTCCACCACTTCCCTGTTCCAATGCTTGATAACCCTTTTGGTGAAGTGATATTTCCTAATATCCAATCTAAGCCTCTTCTGGCACAACTTGAGGCAGTTTCCTCTTGTCCTATCGCCTGTTACTTGAGAGAAGTGACTGACACCCACCTCTCTACACCCTTCTTTCAGGTAGTTGTAGAGAGCAAGGTCTCCCCTCAGCCTCCTTTTCTCCAGGATGAACAACCCCAGGTCCCTCAGCTGCTCCTCATAGGACTTGTGCTTTGTTTTCGCCCTACGTCACCTTTTAGGCTTCTTGCTGGAGCCACATGACTTTCTGTTCCTAAGCAATACAGCTATTTCCCCAGACCCCCTCTCTATGTCTCTGCATAGCAGTAGGGATCCTGGCTAGAAAGGCCTATTTCCTAAAAGAAAATTTAGCCATTAATATGCCAGCTGAGTTTCTCAATATGCAAAAAGCCAGGGCACAGAAAGATGCTCAGCATCCTCTTAGCTGCAGTGCATTGTGTGTTGGCATTTCAAAACTCGTGCCTGGACAGTGTGCTCATAAATAGGCACAGAACGCTCAAAAACTGTGGATGAACGAGAGAGACCTCGGCTGTATCAGGACTCATTGCTTTTCTATATGAACACATAATGAAAGACCGTTTTTTTCCCCCATCTGTTTCCAGTTAGAAGCCAAAGACTGATTGCAAAAGTATAGAAAGGGCTAGGAGAAAGCAATGACGTTATGGCCCCATGTGCTACGTCGGAGATTTGTCCTTACGGTGGGATTCTCAACAGCTAAACAAAGGGTATTGGAAATGTCAGATACTCTCCTGTGTGTTTTCCCAACGTTGGGTATGCAAAAGTGCCCAGAATTACAGAGAACAACCCTGGATGGAGTTCAGCTCCTCTTCTCCACGCCAAGGAGGTTCAGGATATCAACCAGAGATGGATGGAGAGGGAGACTCCTGCCGTTGGTGGCAGAAACTATGCTGTCTTTAAGCCAGTAAGATGCAGTAGCATGAGGCTGCAAAACTAGAACTTGGTTGAGAAGTACAGTTTAGCAGTCATCTCGCTTTAATGAATCCAGAACAAACTCGGCATTTAGGGTTCCATGGGTAGGTTGAAGTCTTGTGTGTCCATCTCAGTGTACCCCCTGCTTGCTCCTTGGTAACACTTAACGGCACGGCCAGGCCGTGTTGGCGAGAGGGGGACCATGTCTCAACACTAGTGACAAGGTGCCTCTTAGAACAAACATTCCCACGAGTGAAACTAATTGGGCTCCTTCCTATGAAGAAGTTCATCAATGAACTTCCAGGGATGCACAGCCCTCATGCTCCAGAATTTAGGCTCGTGAGCTTGGAAGAAACTCACAGCAAAGTTTCCAAGGCTGGTCCCCTTTGAATGCTAAACAAAGAAATCTCCATCTGGTTTCAAATTCCTTGTGGGAGGGGGAGAATCTAGAGGAAAAAGAGCAGCTATGGAATTGCCCAAGACTCAGCGATTCTAGTCGTTAGACTGTGGCTGAGCGGCTTCTGGGTAAAAGCGACCTTTCCTTCTCTCCCCTTTCCTCCTGACTACTCAGACGTGACATAATATTATCTAACAGCCGGTTTCTCAACTCTGCAGGCTATGACTGACACTGGAGTGAACTGAGGGAATACATCTTGGTTTTGTTTTTTTTTCCTCTTTTGATTTGAAGCAGGAAGAGCAGATCTCCAGCGTACGCCTGATTCACAATCATGGAAATCTTTGCTGTGCTTCTTTCTTCCACATTCCCAGTCGTATGAAACGGCCTTCCATCTAGAAGACGTAGTAGATGGTGGGATTTTTCTCTTTCATAACACGGAAGGTGGTAATAAAAGTTCCACATCTCAGTAAAATTAGCCCAATTGATCAGATTTTAACCAGGCTTGAAGTGGTATAAACTGTGAAAAGATTAATATTCTTTCATCTGTGTTTTAGCTTCAATTAACGGCAAAAAAAAAAAAGGGTGCACATAAGTACCCAAGCATATATCTACCCTTTCAACTGAGTGAACGTCTGAGCGCAAGTAATAAACTAGGAAGCCCTAGTTGGGCCATGAGATCTTTTTGGGTGAGGACCTGGGGTGTTTGGTGACTCAGAACATCACGCATGAACCCTCTGAGCCTGAGACAAGGCCAAGTAACAGCCAGGAGGGAAGTGAAAAGCTGATAACTGCGTACAAAACAATCCACCCTAAATTAACACTGACTCCTCAGGAAAGAGACCTTGGAGTCATTGCAGATAGAGCTTTCATATGCCACTCAAGTGCTCAGAACAAGCAAAAAAAAATGTGAGCAAAATCCTATAACTTATTAGGAAATAAATAGAAAACAGAGTTTCACTTTAAAACTGTGTATATAAATCCCTGGTACACCTGAAGATGAGACACTGTGTGAACTTCCATTCATGCCATATAAAAAAGGATGTAGTAGACTTAGAAAAGGTAAAAAGAAGGATTATCAGAGACGTGGAATAGTTTTAATATGAGGAATGGCTAAACAGGACTTCTCATTGCAGCAGAGAGCCATTCTGTGTACCAGCACACGTCTGCAAGGTGATGACGGGTATGGCAGGGGTGAATAAGCAATGGTTATTCATTATTTCTCATACCACGAGAACCCAGGGGCACTATTGAAATGGCCAGATAGTAGGTTTGAAATGAACATAAAGCAGTTCTTTTACACAAATGATAGGATTTGTTGTGGGAATTAAAAATGTAACTTTTTTTTTTTTTATACAAAGTTTAGAAAAATCAGTAGAGAAGAGGCTCAGGTCTAGCAATTAAATACATAATCCAGCAAATATAGTCTAGCAAAACCACTGAGCACTGGAGTGTAAGAGAGCGAAACAGATGAGATTTGCCTTTCCTCTCTTTTTTAAACTTTCTGCTAAAAACTCTATTATCGTTCAATTTGAGACTGGGTAAGGTAGATTGAAGTCCTGACAATGATGGTAAACTTATAGCCTTCTCTTCTCCAGGCTGAATGATCTCAAGTTGTCTTCATAGGAGAGGTGCTACAGCCCTCTGATCATCTTCATGGCATTGTCTGGACTTGCTCCAACAGGTTCATGTCCTTCTTATGTTGGAGGCTCCAGAGCTGGACACAGTACTCCAGGTAGAGTTTCTCTAGAGCAGAGCAGAGGGCCAGAATCCCCTTCCTTGCCTTGCTGGCCACCCAACCTGTATTTGTGGTATTGGGGTAGATTCTGGGAGAAATTTTCCAATGGTCAGAACTGCAACACACTGGAATGAATTGCCTGTAACAGCTTCATCATGAGAGGCCTTGAAAAAACTGTTTAAACAAAGATCTGCCAACAATAAACTAGAAATACTGTGTCTTGCTTTGGGACAGGAAAATAAATGATGCAACCTCTTAAGATCTCTCCCAGACCTTTGAATTTGTAATGCAGTCGTAAACCTCTCCCGTAGGCTTGATAATTTGGGTGAAAACACTTCGGGTGTCTGGAATTAATTGCACAGTCTTTTACAAGACTGTGGATTGGGACTGGCGAAGTCATTTCAGCGAGGTCCACGAAACACGCACAGTTATTTTAGCTTTCTATTGCTATAGAGAGGTCTTCATTTCTCTTCCCTGCAGCAGGGTGCAAGAAGTATTCAGGCTTTGCTGGGTTTTTCAGGCGAGAAACTGGGGGAGCGACGTGAATCATTTCATCCTTATTTCTTTAATCACAGCTGGCAGGAGCACGGCATGTGGTTTCCCCGTCCTAGCTTCTGGTTTTGCCGCGTGAGTCCGCTGAGCTGATCTTGGATGGGCAAAAATTTTGCTGTCACCCAGGAGGAGCTGTTGTGGGTGATTAGAGAGGAGAAGGCTCTGCCACAGAGGTGGCAGCAGAGGTTGCTCAGGGCAACACAGCGTGGGAAGCAGCACGAATGGATGCGTGGATGAATTCAGCCACCGAAGAGCAGGACTGGGCTCTTCCAAGCTCTCCAACCGAGCAGAGGGGGAGTTCAGCCCTCTGCTTCATGCTTTTGCACCAGCAAAGCCAAAAGGCAGAAGCTGCGATTACTCCACTCTGCAAATGTCTCTGGATTCCCCTTTATTGTGGGGCAAAAATATTTGTGGTGCAGGGCTCAGGTGAGCTGCTGTCTTTCATGCACTTGTGACCACTGCAGGTCCAGCGCAGATGCCACCATTGAGCAATACCTCGGGCAGCTTTTGGCTCACACCTTTGTTCATTCAGCTCATGGCGGCTGGAAGAAGAAGGTATGAGCAAGACCTTCACATCTCTGTCTGACCATGGAGATGAACATCTCCCAGATGTCTGCTCTGGCTATACAAGTGGTAAATGTCATCCCTGTTCGTGACTGAAGTCAGCAAGGAATGACTTGGAGGCTGCTGGTATCAGCCGGGAAATCTGTGTACTTTATGTAACCAGTATCGTGGGGCCAGTGCCTTATGCACTAAAACTAAGTGAAAAAAATTGGAAACTAGATGTCGTCTTTTTTATTTATCCAATTATCTCTCAGCCCAGCAGAGCAGTCAGCAAACATTTACTGCAGCTTGTAAGGAGCAGGAAAAGTTCCTGCAGTCTCTGGAAACTCATTCTTTCTCACGCAAAAATGTCTGGTTGAAGAAAGTTCTTTTTCCTGCTGCTTACATATTTTTTTCTTCTCTGGGGTTGGTTGGGACATTCTTTGAGAATTGTTCACCAGATGAGCAGATTGTTTGCTCTACTCACTTCCTTCAGCTTGTGCTGTTAGCCAAGGCTGCTGCCGTCCCCTTTCCATGATGTGTCTCTGCTGACTCTTCTGCCTTGCGTTGGCTTTCTGGCATGACTGCAAGGTAATGGGGGACATATGGCAAAAGAGTTGCCTGGGCCGACCTGCCCGGAATGAAGTTCAGGATTCACTTGGGCTTCCTCTCTGTGGATATCACCAAAACACATTTATGAGCTGATTGGCTTTTTCATAGAATCCTAGAATCGTTATGGTTGGAAGAGACCTTTAAGATCATCCAATTCAACTTAGCACTGCCAGGTTACTACTAAACTACTAGACCATGTTCCTCAAGTTGTCCTCCATTTGAGAGCTGGCATAAATGTCTATGGCAGTTCCTCTCTGTCACTGCCCATCCCTTGCCTCCAGACTGAGTGAAAACACTCCAAAAATGGAACAAGGACCACCTGTGTGCGCAATGCTTGGTGCTGTGACATCAGATCCATCTCAAGCCTTCTTCCTGCTACACCACCAGATGAAGCAACTTGTGTTCAGAGGCTCTTTTCCACCGCATGGGAATGGGGAAGGAGATCATTTATCCACAGCTGTCATTGGCTCTGGGTCCCTAACAGCCTGGGATGTTGGATGTCACATCCAACCCTTACCCCATACTGGATTTTAATTAAATGGAACAAACAAACCAATCACAAAGCCATCCAGCAGCGCTAACTTTGCATTGTGGCTGAGCTGGGCCATGCACCACCACACAGCTCCTTCTTTCTGAAAATGTGCAGCCAAGGACTCATGTATGCTTTCCTACAGTCAAAAGTTGTTGAAGCAAAAATAACCCAAACCACAAAGAAAATGGCTTCAGGACTGTTCCCCTCTTGCCCGTGTTTATTCAAGCTGTCTTCCTCTCTCTGCAAATTTGGCAAACAGAGTCTGGCATCCCTGCTCAGGGGACACCTGTTAAATAAATAGGCTCGGTCTCTAACTGCTGCATTCATGGCAGAGTTTCCCAGTTCCCTCAGGCGGCTAATTTTTGTTGATTATCATACAGTACAGAGGGATTGTTTGTGTTTCTGCATCCCACCCAGGCCCTGCCGCTGGTTACAGGCATGTCCACGTGAGTCAAGCCTGCTGCCCGTGTGGAATAAAGAATGATTTTTATATTCCAATGTTTAACGAGGATCATGAGGCAGGGAGAAAGAGCCAGGTGGGGTTCTTACAGAAGTGAACAGTTGATTTGCTCAGTTTTCCTGTAACAACACCTCTTCGAAGAGATTTAGATTAGATATTAGGAAGAAATTCTTTCCTGTGAGGGTGGTGAGACACTGGAACAGGTTGCCCAGAGAAG
>JAOQGH010000012.1:150474786-150485729 GCA_025769975.1 Gallinago jamesoni
ACCTGGTCTGGTGGGAGGTGTCCCTGCCCAGGGCAGGGGGGTTGGAACTAGATGATCTTTAAGGTCCCTTCCAACTCCAACCACTCTGTGATTCTATGATTCTATGGTATTGAATTGTAAATGGGGACCACAAGACATGGAAAAAAAAGGAGACGACTTGAGCAGTCCCATCTACTTCCTAAACCCAGGCAAAAAAAAAAAAAATCACATCCTCCGCTGGTTATTTAGTTTTGAAATTTGCTGCTTCCAGTTCAGACCTGAAGGAGAACTGGTGGGCACTAAAGTCCCAGGTGTGGTGAGCAGCACTGCAAATGTGAGTCTTCTCTGTTCTGAATTCAATTGTTTTAGGCTTCAGTCCAAGGCCAGTCTGCAGTGAAGAGAAGCCCTAAAGGCAGAAGTCGAGTGAAAGGAACCATTTCTATGTTCTTATGTCCCTAAGCCTTTATAATTACAAAGCACTACTAATACACTAACGAACTATTACATTTACTTCAAATCCTGTAAATTACATTTACTTCTCACCACCCTCACAGTAAAAAATTTCTTCCTGATATCTAAAATAAATCTGCTCTCTTTCAGTTTAAATATACTCCATATCCAAAGGATACTACTTCTAGGGTAACCCAGTAGTACTGGGGTAGACTTATTCATGTCGCGGGCAAGATACAAGTTTTAAGTGGAGGCAGTATCTTTTATTAAACCAACAAATATGGTGAAAACAGTAGTAAAGTATGTGCACCTCTTTTTTTTCTTTTTTTTTTTTTTCTTATCCTAGACTGTTCTGCCCTCCCGAGGAGGCTACAATCTAGAAAGGGGTGGCTTTGCCGTAAATTCTGTTGAATTTAGGGTGGGATCTCTGCCAAGTATTTAACTGAGAGGAGCAGCCCATCTATTTCTGGGCGGTTTGGACTCCCATACGAAGTCGTCGGCTTGAGGGATCCTCCGTACTGGCTAGAAAGATTCACAGTTTATTTCTGAGCACGGAATAAACTACATCTATCTATAGATTTGGCTCAAAACCGGAACTCCCTGGGGATTCCACGGAAAAATCCCCTCCGTTTTTTTTTTTTTTTCTAGAGATACTTATTCTGAAATGGAATGAAACTCTAAACTCCTGTGGAATGGGAACTCTCACGCTCTATTTAGATGGAGGTGTGAAGGGGTTCCCTTTAAATCTTTTTGTAGCATGTCTGAAGCTCACTGAGGAGCCTGAAACCCAGTCTGCCAGCTTTGGAAAAGATGGGAGCCCAAGCAGCCCTGAAAATCCTGAATGATAAAGCCACATATGGTGTTGCAGCAGAGTATAGAATATTTGGGGCAAAATGTAAATTTTTTTTTTCCCATAGGAAAATAATTGAAATTCCAGAAACTCCATTTTCTCTGAGAAAATAATTCCAGTGAATATCTCCCAGTTAGATAACTTTTTAAAAAACAAAAATAATTTCTGAACCAGTAAACATTAAAGGGAAATTATGTTGTTATCCCTTATATGAAGGGCTGTGAAATGCTGTTCTTTCTTACAACATCATAGAGTCCAGCTTTCCAAAAGAAACTTTAAAAAATACGTAGTCCTGACACCCATGACGATACCAAACACAGAGAGAAGGGGGAAGAAACCTCTCTTTTTATGTCTGTGCATGTGTTGGATGGGGGACATTCCCCTGACTCCTGCTGTGCCTCTACCAAACCATCCTCATAACGGAGATGCTCGTCTACACCCCTGGCAATGGGTCTATCTTGTCAAGTGTGGCAAGGTATGAAAAAAATGTTTAACAGTGAGCTGCCAAAAGAGAAAAGTTTCTTTATCTCATCCAAGAGCTGACTGCAGGGTGCTTTGCTTGCAACACACAACCATGGATGATCCAATTCACCTTTTCCTTCAAACTCCTCAATCCCTCCAGCTTTTCAGATCCTGCCTCACTCTTCTCAGTCCTCTCTGAACCCATTCTGGCTTCTCAGCCCCCTTTAAAGTGGGGAACAGCAGGATCAGATGTGGTATTTCAGAGCTGGTCGCATTAATAACTCTGTCTCCACTCGTGGTTTCCCTGTTAGACATCCAAGACTATATTTCCTATATTAGCTTGCTGCTCTTCAGTAGAACTCTACCTGCCTGACTGAACATGTTTTGCAGGGAGCAGCCCCCTTCCCAGTCTTTCCCTAATTCCCATTCTTTGTTAAAACCCATCCTGGCATTGAGAAGAATTGAAACACATTGTACTGGGATAAATCCAGTTCACATGGTTATCCACCAGCTTCTGTCTTAGCTGCTGCGAGCCGAAGTGATCCCATATTTTCCTGATCAAGAGAGATAAATACTCAGCACGAGCTGTAAGTCAGAGTCTTAAAATGCCGTTAGACCCCGGGTGTCTTGTTTGTTTTGCTTGAGGTTTATCAGAAGATCATTTCAGGTGTATCTGAGTAGCAGCTAAATTCCCTGTTGTGCAAATATTTGCTGTGCAGCCTCAACAGAGACTCAGGTCCTTAAAATTCTTTGCCCTTTCCTCAAAGAGCTGCCCAATTTTCCTTCACTGGGATTTTGCCTCCATAATCATTCGTTTTAATGGAATATTTTTTTCCTTTCACGTTGATTTTAATATGCATATCAACAAGTTTAATATACTTTTGATTCAACACCTAAAAAAATAATATATCCTAACCTGCTTATTTTACTGGTGTCATTTATCTTAATCCTAACAGGGAGAATATCACTTATAGGCATTTTGAAATATAATATACTAATCTTATTTACTGTACACCTGGTAAATCTGAAATATAACAACACCTTTTTTTTTATCTTATTAGAAGAATGGCACACCTGGATAACTATAACTTAGTAAGTCATCTTTGCATTTTAATATCTGCCACTCATGCTGTATGGTATATACAGAATAATTTAAATTTCAGTAATTGCCTAGCAAACATCTTTGTGTTGGAATAGTTTGCAGCCTAGTTTGGCTGCCTCTCCTGAGTGAAGAATGATGAATTTGGGTGGAGGAAAGTAACTATGTAGGAAGCATAGATTCAGACTTCAGACGATTTCTAGCCATGTCTGTTATTCAGTAGCGTTGGGTCTTGCTTTGCTTCATCTCCCGTGAAACAAGTTTCACCCACTGAAAATTGGCATAATTTCTTTTGCCGGAGTGAAACTGAGATCCGAAATCAGACTGTGTGGTTTATGAACACTGGTGACAGAAGGCAAAGAAAGAGGCGAGACATGAAACATAACTGAGGAATATTGACTAAGCTCTGGCTCACATCCAGGTATTTGGGGTCTAGTCCTAACTATGCTCAAACACGTCACCAGATGAAGAAGTTCTTGGAAGCCACTAAAAAGCATGTTCATTTAAAGCGTGTGGCAATCTCATTGACTTTTTCTGGACCTATTTAGGCGAGAAAAGTTACTCAAGAGTTTTCTGACTCAGTGATGGTGTTGCCCCAGGGATTTTTTTTTTGAGCACTGTTGAGCAGGAATGGCCTTCTCCAAAGCCTGCAGATGTTTTGGGAGTCTGTTCATCAGACCTTTCTTCCACATCGCTGCAGGGGTGGATGAAGCACTCCAAGTATGTGCTGTATGTCTTCCTGATGCTTTTTGAAGCTGGATCATGAAAGACGCTCCATGCATATGAGCTATTGTTAGCACTGGTGCCTTTCCACTGCAGTGTATGTATAACTCCGTGTCGCTCAGCAGCTGCTTGCTTCCACACTGGTGACTCAAGAAGCTGTAAAATAACTAGATAACTAGCCTGAGATTCTCTCTCTTCTGCACTTTCAGACTACAGCCTAATTTTAGCTGCCGCTGCCACGCCAGCATTGGCTGCTCTGTGCCATTTAAATGTGCCCCACAAGTAGCAGGGCTCTGGGGAAACACTTCCAAAGAGATGGAAGAGGTCTCAGGTGTTGTGGAAGCAGGTATTCTGTTTTGAGCATGGAAAAGCTGATGGTGAGGGGAGGAGAAGGCATGGAAAAATAATTTGGATGGAAACATAAATTGGTTTTGAGACTGTGTGGAGTGAGACGTTGAGGAGGGGGATATTATATCTAAACCATTCTTGTTACTGGTCTAACCACCATTAGCATGAGTGGAAAGCAAAGCAAAAAGAAAAAGTATTTCCTCCACCCATTCTAGTTTCTCCCATCACTAAAATGTGTGAATAGAAAGGCTGCTGGGCACAGGAGACAGGCTAAAGTCTACCTAGATTTTCATGCTCTCCAAGCTTTTCACCTCTTCCAGGTACCCTTCTCCTCATGATATTCATTGCAGACAGACTATTGCAGTCTCTCTTTGGCTTGTGCCCCTCCAACCATCATTATTAAAAGAGCTGGCAATTGTGAGTGTCTGGATTTGGACAGCCTTTCCAAAGATGGGGTGGTGGGGAGGATGGTACAGCAATTCAAAAACCCCAATTCACTGCTTCTCTTGAAAAACTGCATAGGATTTATTGCAGGGTAGATGAATTTCCTAGAAGCAAGGAACTAGCACCCAACTTGCTTTGGGAGGGTTGTGGATACCTTCTTAAAGAGATTGTTTACCGAAATGGGATGCAACTGTCATTATAAACTGTCCTCTTCCTCAGCCTTTTAAAGAGCCTTTTAAACCCAGATTGTGTCTAAGGTGTGAAGCAGCAGCCCTGGACTGTATGGCTCTCAGTCACGTTCATCTCACTGCCCACAATGAAGGAGGAAGTTGGAGTGAACTGTCCTTCTTCCACACCTGGGTTGGCCTCCAAAGGCAGCCGAAGGCTGAGAAGGTGTTTTGGTCCCATGGAGTCACACCTGAAATCTATGATCCCAACTCAGAAAACTTAGGTGTCATTGAGAAAACTCCGTAATTGCCAATTTCTGGTCTTGTTTAAGTTTTTCTGTTAAACAGCATTGTCAGCAACCTTATGGGGGTGAAGACTGACACCTGAAATCCTTCACATTGTGTAATGATCTGGCCCTGGGCAGCAAAGGTGGACAAGACGAGCTTTCTTCATCCAGTCTTTCCTATGATCATCCCAAGTAGCAGCTCTCGTCAGGAGTGTTTCCATGGTTTCAGTGTCTCGAACAGACTGTGTGTGGTTCCAACCCATGCATTACTCATGACAGACAACTGATGTTGGGGTGATTCAGGTGGGCTTTGGGAACGGGGAGTGATTATCTGCGATGAATTTTTTGCCTGATCCAATATACATTTTGAAATGGCGAGCCACCGGGATCAGATAAAGCACGAGGAAAACAAAAGCGTCATTCTCAAGAGGAGGACAAAAATGATGGGAAAACTACTTGAGAGGCTTATTTTTGCAGTGATTTCTGAGGGACTTGGCAATGTGAGTCCTCACCCCATGGCTATGGGAAGGGAAGGCTGGGGTGAAATACTTACAACCTGAAGGTTATCCATACCCAGGTGAAAATCTCTGACTGAAACAAATGTCCAAGCTACAATGATGTATCCACAAAACGCTTCTCTTCCGTTGCATTTCGCTTCATGTTGTGGTATCTGTCTTTTGGACAGTATCTTTGTAGCCTGTGTAGGTGTGAGGCCAAGCATAAAAAGCATTCCAGTCTTTAAGCATGTATTAAAAAAATGAATCAAAAGACAGAAACTCTCAACATACCTCTCTGCCTCAGAGATTTAGCATGTCCCTTCTCTGATGACGGAAAAATGAGTAAATGAAGGACTCTGTAGATAGAAATGAAGGACATAAATTATGTTTTAAGATCTGCAGAAAATTAAAAGATGATTTTTCCCAATAGGATGCTCAGAAATATCCATGCTCAGAAATATCCCCTGAATATGCATTATTTCCCCTAAAAAAATAATTTTACAGGTTCACCTTCTGTCCTGTTCGATATTTGCTATTTTTTGGAGGGGTCTTGTTATCGGTTTCCCCCCAACCCACCCCAACAGTAAGAACACTGCTAATGAAAGGATTTTACAGGACCGTATCTGTAGGTCCCAGATCATGAAATTTTCCCTTCTTCACACATCAGCCAAAAAGAGACCTTTGAAGAAACATTTTTGAGAGAAAGTTTTAGTATTTGCAGTGACTTTTTCCCAGAAGAAAACCCCAAACACTAAGCAAACAAAAATGCTTACATGAAATTCCTCCCCACCTGCCTAAGATTTTTTACAGCAAAGGGCCATCATTTTCTGATCAGTT
This sequence comes from Gallinago jamesoni, assembly GCA_025769975.1. Taxonomy (NCBI): domain Eukaryota; kingdom Metazoa; phylum Chordata; class Aves; order Charadriiformes; family Scolopacidae; genus Gallinago; species Gallinago jamesoni. Next base: position 150,480,930 of record JAOQGH010000012.1, read on the forward strand.
CAATTTTCATCTGTCATAAGAGCATCAAATGGCTTCTAGTTGGCATAGAGAATGACCCAATTTCACTAGATCTGGAAACTCAGAAAGGCCATTAAAATGCCTATCTCTGGGTTATTAAGGAATCATTAACAACTTGAGTTCAGTCAGGCTTCAGGGGCAAAGGGGAAACAAGTTCTGGGTTCCCATCTTGGTTAGGTCCAGCATCCTATAGATGTAAACCAAAGGAGAGTAATAGGTGTTCAAAGATAAAGCTCATCCTTTCTAATGTTCTGGACTTAAAATATAAGCTGCCGAAAGCAAAAAATAGTGAGAATTCACATTCCTTGTCTGAGTTAATCTCTTCTTGTGATGACTGGTGAGTTGACACCTCTAAGGGTCTCTGCAAGCTCAGATGAAAATATCTGCATAAGAGATGTGTAATTTGCATCTTGAGGACTCTCCCTCACACCTGTTGGCATTAAAAATGGATGTGGCTTCTTGTTGTTGGTGGGAATGGGAGATGGTGGGTTGAGAGACAGCTGCAGGTTGAACACCAGGTATGGAGAACAAACTTTATTTGGTTCTCAGCAACTAATATTTCTTTTATGTGGCCTGAAAACACTCCTCTCTTTCTCCTGGTTAGAAGGGGTAAATACTCTTCTGTGATTGAGGCGGGAGCTTTATGTACTGATTTTGGTATCATCCACAAAGCAATGGTGGTGTCACGTGTTTCCTTCCAGGCTGGATGTGGTTGAACGCATAACTACCTTAAAGAAGTATAACCAAGAGGAAAAGAGAGCCTGTTTTCTGCTGCCTCTCCTGATCTGTGTGCAACCACATGATCCTTAATTACCATCTGTTGATTATTTTTCTCTTGAAGATTGATGGATGTGATTCATGGCCCTTTCAAAACAGAGCTGCTCCCTGACAAAAATGGGAAAGCTGTTGTGAGCATGACAAATGAGGTGACTTCCAAAGTAAAGAAGAAAAGAGTGGTAGGTAGATCCATATTATCTGTATTTTTTCACAGGGGCCTCTGGGCAAGACCCCTTGACTCTTACTGGGGTCTTCTGGGAGATTTTCCTATATTCTCTTGAGCTATTCATCTGACAAAAAGTTGCATTCAGTTTTTGAAGGTGGGGTTGGCAGTGTATTTCAGGATTTCTCCAAGAAGCTAGGAGAAGGGCAAGAAAAGCCAGATTTCCCATCACTATGCCAGAAGCTTCCTATGCCTGGGATCTCACTGAGGTGTGGGGAAAAATACCCTCTTGCTGGAATCTAGTCTGAGCCTATCATTTGGGTGGCGCTGAATGCTCTGAGGTGGATTCTGGAAAAGCAGCTTCTCTGAGACGTCTCAGGGACTTCCCCTGGGACTTAATGCAAGAGATTTCAACTACCTTTTGCTACCATTCCCCCTGTTTCTGGAATAGAAATAATACCTTCATAAATCATTGAGATGTTACAAAGGTAAACTTTTCTTTGCAAAAAAACCTGAAAGATAAAATTGGAAAGGTAAAACTGAAACGCAAAGTTGAAAACTTGGCTTTTCTAAAAAAGATTGAAAAAAAACCCACAAGTTAATTGCTGCTGAAAGTAACTTTTTTTGTGGCTCAGGCACATGATGTCTCTGTTTACTCCCGGAATGGGTGGAGGATAAGCAACAGCCGGATAATCTGGAAATTAAAGAAAGAAAAATCAACAAGTTGAAATGATGTATTGTAGTCATTAGTAACAGCATTGTAATAACCCAGCTTTCAGCACATTTCCAAATGCCCAGCTCTGTATGCACTTTTTTATAACAAGAATAATTTTCCTACCTCTCCTACCAAATCCCCTTAAATGGTGCTGGGACAATGTTCTTCTACATCCCCTGGGATGAATCTTGCATTATTACTAAAGGGGGAACAATATGAAGATAATATGGTCTTTTAAAGCAGCAGATCTCACAGGCACGTTTTCACCATAGAGGATGCTCTGACCATTTCTTTTTCCATGTGTACCTCCTGCTCTGTTAACCAAAGCTTTTCACTGTCCTGCTGTGTGGAGAACTATTCTGCAATCCCTCCAAAAAAGATCCCCGTTAGCTCCTCTGCTAAAGCAGTCAGCATAAAGACTGGAAAAAGGGACTGATGCATATCTCTAGTAATTTGCTTTTATGTTGGGCAAGCACAGAAATACTACAAGGGCATGTAGTGATAGGATGAAGGGTAATGGCTTCAAACTGGAAAAGGGTAGATTTAGGTTAGATACCTGGAAGAAATATTTCACTATGAGGGTGGTGAGGCACCGGAACAGGTTGCCCAGAGAAGCTGTGGATGCTCCATCCCTGGAGGTGTTCAAGACCAGGTTGGATGGGGCTTTGAGCAACCTGGTCTAGTGGGAGGTGTCCCTGCCTATGGCAGGGGTTTGGAATTAAGGTCCAATCTAACCTAAACCATTCTATGATTCTATACAACACCCTTTGGCTACCTCTTCCCATTTATGCTGTCATTTTTTTGCACTCAATTTTTGACATCACATAAGAACATCTGAGAAGAAGAATTTGTCAGGTCAGAAGAACCAAAGTCTTTTGGTTCAGGTCATGCTGCCTTGTTATCATCTGCTGGCTGTCATTTAGGGAGAGGCTCCCATTCATTAAAACGAGTGGCAGCACCTGGACAGGAGTGAGTTGTCTCCCCAGTGTAACACAGCCTGAGTGGCTTCTCAGTGCATCACTGGAAGACCTGTGCCCACAATGATGTGCAAACTAGCCCAAACTTGTGGCACTTACTCACCCAACCACACAGATCTCTGAGTTTCTGGGAACCTGGAGGTTGCTGTCCTAGCTGCTAATCATGAGGCAAAGCTTGGCTGTGCCTTGCTTTTGGCATCCACATTTATCTCACCTACCAGCTTTGCAGATAGGTCTACCATCATGCAAGGCCTTCATCTAAATCTCTGGTGACGTGATCAACCAGAAGACATGATGCACAGTTCTTCCTTCAAGTATTCCCGAGGTCCAACCTGAGAAAGCCCCAGTAGAACCTATTTTAAGGGACTAGATTTGCAGGGACAAGATTTGTAGGAGACTTTTAATCTGGCTTTAAGGGAGGATTTTTATAGTTGCCTGGGACAATGAGTTGGGAGTATTTAGATTTTCTCTGTGACACTTTCTGATGTGGAGAATAAACACAGGTACTACGATAATTTAGTAGAAACAGAGGAGGTGATCACAGGTGGTACATCAGCCACTTCCCATTTAAATGAACTGCAAAATGGCAATATTACATTATTGCTGTCAACTAGCCAGGCTGTAAACTGCTCAACTAGACTGCAAGGTTCAAACACCCATCTTTAAATAAGGCTGCACTATCAAAAACAAAAGGAGTGGTGTGTTTGGACCATAAAAGATCAGACTTCAGCTCTCTCCTAAGGTAGAAGTGAAGGGACAGTGAATTTTACTCAGAAAAATCTCATATATAGGGAAATAACTACATCTTATTAGTGAGGTCTCTCCCCACCTTTCTGTTGCCCTTGGGTTTTGGCTCCCCTTCCCTCATGGATCATCCCTGTGCTTGTGGCTTCCTGACACCATCTGTGAACAGCTTTGGCATTATCTTACTGTACTGGATGGCTGGGCAATAAAACATCAGGTGAAGTTCAGTGGCATTAAATAGAAGGGCCACACACAAGGAAAACAGCAGTTCTAACTCTGCGTGCACAGTGATGGGCTCTGAGCTGATTATTGCTACTGGGGAATGACATTTGGGGCTTATAATGGACAGTTGAATGAAATTATGAGCTCATTGCTCCATAGCAATCAAAAAAGGAAATTGAATGTTAAGGATTATTAAGGAGGGAATAGAAAGCCAAACAGAAATCATTGTAATGCCACTGAACAAATGTATTTTGGACCTACATCTTGACTAGAGTGTGTGATTCTTGTCCTCCCCTCTCTAGTGACCCTGGAAAAGGCTCAGAGAAGATGACAAGAGGATGGTAAGGAAGAGCTGCAATGGAACAGAAAAAGGATTAAATAGGTGTGCATACTTCAGTCTTGAGAAATTGGGAGTGTGTGTGGGGAGTTTGTCAGGATGAAGTTATTATGGACATGGAGGTGGTGATGGAGCATTGGTTGGGTTTTTCACAGGCAGCATGTGGTTGAGCTGTGGCACACCTTGCCACAGGACAGTGCTGTCTCTATGGAAAAATTCATGGGAAAAAAATGCATTGAGGATCATTAAGATCATGGTCAGTGTCTCCCCACCTTGTTTTTGTACTCCTCTGTAACCACTCTCACTCAGGACATGGGCTGAAATTGGTTTTTGATAAGACCTAGTATTATTTATTTAGTATTTAAACTTTATTTAAGTGTTGCATGCTGAATTCTTACAGATTTATACAGTCACAGCTGACTTTACTGTATAGGACAAGAGAGGAAAGTCTCATTGAAACCACAAAAAAATATTTATTTGGTAAACAGCAGGAAACAGAAATTCCATAGAAAAGTCCTAACACAAAGATGGAACTGCATAGATAGCTTCTAAAAATGCAATTAATGCTATAAGGGGACATCATCCAGTCTTTGGACAATAAATAGGGAAGATAAGGGTTGATGAGAATGTCAAAGTAAGCTTCTTCCAGGAAAAACTCTAAGGAATCATTAGTGCCTATAACAAGAACCATTGCCAGGTCTCTGCAGCACAGCCAGCTGCAGGAAGAATAATCTATTTAAATAAAAAAAACCCCTCTTTTCTCACTTTGTGCTCTGTTAATAATAAAAATAATCATTCAGGTTGGCTTGGACAGGCTTAGAACCAGTGAAGCAAAGATTTAATAGAG
>JAOQGH010000012.1:150485829-150529334 GCA_025769975.1 Gallinago jamesoni
AGCAGGAAACAGAAATTCCATAGAAAAGTCCTAACACAAAGATGGAACTGCATAGATAGCTTCTAAAAATGCAATTACTGCTATAAGAGGACATCATCCAGTCTTTGGACAATAAATAGGGAAGAGAAGGGTTGATGAGAATGTCAAAGTAAGCTTCTTCCAGGAAAAGCTCTAAGGAATCATTAGTGCCCATAACAAGAACCATTGCCAGGTTTCTGCAGCACAGCCAGCTGCAGGAAGAATAACCTATTTAAATAAAAAAAACCCCTCTTTTCTCACTTTGCGCTCTGTTAATAATAAAAATAATCATTCAGGTTGGCTTGGACAGGCTTAGAACCAGTGAAGCAAAGATTTAATAGAGTTCAAACAAGTCTAGATTTTAAAAAATGGACACTTTTTCTGCGGTGTACTAAAGGCTGTTACTGCTGGTTCACAGAATCACCGAATTATAAGGGGTTGGAAGGGACTTCTGGAGATCATCTGGTCCAACGCCCCCGCCAGAGCAGATCCACCCAGAGCTTGCTGCACGGAAATATGTCCAAGTGGGTTTTGAATGTCTCCAGAGACAGAGACTCCACCACCTCTCTGGTCAGCCTGTTCCAGGGCTCTGCCACCCTCAAAGTAGTGAATTTCCTCCTCACGTTTAGATGGAACTTCCTATGTTCAAGTTTGTGTCTGTTACCTCTTGTCCTGTCCCTGGGCACCACTGAAAAAAGACCAGCCCCATCCTCTTGACACACTCTCTTAAGTATTTATAGGCATTTCACCCTTTTATTAATTCACCCTTTCAATAATTAGTCTTACATATACAGGAAGGTGGGGTAGAAGAATTTCCTGGGCCACTATGTCAACTTCTCACCTTAGCCATCACATCTTAAAAATCAGGCATGTTGTGACCCAAAGGGACCTCCTTTTCAACTGTTCCCCCTTTTAGACACCCTCTTCTATACCCACTTAAACCCCTCTTTCTGGAATATAAGTTGGCAGAGCTGTACTCAAGGTCTGGGTGTTGTCTCGAGCCTTCGATGCAGTGGCATCAGCAGTTCTTTGTCTCCACTGAAGTGAGGTCAGTGAATCGCTGTTAGTCTGAAGAAGCCATTACGGACACAGAAGTGTCCCAGTTGTTTGGTGGCCCTCCTTCCTCCAACACTTTTAGCATGTGTGTACATGGATAACCCGAAAGGAAGACATATGGGAGTGCTTTCTTGTTAGATTATCCCCTCTTTGATTAGATGGGGCTTTTCAGCTTGAAACGCGGTTGCAGATTTGGAGTTTGCAAACAATAAGCATCAAGTGTCAGACATCAAATTAATCTGCTGCTGAAATATACTGCTGAGTGGAAAATGTTTATTTTTCCTTTCTTTTACACCGTTTTATGTCTCTTGCAATTTGCAGATGGCGGTACTAGTAGCTTTTGTTGCTCGTGGCTCTAAAACCAAAAAGTTAAAATCATAATCTCCTTTAATTTCATAAGTGAATCAATCAGAAGATAAAGTAAAATTAAAAAAAAAAAAAAAAGAACGAGGAAAACAAGATATGCTTCTGGCGACAGGGTTGTGCTGTGGTGGATTTCAGTTAGATGGGAAAGTCTGCTGGCTTGCTTTGAGCAATGACATCGCAAACCCTCCTCTTGGGGAAAGAATATTTTTTTGCACTTTTATAGAGCTTTTCATCCATCAGTTTATGAAGGAACAAGTACAAGCTATTGTTAATGAGGATGGCTGGGACTAATTTGTAGACTAGACATTTAACAGACGAATTAGAGAGCAAGTTCTGTGCTGAGGAGAATTTACAATGTCGACAGGCAACAAAGATGAGGGATGGGTGGTGACAGAAGCCAGCAGTAGGAAACAAACAATGATGGTGTAGATCCTTTATCCACACAGTAATGATCACAATTAACTTTGTTCATTTATTGACATGCCCACAAGGAATAAGGAACTTTCCAGTAGGGTCTTAAAAATGAAGGGGCTGGAAGTCTGACAATTAAGGGGGGAGATCTGCTATAAGACATGGAGGGGACATGAGAAACATCTTGCCATTGCAACCACAAGCAACTTCAGCCCAAGGTGAAGGTGATTTGGCACCGTAGGCTCTGCAGATCCTGCTACTGTAACTGGGAGACACAGCTGTGTTTACCTGGTTTATTTCAGGATTATTGACCTTGGTCCATACTCACTGAGTCCATACAAGATCATAAAAGCATAGAATCATACAAAGATTTAGGTTGGAAAGTTCCTTGAAGATCACCTAGTTCCAACCCCCCTGCCATGGGCAGGGATACCTCCCAGGTTGCTCAAAACCCTGTCCAACCTGGCCTTGAACCCCTCCAGGGATGGGGCAGTCACAGCTTCTCTGGGCAGCCTGTTCCAGTGTCTCACCACCCTCACACTAATGAATTTCTTCCTGAAATCTAACCTAAATCTCCCCTCTTTCAGTTTGAAATCATTACCCCTTGTCCTATCACTCCATCTCCTGACAGAGTCCCTCCCCATGTCTCTTGTAGGCCCCCTTTAGGTGCTGGAAGGGGCTATAAGGTCTCCCTGGAGCCTTCTCTTTGATGTGATGTGAATGCAGATTGTACAAACCACGCTCTCCCAGAGCTAAGAGAGCCATGGTCTAAGATGCCATGCATCACAACAAGGTTAAAGACCACAACTTCCCCTCATGGGGACCATACTGATTTGTGAAATACCCTGACAGCAGGAGTAGGAGATGGATTTTTTTTTCCCTCATTAATGTCTGCTATAATAACCATGGGAAAGCGTATCTTTGCCAAGGTTGAGAGAAGCAAAAAGGATGTGTAAGAGCAGATGTATTCTGTGTGGGTGTGAAAAGAGGACGGGTTAGGTGAGCTGGGCTTTCTTAGGGAAGGATTTGCATGACTAAGCATGGGTGCCTGTGCTGGAAGCGCCAATATCAGAGGCCATCACTGCTGGCTCCCTTTATGGTCAAGGAAGAGTGAGTCACATTAGTCATCTCATCTCCATCTTTATTTGATTAGATAAAACCTCTCCCATATGTCAAGGGAGATGAATCCCACCTCTGGACAAGTCTGCACTGTTACCTCTGCAGAGGAGTGTACCGAAGCGGCCTGCTCAGATACAGAAACCTAAATACATGCAGTGACACTTTCTGGGAAAACTTAATTGATCTTAGGTGATGAAATGCACACTGAGCTCTCTGCTACCACAGACACGCTCCTGGATGTACTGAAATGAGTTAATTGCAATATATTTTGGAAAAGTCTTCCTGAGCTGCAGTAGAAACCGTGTAGCTTGGGTCTAGAAAATCCTCTCATTTTGATTGCACAAGTGTTTTTAACCAAAATTTTCACATTGGAAAGGAAATACTGTCACTTGTTTATGCAGGGGAGACCTGTAAATTAAGTATCCATCTTTGTTCCCTGTTTCTTGATTGTATGCACAAATAATTAACTGAAAAGATTCCCCTGCACAGCATATAGACAAAGGAAAGGGCTGGTTGGGTGACCATAGTATGGCCATGGGGGTATGTTTCTCCATTCCCATTGTACTGATTCTCGATATAGAATCATAGAATGGTTTGGGTTGGAAGAAACCTTAAAGTTCATTGAGTTCTAGCCCCCTGCCATGGACAGGGACACCTCCCACGAGAGCAGGTTGCTCAAAGCCCCATCCAGACTGACCTTGAACACCTCCAGGGATGGGACATCCACAATTTCTCTGGGCAACCTGATGTGGCAATGCTGTCTTAGATCTTGAAACAGCACTGGAAGGCTTGTGGGCCATTTAAGGAAGAGTGGTATGACATCAGGGAGTGTATTAGGAAGGCTGTGTGAGTCCCCCCTGTAATGAAGCTTTATTACTTGTGCCTGTCCTTTTTGGTTTTTTTGTGGTGTGGTTTTTTTTTTTTTCCCCATGTTCAACTGGATTTAGGCTCTGATTCATGTTTATATTGTCTTGCAATTGGTTGGCACAACTAGCACCTGGAATGACTAATTCAACTACCCTTACACTCAGAATTACATCCTCAACCTGTATCACCCACTGCAGAAACAAAGAAGTAAGGATATTTTCAGTGATGTGTGATAACCAAAGATGCTCAGAAAACCCCTGAGCCAACAGCCAGTTGCAATATTCAACACAAGACACCTAAAACGGTAGGAACCCTGATCACTGTGATCATAGGTCTGATGGTTTCCATCACCTCTTCTGGAGCTTCCCAGATTTACTTCTCTAGTAATTTCACAAATGTGAAAATTCAGTGTGTTTAGATTATGTTGAGGTGTGTGATTGAATTAACCTGAATATAAATGAATGGTTCATGTTCCGTTGTCTCCAAATGTCTCCTAAGTGATTTATTTATATTTTTTTTTTTCGTGCTGCAAGAGTTATGTGGCCTCCAGGTCTGAAACTTATTTAGTCCAAATGGGTCCTGCTACCACAGCTAGTATGGTACCACAAAGTTCAAACTCAATGCAGATTAACTTTCCCAAGGTCACTGAGATAATTTTAAGCCAGGATTGCAATGCAGAATATCCCACCAAATCAAAGGACAATTATCCACTGGCCCAATAATTTTCTATGTTTTAACCTTTAAATACAGTGAGCTTCCAATTTGCAAATGAAAATATCAAACAAAACCAAGTACGTTCAAACTTTGTCAGTAAAACAAAACTGCTGACTCACATTTTTTTTTCAGTAGAAACTCAGTTTAATCATTTTGTTTTGCAGGAATGGGGTATAATTAGAGAACCAGTGAGCATGTAACTCTGTGAATTTATTATGCAAGCAGCTATGAAAATGACTGTCTTCAGCACAAAATGATTGAATGTCATTAAGAAGAGTGAATCCAAGGGTGAGGCCCCAGTGGGATGCCCTCACATGGGAAAGCATAATTGGATAAAGTAGCATGGGGCCATGAAAACCCAATTTGCCTCCTTTTGATGCTTACATGAACTTCCTCCCCAAATCATCTTCATCAGCTGTGGAACTGGGAAGTCAATGAGACAGATAAATCATTGGGATGATTTCTACCATATGTAGGCAAGCTATTATGGTGCAAAACACACACAAAAAAATGTGTTTAAAGCCAGGATGTTGATGGCCTTCTGCAGCTACCAACTCATTTTAGTTGGCGTTGTTGAACGAAATGGATGCTGGTGAAAATAACACGCCCAGCACACTTAGGAATTATCTATTCCTTTTACTGAGTCACATTTTATCATCTCCTGCAACTCCGGATGAGTATGTATCCTCAGAGATAGCAGAGGTCCCTGAGAAGGGCTGGTCCTGAGACCCCAGGGGAGCAGTCAGCCTGTGAGCTCAGCTGCAGTAACTGGTTTAGAGTGCGTTCTTAGCCCGATACCGCTGGGATTTACTTTGATTTAGCTTGAGCCGCAGTGGATGCAGAAAGCATACAGACCGATAGTTACCACAGCCCGTCTGATGGGTGGAAACATACTGCAAGGACCACAGAACCACAGATCTGAGCCTTATGTTTCTTTAAAAAAAAAAAAAAAGGACCCAAGCCGTTATTTTAATTGTGTGGATTGAAACAGTTATCTCAGAAGGTACTGTCCGTGGATGAGCATCATCTTGTTTCTAGCCTGGCAAGTCTGTAATGAATAGGCATCTGAAGGAATGAGTCTGACCAATTATTAGAATAAATAAATATCAACTTGCTTGGAAGAAGCTCCCTCATGATTGAACAAATCCCCTCTTTTGGTGAAGTCATTGTCTTGGTGATTCATCTTAGAAAAAGATCTTTCCCCACAGCCATGCAGTCGTCCAAGATTTTGCATTACCGATTTGCACCCTTATCCAGGGGTTTATCCTTACCTTGGCTGCTTACCGTGACCTCGTGAATGAATTTCTCGGGGCTTATATGTGTTCTGCTGGAAACATTTCAATATTGGTACGCCTGCGCTCTTACGTACAAGTGTGCGTTGGTGCTTGTGAGCCAAGGTGTGCGAGTGCTTCTCAGCCTGCAGAGCTTAATTTACTGCTCAAAATAGTAAGGTGATTTTCACTAGCGCGTAAATTCAGTGCCTGCTTGCTGCCTCTCCTACGGAGGGAGGACACAGACACTTGTTAGTTTGAGCTACTGCTCTGAACCATCAAGTTTCTTCCTGGCCAAACTGTTGGCAAACAAAGAGCCTCCTGAAAAAGCTGCTTTTTCTGAACCCAGACAGAATGTTGAAGCCATGGATTACACAGGGCTGAGAGCACATTCTACCTTCATTTTCTACCGCTGCTGTCTTATCTTCTCTGCTCAACTTGTCCCCTCTTTCTTCTCCTGAAAGTCTTCTCCTGCCCAGGAAACACCAGGTGGAGGAAGCTTTCTTGCAGGAGTTTGTGGGAAGAGCAAAGACAGGCTCTCCCTGGAGAACAAGTTTTGGTGCTACTTCACCCTCCTCTTTATGCCAATTCCTGAAAGTACTTCCCTAGTCCTGTGATAATCTGGGATCATCTGGGATCAGATCAATCTTCTAAAGACTTTAAGACTTTTTTTTATTTATTTCAGATATGAGAAAGTTGCCCGAGACCCTGTCTGGAAAGAACATAGTTATTACCTTTGTGGAGAGAGCAGCTGGAGCATAATTGATGTTCAGCGGTATGATAAAACTGGTATGGCATTAAGCTCTTTAGGGAAGGGTTTGTCCTTTAGCAGTGTGTTGATATAGTGTATGGATGCTACAGCAGTCTGAATGCAATGAATTAATATAAATCAATATATTCTTTTTTTATTTTTCCTTTTTTTTTTTTTTTTTTGGTGCAGAGTGTACTGGAAGAATACATGGAAACTACATTCTAGTTTGCTCCTGGAATGGCTAATTATAACTGTTCTGGTGTAGAAGCTCACACCTGCGGCACCAAAGTGTAGCTTTATAGAGGTACAAAATGAGTCTGGGACAGGCTGCCCAGAAAGGTGTGATTTCCATAGAACAAAAATTGGTTGCAGCGGTGCAATAGAGAAAATAAGCTATGTGGAGTGTCCTCTGGAGGTGAAAATCATATCTTAATAATCAATGAGAATCCATTGCAAAGGGCTGTGAGATGAAGTCCTGGTGGATTTATTTGGATCTGCAAAACAAGCCTTGAGATAAGTGTTGTACACAAGGCTATTAAGAAAATATGTAGCCATGGGCAAAGTGCTGCTGCGTGGTCATGGGCTCAAAGATGTTTAAGGAAGTGAAGTTGGATGAGTGTGCCCAGTTGTGAGCACACACAACTCGTGTTAACGAGGGGTAGGTGCCAAGAGGATGGATGCCTGTGGTCTGGAATAAAGTAGGTAGCAGCAATATCACAAAAATACACACCTAATGCACAGTGGTTCAATTAGTCACGACGAGAAAACTATGAGGAACAGCAGAGGTTTGAACGCTTTCCTGAATAAATACCTGTTAGGTAAAAAGAGGCTTTTCTTTACTTTTTGTTTGTGCATTGTTGTTTTTTTTTTAAACAAATAGGTAAATGATCTTTCACACTTAAAACTACAGAGCAGTTCTGCATTCTGATTTATAAAAGATGTCCATAGCTGGCGAATATCAACAGATAAAAGTTTGGAAGATCTCATATGGGATTGTCTGGAGCAATAATTCTCATTAAACTTGCAGTTAATTTGAAAATTTAGCAGCAACAAATGACATTTTAATAACTATTTTCTCTCACAGACACTTTCACAGGATGGAGGTTATTTGGAAAACAAATTTTATTGGATATTTTTAGTGGGAAACTCTTTATATATAAAAAAAGATTAAATCATTTTTAGCAGGTAATCATGATATCAGGATATTCAACTATTGGTATTCAAGGAAACACATAGGCTGGAAGAGATATATCTCCTAGGGAACCCACTAAAAATACCTTTAGGATTATTAATGTTATAGATAAAGAAAATTAAAAGAGCAGTGACAGAATGAGAGCAAGTGGTGAAGAAGAAGCCCAGTCCCTGGTGTTTTATAGAAAAGATTTAAGAAACAACCAATTTTCTTTGGTAGATCAGACTATGTGGGTCTCTCAGGCCCCCAAGTCTTCCCTTCCTATGATTGCCAGCCTGAATGTCTGAATTGCTTGGGCTCCCATCCCCAGCCAGATCATGCAAAGCAGCCAATGTGAACTTGCTTTTAAGCTCCACAGAAACTCCCACCCCAGAAGATCTTGTCTCACTTCATTTTCCATTCCCCAGAGAGAGGAGGTATGACACCTACAGGGTCAGCCCTGCTTCATCCAAGAAATGTTTGCCTTTTGCCAGAGGAATGGCACTTTTTTTTTTTTTTCCTGGAAAGCTTCTCCTTAATTAGTTGGCCTCTTTACTTGCAATCTGGGGTCTGTTGCCCTGGGGGAGAATACGTGCTGATTAACTATTCAATTAAATATGTTTGAGACTATAGGACTGCAAGATCTATATTTATTTTTTTTTAGGTAGAGTTCTTAGGCTTAATCTTGCTTAATCTTGCTTCTCCTTTTTTTTTCTTTTCTTTTCTTTCCTTTCCTTTTTTTTTTTTTTTTTTTTGTGCAGAACCAAATTTGAAGAGCAGAGTTTCTAAGACCTCCTTGGTTCTAAAAGCATTTCCTTAGGTGCTTCCCCTGATGATGTCCTGTGAGCCACAAATGGGGAACCACCTTCGAAGGGCTCAACTCTTTTTGACATAAAACTTTCCTTCTTAAAGCAGGGCTAAGCTCTTCATGGAGGGAGTGGAAACACAGTTTTACACTGAGATAACACTGTTAAAAGGCCAAACATCACACAGCCAAGACACCTTGAAGCCAGCTTTCTAGCACTTCACTCTTCGCCCTGCTCTCCCCTAAGTAGATTTCACCAACGCTCCACATTTTTTGAAGTGTGAATCTCAGAACCGTGGCTGAGCAAGAGACCCTGCTGGGGCTGAAAAAAGAAGTTTGGTGGCCTTGGGCAAAGATGAGTATGTCTCCTGTAAGCTGTGCTCCTGCATTTATATTCAAGCAGGGTCCTTCAGGTTCCTACTAGATCATAGAATCATAGAATGATTTAAATTGGGAGGGACCTTAAAGATCATCTAGTTCCAATCCCGCTGCCATGGGCAGGGACACCTCCCACCAGAGCAGGTTGCTCAAAGCCTGGCCTCGAACACCTCCAGGGATGGGGCATCCACAACTTCTCTGGGCAACCTAGTCCAGTGTCTCACCACCCTCACACTAAAGAATTTCTTCCTGAGATCTAATCTAAATCTCCCCTTTTCCAGTTTGAAGCTGTTGTCCCTTGTCATATTGCTACATGCTTTTGTAAAACATCCCTCTCCAGCTTTCTTGTAGGCCCCCTTCAGATACTGGAAGGCCACTATAAGGTCTCCCTGGGGCCTTATCCAGGCTGAACAAACCAAACTCTCAGCCTGCCTTCATAGGATAGTTGCTCCAGCCTTCTGTTCATCTTCATGGCCCTCCTCTGGACCTGCTTCAAGAGGACCTGCTTCTTTTGCTGAGGGCTCATGCATTCATTTTGACAGTGTGACACCTATCATCAGTCTGCATCACCCACTTTTTCACATTCGTCTTCACCACGCTTCCTTATCTTGCTTAGGAAAATGTCATATGAAACACTGACCAGAGCCTTTGTAATGGCAGCATGTAACTTCTGCTGCTCCTTTCCTGCTCACAAAACCATTACCCTTTCTTGGGAAAACAACTGTAATTGTCTGATATAATTGATTCTGATAAACTGAAGATCTGGCGCTAGCAGAGGAACCAAGATAATAACACAAGTCTGGGAACTAAGTAGGGATGCGAGGAAACAGCAAGGGATTTCAAGTAACGAGCACAGGGTGAAATAGTGGGAGCTCTTGGCCAATTGGAAGGTAGCTACACCTGCTGTCTTTAACAGGTGGTAGAGACCACCACCAGATTCCATAGGGCAACCTTAGTTGCAGGTACCTTGGTCTGGTTGGCATGACTTGTTTTTCTTGTGCTTGTTAAAAAGCCCTAGCTGGGGAAAGCTTGAACAGAAATCAAGGAAAAGCAGGATGAAAGGACACCCTAAAATGGTTTCCTCTGACCAATCAATCTTGGCTGAAACCATGACACCAGATCTTCTTCCTCCCTCCTCAGCTGTTGCTGGGGTCGACAACAGTTTTGTCATGGGGCTACAATTTCATATGTTATGCCCCCAAATTATTTCCCTTCTAGCCATGGCCCACCTTTATTTAGAGACAAGGGTCCTGAGTCAGATAATACTTCATCTTGCCAACTACTCCATCAGTCTCCAAACAGCAGCAACCAGACCTCCCCCTCCCCCAACTCTCCCTCAGCAATCAATCCTTCTGCTCCCCCTCTGCTTCCACCAACCAATCCTCTTGCCAAGAGCAAGAAGAGCTTTCCTGTTTCCAACATCCTGCCACTCTAATTTAACGGGTTTCTTACAAAGTCTAGACTTCTCCTGAATTGCATGCTAAAAGCTTCTGCTCCACTTCAGCTCCATTAATCCTGCAACTCCAGGTCCAACGAGGCTGATGCTCCTCCATCGGCTCGGGTGAATTACAGTTCAAATGACAACCGTGCAACTCCTTGGCAGTGACTCTGTGCCCTTTGTTCCTGCATTCTTCTGGATGGAAGGAAAGAAATGATGAATTCCTTTGAGGCTGCTGTCTGTCCCGTTGCAGCAGAAATTAACTGAGCTGGGAGAGTTCAGTGCAAATTGGATCGCTTGTACTATAGCCAGTTGATAGCATCACCCTGCAAGCGAGTAAAAACCCTTTCTCACAGACTCTCAGGGTGCCTGTGTTGATTGTATAATAGATGTAAAAGATGAAAGAAGGCTAATGGGGCAATTACAAAGTCTTTTGGTGGCTCATTTACTCTCTGCAGAGCTTTCCTGGGCATTAAGTTCAGTCTTGCTTCCAAAGTCCTAAGTAGAGCTATTTGCAATATTTCCTTTTTAATTTTTCTTCTAGATAAAAATTACTTTTTTCCTCAAACAAATAACAAAACCCAACATTGTTTGTTATTTTCAAATTGTCCTGTTTTTAGTGACATCTGGGGAAGCCTTTAAAAAAATCCATCAGCTTTCAATTTGCAATTTTTCTGTCCTTTCCCAGTTTCTGCTTTTCTCCATTCCTTTTTCCCTGCAGACAAAAAAAAATAAAATTAATAAAGAATTTACAAAACTGGAGCAAGAGAGAAACATGAGACATTATTAAAAGTTTTGGTCCTATTTACTACTCTGTAAAACCAAGGACTGAATTATGTCTTTTTTGCCACCTTGGGAACTCATGATCGTTGCTTTGTCCAGCAATGAAGGTAGCTCTCTCCAGGGCTGGACATGTCCTTCTTGATTTACCAATTTACTGAATCCAGCCACACATTTTCAGTAATGCTGTTGTTGTTGGTACACATGCTGAGTTGATGAGGTATAGAAATCACGCCTCTGTATCCCACCAGAAAAACCTCTTTTCCTCATTGAGGATTAACCATTAATAATTTAGCTCTTTATTTTATATATCCAATAGTTAATTTTGTCGTCACTACTAAATCAAATTCCTTGGGGTTTGCAGCTCTGTAGTAAAGGCAGAAGAATGCACCAAGAATCTCTGCAACACCAGTCCGGTTTAATTCCAGTTCAGCAGACCTATGGCTTCCACACTCCCACGCATTCAGCATTTTCTGTCATGTTTGAAGATTTCCCAAAAGCTGACCCCAAAATGTAAAGACTTGACCCATCTTTCAGAATTTCAGGGTGTAAGTCAGTACATATTCAATATATTTCTATGAGTAGATATGCATTACTACATGGTTGGGGTTGGTTTCTGGATGACTGCAAAAGGCTTTGACACCCAAAGGTGACATGAATTTTTCCACGTTATTGTAATTCCAGAGGGATAAATAGAAATAATCTCTCTACAATTTTTCTTAGATGTTTTAAGCAGACCATCTCTATCTGCACTGGGCCCCATTTCATTGCTATTTTTTTATTCCTGTCCCCAAGTCCATGGCTTTTTAATTGATGTCTTCACATTTTTCCTGTATGTCTTCTCAACACTTCAGATATCATTATTCAGCTCAGTTGTTATCACTTTCCCTTTTCATCACAAGTTATTACTCTGCTTTAGAGTTTCTAATCAGCATTTTCAGGTTGCTCACAATGCAAGGTATATTGTGCATTCCCAAACATCTAGCACAATAACACTGACTTTTGCAATCCTATGCCACTGGTGAAGAAAAAAATTAGATTATGACCTCACTTGTCTTGAATTTAGGCTGGATCCTGACTCTCCCAACCCTGCAGTCTTCCCTGGGCTGCTGTCTCTGTCTCTTCCAAATGGAGGTTCTGGTGATGTTCTGCAGGGACACTTGCGCTGGGCCTTTCTCCACACATCTTTTTTCAAGTGAGCTCAGCACCTAAACAGTAACACTTGTGCAGAGCACCTGGAACTGTGTTTTCTCACATGACTTCCCCAGTAGCAGGCTTTCTTATAGGACTTTATCCCCTGAGAAGTTAAACCCATGTTGTTGTTTCTTCCCTCGTGCATGATGTCCTTACTGATTTCTGCACCAGTCTCTAATCCACAGTGGCCATTAAGATTCTCTGACTTATTTCTCCCAAATGGTTAATAAGGCTGTTAAGCAGATTGATCTGACATTGATCCACTCTGCAATCCAAATGACACCTCTTTGTGACTCACACGTACCTTATATCCCAAAGTAGGACATGCTGCTATTAAAGCGCTGGGTTTGGATTCTGGAGATCTGGGCTTTGTCCATCTCTATCTCATCTGTCTTCTGGATGTGTTTGCACGGGGGACTTATTTTCTTTTAACTATTTCTCCCTTGGTATTGGAGGGTTAAAAACACTGCCCTTCTGCACAGAAGAGTTTTTAGTTAAACTTTTATTAAAGTTCACATGGCTAGCGTGTTACCCGTGGCCACATGAATATAACTACACTGAGAAGTGGAGGGTATGGTTGGCTGACCTGCTGGCCAGTCTGGACATGAGTCTGTGGGTGGAAAAATAGAAGTTTTGGTATCCTGTGATTTCTCAGGAAACGGCAATGGAAAAATTTTGCTCACCTCAGACACTTGTGTGTGGTGTCTCATTCAGTCACGGGACCTAACGGGTCTGGAGGTGGAGCTCTCCATCAGTCTTCTGCTGTATCTGTTGCCTCAGTCAGGAGAGGGTGCAAACACTGAATTACTTTTGATTCCCAAGAGCTTGATTTTGCTGTGTTCTGGTTAAACAAAAAAAAAAAAAAAGAAGGGGGAAAAAAACCCTGTTCTTTAGTACTTAACCAAAGACGTTATTAATGCTTTTTACCAAAACTAAAACTTATTGAGAGCATTCTGTGGGTATAGACTAGCCTGGGTAAAGGTTATTCTTTGGTTTTTATGCATCCACCAATTATATACTCAGCAGTCCTCTCAGAGACAATATAAATTAATATCGTGAGCAGTACATTTGTTTCAAATGCCACATCATTAGCTGGCATATTAAATCTGCAAATTTCCTTTCACCCAATAATTTTATAATTCTATCAAAGAAAGCAACTTTTCATGCTATAATTCTGTTTACCCCTTTGCATCCACGCCCTGCTGCTTGCCACGTGTAACGTGGTGCATTTTGTGGTGTCTTTATTTCCCTCACCCCTCATTTCTGTGCATGAGGCTCTCATCAGAAAGGCTCCTGGACTCCCCTTGCTCTTTGGCTGTTTGGGATCATACTAGGATACAAGGATTTAGGTTGGAGAGGACCTTGAAGGTCATCTAGTTCAACCCCTCTGCTGTGAACAGGGACACCTTCCACTAGACCTTGCTCAAACCCCCATCCAACTTGGCCTTGAACACTTCCAGGAATGGGGCATCCACGGCCTCTCTGGGCAACCTGGGCCAGTTCCATGATAAGGAGGAAGACAGCTGAAGGACAAAGAGTTCTGACCATTTTCCAATCCTACCTTGGAGATCAAAGTTGACCTGCAGGGTGATCTGAACTGAGGATTCCTACTTAGTGAAAGATCCCATGGCCCTGCTGCCAACAGATGGGACCTCTAGGCTCATATTCTCTAAAGGCAGTGGTCAGCAAACTCCCAGAGGATTTATCCTAATTATAGTAAAGCCTTCCAAGGTAGGTGATTCATGTCATTGGGAAAAGCAAGTAGAGATAGTTTAGCAAACGTGTGATCACCATGTGGGAAATCTACAGCAATTGTGGGAAACGTTGGATAAGCTGTTGAAGGAAAAGGATACGCTGTTGTGAGCCTGGTTCTCCTTTTGATTTGCACTGATAGAGCACAATTGTGGAAATGGAAACTGGGATACTTGCTTCTGCTTAGGCACAAAGCTGGTGTTGTATCTCTTTTGGTCACATTCCTCTGGGATAATATCAGATTTGTAGCCTCTGTGTGTGGAGGACTTAGTGAAGGAATGTCCTTTGAAGAGACCTGTGAGACCAGCTCCAGTTGATCAGTGTCTACACCAGCCCAACTACTCTGTCTGTGACAGCTGGTGCTCATGAGCACATAGGGTAAGATCATAAAATGAGAGGTATAAAGAGGTGATTTCTTATATTTCCCGACTTGGAATACATCTGATTAAATAAACATCTTTGTCAAAACAAACGGGGAATAAATTGAGTCAGTAAATGGAGAGCTAGTCAACCCAGACAGTGAAGTTCAGGACATGATTCATCTGATCCCACAGCCTATTTATAAAAAAGGTCAGGTGACTCACTCCTTAAAAATGCCTATATCTCTCCATTAATTATAAAGACAACTTGCTTTGACATGTTTAGCCTCGATTCTGTAGACATCTACAGATGCAGATGGCCTGAGCCAAACTCTACTTTTTAGTTACTTCTTGAAGCTGGAGAACTTTTATATATGCTAGAAAGTGGCCTCACCACAACGTTGGTGAACTTGCCCAGCACCTTCAGCTACACGGTCCCATGGACTTGGATATATCCTATTTCCTTACGTGGCCTCTAATTCTGTCTTCCTCTACCACGTGTACAGAAGCCTGGGAGGTCTGATGCAATTTGATAATTCAAAGCCAAAGAGGGCACTGATTAGAGAGGTTTTATCACCTAGTATATGGGGTAGATGATGGAGAGACAGTTGCCTCAGCTGGTAGTTTCTTCTCTCTTATTCCTAACAAAGCTCTTTGCTGCCATCGCTAAAACCACTCCCCTGCACAAAGGAAAAAACAAGTCAAAAAATAAAACGCTCCATTGTATTAAATAAATAAATAAAGGCAGTAAAATGAAAGAGATGAGATTCCCACCATGAAAAATATATTGCCTGTAAGTGAGGAACGAGCTGCTTCATGAGTAAGCTGAACCGCTCCGGCCGTATTTCACTCTGTGAACGCTGCAGAGAACGTAACCAGGGCAGGATGTCAGGATCAGCATGGAAATGAAAATTTGGCAACCATGTGAGACCCGGGGATCAGAACTGCATAAAGAAAAGCAAAGCAAAACAATAAGAAAATGATAAGCTGGACTTATTTCGGTGGCTGACTTTTTTAGGATCACCTGGTAGGGCTGGTTACGGTGTCCCAGTGTGGCAACTGGAATGGGAGGAGGGCTATCTGAAAGGCAATAGCTTCTTCTTGCCACACGCATGGGGTTGGATGTCAACTGCTGACAGGGAGCCAAAATGTTCTTTGGGCTGGGATCTCTTCTGGCAGAAATGGACATTCACTGTCCTCACGGTGCTTTATGTCAAAGGTGATTTTCATCCAAATATGAGGGAATCCTTTGGATCACAGGTGGGTAAGCCAGGCTACCGGTGTGGAAATAAAGTCTACAGCCATCCCTCTACGTGATTCTTGATGATTTCAGGTTATTTTGGCCATAAAAAGATTCTTTCTGAGGCCAGCAGAAGATTGTGAGAGCAGTTAGGACTGGAAGTGTACTAAAATGTTGTGGAGAGATTCAAGGTGCTAAGCTAATGCTTTGGAGACAGACTCAAGTTGCTTTTGAGCCAGGTTTAACGCGTGACTTGTCTGTCTCCTGAGTCTCCTCTGTGAAGCACTCCGCCCCACCATGAGAGTGCATGGATAAAGACCATCAGAAGCATCATACTCATGAAACCACCGATTCATCAAGTCAAACAGAGATGTTCAGTGGAAAGCACAGAAGAAATAATCCAAGACATTATGACCTTAACTGATACAGGAGGTGGTTTGGGAACCAGGACACTTAGACCTTCATCCAACCAAGACTTTACATACATGTGTAGCATTATGTAAATATATAGGCCCTGTGGAATTTAGGAAGAATACTTTATCCCACAGTTCACTGGAAAACCAAATCTTTATGGTCCATGGGCACTCAGGAGCCTCTGTCAACTCCTCACAAACTAGCTCTTTGGCTGACATGGCTTTCTCTGAGAAAAGCCCATCAGAATTGTCAACACCATCCCTAGTGCCTCCATTTATTTCCCTTCTAAGCATCTAACCCCTGCTCGGTGTTGGCTGTGTGGCAGAATCTTATTCTGCTGAACAAATCCCTGAAGGGAACTCTTTTTTTCTTCCCCTGGAGTCTATAAAACTCTGTGCTTGCTCACCCTTCCCCACTCATTTCAGAAGCTGAGAACTTCAGGTTATCTTTCCAGAGACTTTCAAAATGAACAGCACAGAAGTGTCATTTAATTAACAACTTGCCACCATCAGCAAGAGTTAGTTTTAGCGCAGCCCAATTCATTTTGGAATTGGATATTTCTGTTACAAATAAGGCAGCGGTGAGTGTGATATACAGAGCTTGTAAATTTTACTGGTAATAATTTTTAGTATTCTTTGAAAATCAATTCCAAGTTCTATTAGTTTATTCCCCTCTTCCCCCTCCCCCACCATTCAGATTTAGATCATGGTACTTGTAATAGTTTTAATCCATTACCTGAATAATTCCAATTATCTTTCCACACTTCTTTTATGACCTTTAATTTTACTGCCCTTTTTTTCTTTCTTTTTTTTTTTTTTTTTACCCCCATAGTTAAAAGATAGAACCATTCCCGTGGCAAGTTAAGAAAGTGGATGCTAAGGAAGATTTCAAGCTTATCCAAGTGTGGCCAAACCTAACTTTTCCAGCTGCCTCTGTTCAGCTCTACCTCCATCCATCTTTCTCACCCGTC
This sequence comes from Gallinago jamesoni, assembly GCA_025769975.1. Taxonomy (NCBI): domain Eukaryota; kingdom Metazoa; phylum Chordata; class Aves; order Charadriiformes; family Scolopacidae; genus Gallinago; species Gallinago jamesoni. Next base: position 150,502,904 of record JAOQGH010000012.1, read on the forward strand.
CTTCTGTCTGCTCTTGACAATGCCTCTCTCGTGCAGATGTACAGGGAGTTTGCGTGTGGAAACGATCGTTGGGGGGAAGGATATCGGACAAACAGCGCTCCACCTGCTCTGCTTTCTCACAACAGGAGACCAGCCATGCGTGAAGAATGATAATTACCTGTTGTAAATCAAGAAAAGTCAGTTTGATGTACTGAATTTTTATTACCCCCCTCTCTCTGCCTTTTTTCCCCATCTTCTTTTGGCAGGATTAATATTCATACATATGTATATGGAGACAGGCAGAAGGAGAAAAAACTTTTTAGTAAGACTGCAGGAAATTGGTTATGGTTGTTATTTATAATATGGTGCTTCCTCGACCCTAGATGAGATCAGAATTGTACCTCTCTACATACTGAAGTCACCCAGAGGATTTCTAGCCTGAACAAGCAGAACAAGAGACATAAGTTTATACTTGTTTAGCCACAGGAAACTGAGGCAGAGAACTTTTAATATGTTAATCTGCTACAGCCAATAAGTAGATTCACATCTTTTTACTTCTGATCAAGGCTTTCAATGACAAGAACAATATTAAAGACTGCTGCCAAAGCTACTCAAAATATAACCAATGACATCCACATTAGGGACCATTTGGACAAAGGGATCCTCATAAAATTTGGAAAATCCAGTTTATGCTTGTGGGGAAATTTCTACCTTGTCCTTTCTCCAATTCTAGCCCTTATTCCAGACTTTGGCACGCTTGCACAATATCAGTAAATTTCAAAAGGTGTGTCACTCAATAGAAAGATGATGCCTGTACCTGAAAACACTTTTTTATTTATCTATTTACTTAGCTATATATTTATGATAACAGATTGGAAGGCTTTATTTTATTTGTTTTTCCAAAAGGAAAAGGTGCTTCATTTGTTTCCACTCATCTTCGACCTCCCTGAACATTTGTTTTCAAAGTGTGGAGCTCCTCTCTACAGTTCCACCCAAGACCTTCTGTAGTCCAGTGCCTGCCTCAAGCACTGAAATGACTTTTCCAGACTTTTCCAATGACCTTTCCCAAGTGAAAGCGAAGATTCAGCACTGCCCCTTACTCTTCACTTGTCATAGACTCTTGTCCTCTTTAATTTCTGTGACTTAAGAAGACATGTTTTTATACCCATCTCATATCTCCTGTGAAGGATTCTCCTTATCCTCCAGCTTGTTGGGGATTTCCACCAGCTTGTGGTCCTGCCACTGTCATCTGCCACTTCGATTGCCATCCCTGTGTATCTGCTTGAAGAATTTCTCTTTTATCAGATGGTCTCCTAAGGTGGGATTAACCTTGCCTGATTTTATACAAGAGACACTTCTGCATCTGAGCTATTAATGAAAATGCTTTTTGCAGTCAATAAGAATGAACAGGTACTTTTGGGCTACAGAAGTCTCCCTGAGGAGGCCATGAAAAGCACTGAGGAATACTTGTGTCTCTCCATCGACTGTGGGGATTAAGCATGAGGGAGTTAGTCTGTGGAACAGGCATCTTGAGCTAAATGAGATGGATGTTATATCTTCTGTCCAAACTAGTAATACGTGTTATCTCCCTCTGACATCTCCTTGTGGCTGAGCTCAAACCACACACTAGACATGTGGTAATTTAATCACAGAAAACACCTATAAATTGTCCTGAGCACCAAATATCCAAGTGAATATATATATACAAACCACTTAAAGGCAGGGAAAGCCAAACCCTAGGAGACACAGACCTGCAGCTGCATTCCTGGTTCATGATGCTTCCCTGTCTCACAGGTCTCTCCATGCCTTCTTCCATTTCCCTGTATAGAAAAGTCAATCTGTTTCCCTTTCTCTCCCTCCCTCAGCTCTGCTGCCCATGTGAAATTGCTTTTAGAGCTTGCTGTAGGGTGAATGTGCTGCTGCAGCTTTGTAAAACAGGCATGAGAGAGAAAGCACAGAGGGTTTAAAGGAACAAAGAACAAGAACAAACAAACCCATTTTCATATTTGCTGCTAAACGTCTTCCAGCCTCCAGCCTTGTTATTCTTCCTCTAGAATTAGAAAAACCTGCTAGTGGAAAGAGTGCTTGCTCTTTGAAAGTTAACAGCATATTATTTAGATCAATATGGCAATTCTCTTCTCCCCTTAATAATACCGCTTTGCATTTATATAGTAGTTATATATTTGTATTTTTATATATATATATTCCTGCAGCAGATAGCAAAACTGCATTTTGCAGGAAGCTCTGAGAGTGAGTGTTGTGTTCAGCAGTGCTGATGTTCAATGATCAAGTAGATCTTTGATCTCAGTCCTACAGTTAACGGGTCTGTGAAGAACCCATCTGTCAAAAGAAATGGAAGGAGCACTTAAATGCCCCTTCATCTATAACACAGCCAGAGGTAATAGAATTGACTTCTCAAGTCACTAATCCATAGGATATTAAAAAAAAAAAAAAAAAGAAAAGAAAACCATGAAAAAAAGCCCCCAAAGCAAAAAGTCTGTTTACCAACAAGTACAGAAGGTCTACAAAGGGTTTCTGTAGGACTACTTGCAAAACTGACATTACAGATTTGAAAGGGTGAGAAAAAATGGAAAGGGAAAAGCCAGGGAGGAAGAAAGAGTGGCAGAAGGAATTTGTTGCAGGACAGAAACAAGCAGACAGTGATGGGGACCTAGCTCCCTGAGGACCCAACTTTGGCTATCAGGAGAGAAGAAACTACCCTTTCCTCGCTTCTCCTGTATTTGGGAAATAGGATGCTCTTTGAAATAGTCAAGCTTTTGCCAAGGGAGGCACTGAAGTCTGTTTGCTGGTTTGTCACTCACAGAACCTGGTCTACAACGGTCATATCCCGGTCAGTCAAGTTCCTTCATTCCAGTTTGAACTTTGGAAAACCTGTTATGTGGCAAGTGGTGCAGTTTGGTAGTGATACAGAACTAGAAGCCAGGCGTCCTGAGGCTTTTATTTTCCTGATCCACCATTAAAAAGAGACAATTTGGTTCAGTGGAAAATGTGACTTTACACAGACAAATAGCAGGGATAAGTGGGCAGATTGGAGTGTAAAGTCACCTTCATGGGCTAAAAAGTGTGGAGACTCTTCCTTTCTCTGTGGGGTCCACTTGAGCTAGGTTGACTGATCCGGGCTCCCCATGTGCCCTCTTCCCCACAGTTATAGGGACCTGCACCCCACAGTGACCAGGATGGGCTTCACAGGAGTAAAACTTGTGCACTTAAGAGCTCTTTGTGCAGCAAGGGTATGTTTTTAAGGGAATATGTCAAGCTATGCCTGCGTTCTTGCAAGAGCACCCTGGCATTTTCTTCCTTGTAGAAATCCTAGGGAATAATTTTCAGAATATTCAAGAGAAAAGCTGGTTTTCTTTGTGTTCAGGATCATTTCACGTGTCTGGAGCCACGTTCTGCCATGTGCTGAGCATCTCCAACAAGCTGCAAATGCTGTCCATGGCCAGTGCTGTCTTCTCCTGCTAGGCTAAAGCAAACAATCCCAAATGCCACATGGAAAAGTCAATGGGTTCCTTGGAAACGGGTTCCTTCCTTGGGGTATTTTCTTGCACAGGTGTTTTGCTGTGATGAGGTTCTGCAATCTAGGCCTCCAACCGCAGAAACCACTTTCACTCCTGTTCTTTCAATTGGCTTATGGTTCCACCCTGAGCATTGTCCAAGGGAAGAGCTTTCAGGTCTGATCTAATCCTGTTTCATGCTCAAGAGCTTCATCACACCTGGCAGGTGCTGGGAATCTGGCCAGGCCAAGAGGTACCAGGATTGGACCAAGGCTCTCCCAGAAGTGTAATTCTGCAGCCGAAAGAGCTGTGCGAGGCTCTGAGCATCACAGCATTCATGTGTTACCATTACCAGTCCATCCTGTCTGTTTGAGACTGTTTCCCCTTGATTACCTCCTTAAATCAATACTAATGGATTTTCTCAGAGTTAATTTTTTTCTTTCTTTCTTCTTTAACTCCTTTCTCACCACCCTTCCCCAACACTTTCCATCTCTGGTGACTGGAGTCCTCGCCAGCTCCCCTCCCTTGCATCAAAGCACTGTTTCATCACAGGACTGTAATTTATACAATTTCTCCTGCTCGCTTGCCTTAATTGTCTCATTTGTAATATTCTATCCTCTTTCCTTTTCAGTTCATTCAGAATACCCAGGCTGGTTAAAATAAATATGTATTTTTAATTTTAAGCAGCCTAATTCAATTTTCTAAATGTGGGATGAGTATTAATGAGGACTGCTTCTGAATCCAAGGTGCATCAAGTCTCAGCCAGCAAAGTAGCACATGTTGCTCAGTTTCACACCCCTCCTATCATTTTTTTTACTTTATTTCACATGCAAAGCTCTGAAATTCTCTGCCTGAGGTTCAGGTATTCAGAGGCCTTCTCAAACTCTCCACAGGTGGTTAATAACCAGGGAGAAGTGGAGGCAGAGAGGAAGATGAGGGGCTCTGACAGGTGTTTTTCTTAAGGTCAAGTAACAGCTTGGTTTTAGCAGGAAAGGGTCTGTAGTAGTCTTAATTAATAGAAGACCTGTTTTCCAAGTGTCTCCCATGGCTAATTTGCCTCTGATACTGCTGTCCCCACCAGTCCTTGTAAGACACAAGTCTCCATCACTGGTTTTATCCCACCCACTTGAAATAAGCCCCCAAACAACTGTTCTCCCCATACCACTACCCATAAATCCCCACCAAAAACCTCCTGGTTGTGGCTGTTCCAAGAGACTCTTTGAGTTTACCACAGGCTCAAAGGTTTTACCAGCTTGGTATCAAGACTTTCCCTGGCAGTCTCTCCCTATCTTTCATCTCCCCGCTGAGACTTCAGAGCATCTGATGCACATCCCAAGGGAGCCCACAGGCTGCTGCCTATTTCACCCCGGGGGGAAGTGAAAGTCTCCAGAGGAGCAATAATTTATGGCCCTCTAAAAGCATTCTCAAGGAAGTGCAGAACTTCAGAAAGTTTATAGGGAGTTATTGGGGGTGAAGACAAGTTTTTCTGAGTCATGTCTTAAGAGACCACTCTGTGCTAGTCCATGGCTCCCACAGATGCACCAGCTATAACCCTGTTGTGCCTGAGGACTGCTCATCAACCTGGTGCTCCGTGGCCATTTCTGTATGCAAATGAATTAATACATTCTTTTCTGTGCGCTAATTGCAAATAAGACAAAATATTCATCCCTTCTCTACACTCCTACTCCTCCCACTTCTCCCTTGCTTAAGCTCTTCTGCCTGTTCTCTTGGTGACACCTCACCCCATTGCATAAAGGCATTCCAGACCTTCGAATCACATCAATCCCAGGCCACAAAGCATCCAAACATTGCTGTCTAGAGGGTCTTTGGTGGCAAGGTGCATTTCTACTCCATCCTGAAAAGTCTCTTTGTAAATGACAGTGGTGACAAACAGAGGGAGTGAGAGCAAGAAAGACTCACTTGGTGGATGAAGCACTTACTGCACTTTGCAGAAGTCTGAATGAGCTTGTGAGGGAATCTAAGGGGACTGCAGCTCCCTCCCCAAAAATTCCATTTCTCTGTTCCACAACCCTGAAGATTACTTTAGCCCTTCCCTTATTTTTGCTGATGGGAGAAGGGGGGAAGATGCTAAAGCTGGGGCACAGGCTCAGGTCTCAGGTGCTCAAACGGTGATCACTTATTGGCTGTTCTTTCCTCACCATGACATATTCCACTTTGTCCTCTTCCTGCTCCCTCGTTTCCTTTGCCTTTCTAATAGTAAATACCATAGCTGAGTTTCCAGATGTAGCATCCTAACAGGATACACACCTGAGATGTTTCCAGCTGGTTTCTTGAGGTTAAAACTATTACACCTGTAATAGTTTTATAAGGCAGGCATGAAGGTATCTCTGCTTTTTAACTCCCTCCTGTGAAAATGACTCCCAAAGTGTGTAGTGGATTCAAGAGGAGTGTCAGCTCTAGAGAGATGGCTCCACTCCCTGCTGCAATGAATCAGGCTGAAAAAGTTATTTTAAAAGCAATTTTTTACCCTTGGGTTGTTTCATACATTTTAGGAGTGCAGATGGAAGGACATTCCCTCTTCCTCTACTGGCTCTTTCAAGCTCATTTGGAGGGGTAGATTATTCTTGATCTTGACTACCCATTCTCCTGTGTCACGTTTGAATGCTTTGGGAGAGGGACTACACCTGGAAGTGTTTAGGGTTTGATAAGTTGCCTTCAGGTGGACACAGGATGGAGTGGGTCTGCAATGGATGTGGGTCCCCAGGAAGCTGATGGTTTTATGGACAGCTCCTCATCCACTGCCTCAGAAAGAGCCAACACCATGTCCTGTTTCCATCCTAAAGATGCTGAGAGTGAGATGGGCACAACCTTCTTAGGACAGTGCTGAGGAACAGGGACAAAACACTGGTGGGACTATTTTGGGGTCACCTATCTCAGTGAAATCTAGATATAAGGGGACTTTTGGGAGAGATGCCAAGCAAGACAAGAAGATTTAGAGGCATGGGCTACCCAAAGGGTGAGAAGAAACAGAAGTGGACCATGGACCATGGACCATATCCCAGGCATCACACTAACACTTCTAGCCCCATTTCTTCTCTCTTTCTCCTCCAACACATATACAGGATATTCTTGGTTTAAAGACACAGCAATTTCACTTGAAATGGCCTTGACCACCACTTACTGCCTGTTTGTGGGGATGAGGCAAAGGGCAACAAAGCATGACAGTGCTCTGGCCAGCTTTCTCTGCAGATTGACTACAGCCCAAGAGCTAGAGCTGGCATGACCACCATCCAGTATGCCCTTGGGGCAACAACCTCACCCAGCCCTAATGCACACAAGACAAACTCTTGGCCATGCTGAAACACCTGCAAGATCAACTAAAGGACCAGGACGAATATTGTCATTGAGAGGTTTTGATGGCATTGGCTCTGTAGTAACCATGTTTGAAGGCTATTCCTTGGCTCCCAACTGTGTCAATTATCAACACAGTGGCCATTGACTCTCTTGCAAATATCTAGGAGATGCTCCTAAAGAGTTCTGCATTAGCTGGAATCCCAGATTTATGGGCTATGACACTGGGACACATACAAGGATCCCATCTAGCCATGGACCTGTAATATCCCACAAAACCTTTTTCATCAGTTCAGGCTGTTTCTAAGTTGTAGTGGACAGTATGATGGCTGGGGGCAAGGGATGGAAGTTCTATGCTGGCATGGGTGACATAAAACAGCATTCAGATTTAAAAAAAAAAAACTACAAAAAAAGACTTTTCCTTTCCTCCTCTGAGTATTTTCTGTAGGGCAGTATGACCTTAATGCTCTATTTTACAGGCTGTAATAATGGACAGATTTTATTGAGTGTATGGGCAACCAGCCATCAGTCTGGTCTGGAGGTCTGAAACCAAAGGGCAGAGAGGGCAGGTATCCCTTATTTTGTTTACTTCCAGAGACTCATCTTAGCGCTACAGGGGCACCATTTATTTCCTCATGCTCAGGGGGAGCTGAACTAGAACTTGGCTTTTTTAATGGCTTTCTCTAAATAAACTTTGCAAAGCCCTAGCCCAGAAAAGGCTGTTATGTGCATGTATTTTGACTAGACTCCTACTAATTCTATACGGCCCTAAGAAGAGAAACCTATTTAAAAACATTCATTAAGAGAGCTGTGACTAATCCGAGCTGACCTAATTAGCCCAAAATGTCCTGTGTGGAAATCGTTGTGGACGCTGAATAAAAGACCAAGGCTGAAAGCACATAAATTTTCTGTCTGCACTTTCATTCCCAAGGAAGCAGTCAGTTCTTCAGGTGTTATTTCTGGATTGGTATTCAGAGCTTACACCTTGACAGTGGCTTCTTCCTGCAAGGAAGCTAAATGCTTTCACCTCACCCTGGAAAACAAAACAAAACAAACCCAAAACTTGAGCACTTGACAGCAACAAATTCCTTTTACACTTGGTAATATAAGCAGGTTTCTTCTGCGTGTGATGTCTTCCCAGAGAACAGTTGCCCTCAGCTCCACTATAATTGGAGGAGGTACAGTCAATATAGTCAGTGGAGCACTGTAGGTCTGGGTACAATTCCTCTTGTCGTTAAGAATAGATGTCTCAAAATAAAGTGGGTCAGTTGGACCCTGGAGTATCTATTTTATTTTATATTTTTTCCCACTGACTATACAGGGAACCTCTAAGCAATGAGCTCTGGTATAGGTGATTATATGATAAGGTTCACAAGATGGGTGAGATGAATCCTACATATCAGGACTCAGGAACTCCTTGGCCCACTGGTTTAGCAGCAGGAGCCAAGAGGGTGAGATTGTACAGTTATTATTCAAGGTGAATCTGCAAGACCAAGGCACACCTTGGATGGGTGGATCACAGACAGATCTAGTCCGAAGCTGATAGACATTCAGGGTCTATATGACGGTCAAGAAAATGGTGTTTGCCACAGACCTTAAAGAAGGACACAGTAGCAAATGTCATGTTGGTTTGCTGGTGTGTGCAGGAGAGGGGGAAAATCCTGTGAGAAAACCTAAAAAATAGCTTAATTTGAGCAGACAATGAAGCATTTAGGGGTTGATGTCAAAGAGAAAGGATGAAGTATCCATTCGGAATGTAGCTGACAGAGGAGTATTTCTATGATGCCCTTGCATAAAAGTAGTTATCGAAAGTGTGCCTGCAGATGATGTTTTTTTGGAGAAGAGGAAAAGCGATAGGAAGGGATCTAGGTGTAGACCCTACACACACAGGAAAAAAAAAAAAAAGATAATAATAATTTAGAAACTGGGAAGAAACAAAATCTTAAAAACAGAGTAGATCTTAACCCTGTAATAGTAAATAGTGCAGAAAGGAGACAGATAAGATAAAGAACAATAAATAAGTGATTCTAGATCTAGCCATTCCCTAAAGATACAGAACGCATCTAGTGTAGAGTATTAACATGAGCTTGGAAGACCTCTTATATTTTAGGGAGAAAATATTGACCAGGATAAATTGACACAACTGCTATTTGGGATCTCTGGTAGAAAATGCAGGCTGAAATTGCTTTCTTTGGGAAATAATATCCCTGTTATTGTAATCAGTGACTAGAGGCATTTGTGGTGCTGAATTGTCCCTCCCTGGTGTGGGACAACATGATGAATGATGCTTGTTTGAACAGGAAACAGGGGAGGAGACACACTGCTGGTATTGATGCATCACTGGTGTAGCCCCGTAGTTACAGTTCCTGAATATTTTTTGGCAGATACTCTTGAATTATAAAGTTTTCTTTTTCCTCCACCGACAAGAGGACTTCATTCCATAGCTAAACTATCCTATTTTGAAGATCAGACTTGATCCCAGTCTGCAGATACCTCTTCACTTACACGTGAGCTGAGCACGTCAAGCTCCCTTAAGATAATTTTCTCCTTCAGGGACAAAATTGCAAAGGATTCCTGAAAAGAAATCCCATTCTTTGTTATGGAGTGACAGGGATGAGGAAAGAATTGTGGGTAAACTCTGTTCACTTGAATTTAGGTGAGCTTTTTCTTTTTTCACCCCCAATGATGAAAGTACCTGTCAAAGAAATCAGGAGGATGAGACTCTGGGTAAAACAGTATCACTCACCACTTGGTACATCACTAACAGGCGTCATGTATGAGGCTGGATGAGTTAAGAGATAGAGCTGAGGGCAACACCAGGACGAGAAGCAAAGCAGCACTTCTCTAAAAGACACCAGCTGTCTCATCCTTCCCCTGTTCTGGTGTGGAAAGAGCATCTGGTGGGGCTGGGGGGATGCCGGGAAGATCTGTGGAGTCCTGGGTCATGGACCAAACAGAGCAGGGGACGAAGACAGCCTTCCTCTTTTTTTATATTGCTATCCTTTTTGTTTGACTATGGCCTATGTAATCTCTGCTCAGGAAGCAAGACTAATAATATTTAATTTAATTAATAATATTAATCCATAGTAGTAATAACAATAACAGCAATAATAATAACATGCTGCTTCAGTGTTTGTGAGAATATGCAAGTTCCTAAGCTATACTTTCCACTTAGAAGCAAATAAATAATTTATTTATTTATCTATTTATTTGCTATTCCTAGATGGGCCATTGTTGGAAAGTGCTATTTGGAGAAGGTGCAGTGGTTCTGATTGTCTCACAGTTGTCCAGTGCTTGTCTCTCCTTCTGGGTGCAAACTGGTATCTTTGCCAATAGACCATAATGTAATTGGTGGCATTTGTGTAGATTGGTGGGCTTGTATTTTGGAAATATATTGGTCTTTCTTTAAAAGGATTAATAAAATGCAGAACAGCGGGATTGCACATAGCTTGTGTTTCAGCTCAGTGTTCCTGTTGGCCAGAGACCTCAGCCTGTCAAAAAGCCTAAACACATCCAACTGTGTAGCACCGTCAGGAAGCCTACAAATTCCTCTTTCTGGGATCCTTCTTTGCAAAACACCATATAATTTAGTTTTTATTAGGTGGCATGAGGTGAGGCTGGTGAAAAAAATAGGTATCTGTTGTTTATCAAAGGTGGGATAAATTGGCAAATTGTCTATGCAACGAGATTATCTTCTCCCTTCCATCCATCACCATCTATTCTATTCTATTCTATTCTATTCTATTCTATTCTATTCTATTCTCCATGGCAGGTGTGGGTGAAGGTTGGCTGCTCACTAAGGGCACTTACCCACTGACGAGGACCCAAAGAACAAAAACTTACACTGCAGGCTCTTTGGGGCAGGAACTGTTTATTCAGTGTATCCCATACAGGATGTCACATAGTGAGGCCTTGACCTGGTTGAGACTGTCATGAGTAATAAATAAATCAGTATTAATCATCGTGAGCAGCAGCCACCTTGGGATGAGAAAATGATTCATTACTCCAATCTGCTGAATTATTCACTCTTCTGGTGCAAAAATGGCATGAAATATGAGCTCTGAGGATGTGGAGGTTTTTAGCATGATAGGGATTTTATTCTGGTATTAGAGGTAAACTACAGCTGGCGTAAAAAGAATTCTGTTTGAAATTTGTGATGGAAAACGTGGCAGTATTTTTATTGATTAACGTATTCTCTTAAAAATAGACCTTCTTTTGTCTACACTTTTTTTTTCACATTCTAACACAGAAATATCTTGCTTAAGTCTTCCCCATTCAGCACCATCCAATATTAAAAGAATTTAAGAAGATTAACAAGTTGAAATTTCAATTTTTATTAAGATTGTTTTTTTCCAAAAGGGAAATAATTATTTACTGAAGAGTTTCCTTGTAAAATCATGAGTTTTCCAATTGTCTGTAGTATGACCTTCTAAGAGTAACGGGTTTTTTTAAAGGTATCAAGAAATTATGTGAAAAGGAAAATTTGGAAGAAATTAAATGAGGAGAGTATCAGGGAACATATGGAAAGCTGGTATTTTCTGCACTAATCTCCAAAGGAAAATTCTGCAGAAGATTCTCATTTGCCTAGAAAATGAAATTGCACTCAATGCTTTGACCTGGCTTCCTTCAGATAAGAAGATGAAGCACAGAAATATATTTTGAGCTCTTTCTTTTTGGAAATAATTTTGAACTTATAATTCTCCTTCAGTTTGCTGCCGAGCATCTTCTGGAGCACCATGGTAGCACCTTCACTTTTGGAATGATTCTTTGCCGTCATACTATTGTTTCTTCTGGTAATGTTGTATGATAATTTGTACCTTCATGTGTCCTGTAAGGCAAAAAAGAGAGAAAGAGTTTCACACAAGGAGATATGTAATTCAATGAAAATAAAAAAAAGAGGATCTCATTCAGAGAGATCAAAACAAACAGTATGAATACCTTTCTTCTGCCAATCTGAGATGACAGCTCCCAGTTCTATCAGTGCTTATCTCATATAGATGGGTCACTTGTGCTCTGGTAGAAGATGGATTTATTTTGAGTGAATTATTGCATTTCCATCATCTGACTCTTGGATAATAAAAATAATAATTCTAGCTGTTTTGATATCTATTTCTAACTCTAATATCGTCTTTCTTGAGGGCATTTTCGACTAAACAATATTGGGTTTACAGCCTGTGTAGGAAATAAAATCACAGTACACAAAGAGCAATGTAAATTAAATAAAACAAACCAATAAAGTGGTTTAAAACCTTTACCTTATTGGAAGTATTTAGGGATGTGAATGAATTAGGATATTGGTTTTCCTGTCCACCCCAGTCTTTCCAAAGACTGCCAGCAGGGGATACACCTTCAAGAATGTAAATGAATGCCAACCTAATGAGAACCCATTAATATTATTAAATTACCCAGAAAACACTATTCATCACTGTAAACTCATTTAGCAGAGAAGAAACTCAACCGAATTACTGTAGGGTCCTTGGCAGTTACCCAATAACCATGATGAATAAGGCTAGTTCCTGACAGGTTATTGACACTGATGGTGCTCTCAGGAGCTCCCCAGCACCCCATCCTCAAATTGGACTTCAGGAGGTTTGTTGCATCTTGAGAAAAAGTTGCACAGAGAGAGGAGATCCACTTCCAAGATGATGGAGAGAAATGGGCATCCCTTTGCCCTTTCTGTTCTGTCAAGTAGTCCCTCCTCACCTTTGGCCAGCAGGTCTAAAACTACCAATCACCCTCTTCCTTCAGGCTGCTGGAGGCTGTGGGATACCAAGTGAGGAGCACAGACGTCCAGCTTCATCCATCCGCTGCAGCCCAGATGATGAATTAGCACAGATGCAGCGGACTGATTAGCATAACTCATAAAAAGCAGTGAACTCACTGAGCAGGGCAGGGAGAGGAACCCACAAGGGAGAAAGAGAAACCTTAAATTAAAATCAGGCTATGTAAGCATGAAGACAAAGCTCACCTTCCAGCCTGGGTGAACACCCCAGCATCAATCAACCTGCTATTTCAGCAGAAAATATGGCATGAGGAAGAGTGAATGCTGGGTTGATGTTTTCATGTTTGGTTTTGTTGGTTTTTTTTTTTTAAATAATATTGTGTTCTGTAGAGTTGGTTTTGTAGAGATTGAGTTCCCCAGTGCTCCCCCCGTTGAACTGCCAAGTCAGTGCGTCGTACACCTGGGACTTGTGGTCCTCCACCCTTGGTGGTAGCACAGTCTTTTCCAAGAGCACTGTGCATCTCCATCCAGGTAAACACCACAAGTGTTTGTTGTTGAGATACTGATTGAAACGGTGGATGATCTTCTTGGCAACCTGTCACTGCTGCTTTGGGGAGCCCTAACAGATCAACATAACTTTCTGGGCTACTAGGTGGACATATTCCTCCTCTCCATTCAAGGTTAGGTTGGACGGGTCTCTGAGCAACCTGACCTAGTTGAAGATGTTCCTGGTTGCTGCACGGGGGGTAGACTAGGTGACCTTTCAAGGCTCCTTTCAACTCAAACTATTCTATGTTTCTATGGTTCCAGTTTTCTAATTACTTCAAGGTTTCTTATGGCTTCTGTGCTTTTTCAGGAAAATTGTTCTCACTGAAGACATCCTCTGTCCAGATCTAGTATGCAAGCTTTTGCTTGAACTTTTACTTCTCTCTGAACCCTTCTTTTCCTCTAGAGATACAACTATACAAAGAGGCTGACAGGAGCTTATGGATTATGTGGTGACTGTCCATCCATATTCCTAAATTATAAGATACTTCACTGAATTCAAGAGTGAAAGGCTAAAATTTGGTCTGAAATTAAATACGGGGCATGATTTTAGAAGAAACTTGCCAAAACTTGCTGTGATGATGTAAAGCTGACAGTAGACAAGAGGGTGGAAATCTTTTGGATACCTCACCCTGAAGTCTACAAAGAGGAGTGAGGATACCCTCTGAGCAAGGCAAAGGGTGATAGGAGTCCAGATCTATATTTAGCACAGTGGGAACCTTTTGCTACTCTCTTCTTCATCTGATTTGCTCTGAATGGCATTAACATGGCCAGCAGTTACTAGGGCAATCACAATAGTCCGTGTTATGCTCGTCACAATAATTACTTTTCCCAATGAATCTTTGTTGCAACACTGAGCTATACCAGTGAAAAATGCAGGTGCTTATTATCAGCACTGGTGTTTATTAGGCACAGTTTGATATCTGGGCAGAATTTGATTTAGCTTGGCAAGGTTTAAGAACCAGCTAGCTGAAAATGCCCGTTCAAGCTCTCCTCATTTTCAGCTTGCTAACTAATCATTACGGACTGGCGATTTTACACTGAAACACATCTGGTGACATATAGGAATGGCGTATATAATTCACAACAAACCATTTGGTCCGTTTATCTACTTAAAAGGGGCCCACAAAGAGATCACAGTTTTCTGAAGAGCAACATATTTGCCATACGCTGCCTGCCAATAACTCTTGGTTTGTAGACAGTTCACGAGCAGTTGGCTGTGAACATTGAATGTTTTGGCCTATGCCCATTTTGGAACGACTCTGTTGCTTTCATCTGTTCTTGGAAATGAACCCGTTTGAGGCCTGGCTAGTGTTTAGGTGGGAGACTGCTTAGGAATCCTGGATGCTTTACTAACAAGACAAAGATATTGAGGTAAACAGCAGAAACCAAATCAGAAAGCGAGCACCTAAGCTGTGTTGATGAATGGGAATAGAATAAATCAGAATTCTGTTTCTCTTCATTAATGCTCCAACCTCCAGAAACGCTCTGTTCCCAGCCTGACAGCCTTAGCATTATATACTGTTACAGGGCAATGTTCTGGGTGGAGATTAGCTAGTTAAGGGAAAAGATTCTTAAAATGCTAATTTTGGCATTATCTAATAATGCCATAATAATAATAATGCTGCTATAATTTTTGGCTTTATGTCGTTTTCTCTGAGATCATGTTAACAGAAACCAACTCACGCACAGATATTATATGACAGTCCTTAATATTTGTGCTGCTATCAAAAATACCTATATATGACTCTCTTCACCTGGTCATCTGAACACATCCTCTACCTTTTGGGTGACCATCTGGGATATCTTCAAGGTGATGTTTCTAAGCAATGTTGAACTCTCAGACTGAAGAATAAATCAGGCATTGCATCCAATATCTGCAATGAACAGCAAGCTGAGGAGATCTATCTGACATTTGAGCGAATATCAATTTTTTAAAAGGTTTGCCAGCAAAATGACAGGTGTGGAAACATACACCACCTCAGATCAAAGACATCCAGGTCAGCACAAACTCCCTGAGACAAAATGGGAATAAAAGTCAACGGGACATAGAAAAAGGACACATGCACACCCCTTGTCTATTAATATCCAATTTTTGTCTGGAAGACATTTTGCTTGTTTGGAAGTGTCTAATGGAGGTGTATCTTGATTCTGATGTATCTCATTATCTTTGTAATGGCTGAATGTAGCTAATTAGGTAAAGATTCATAGATTCAAGCAAACCTTAGAAGACAAGACAGGAGAATAGGGGTAACTTTTTTGAACTTTTTCTTAAATTTTACTGGTTCCTCCTGTAGCAAGACCAATAGCATATGTTTACTGAAACCATCCTGACTGAGAAAGCAAATACATTTGCTCTGACAACATCAGGAGATGAGATTCGGCTTCTTCCCTGGATAGTTTGTTTCAGTGATTAATCACCATTAATAATGTGTGCCTTTCCTCTAATTTGGATTTCTCTGCCTTCGGCTTTCTACTTCTGGTATATGTTTTGCCTTCCTCTGCTAGATTAAAGAAACTTCACCACCCACAATTTCCTCTGATGCAGGTATGTCTATGCCATTACCTGGGCACCACATCTTCTTGATAAACAGCATGACCTCTTTATGTCTCATTTAATAAAGAGTCTTTCTCTATATCTTAACTTATAGTGCTGTATTTTCTGGAACCTCCAGTGACCTTTTGAAAAGGATAGACAACCAAGTGACGCAAATTCAGCAGTACCAGCTTGACCAACTCTATCTGTGAATACAGAATTGCTTTTCTCTCCCACTCACTTCTCCCTTGGTTGTCCAGCCAAAGGCTGCTCTTGCCACCACATTGTGTTGGGAGGTCATGGGTGAATGCCATTCAGCTCCCAATACCCTGCTTGCAGCCCCTGTTGAGCTAGAAAACCGCTTTCTGCTCTGTAAGCACAGCCTGTGCTCCTTCCTCTTGGCTTTGGTTGGGTGCAGCTGCATTTGACTGGAATGGGCACAGCAGACTGACAGGTCCAGGCTGCCCTATAGGGCTGCTCCAACCTCGTCACCCATCACTGTTTACCATCTTACTGTTGTCTGCAAATTTGATCATGTTTAATTTTATATTTATTTTCAGGCTGCTGATGTTGAAAATACAGGATCAGTAGAGGTCTAAGATCGATGCCTGCAGAATCTTGCTGGAAGCAGGTCTATCAAACAATGATTTCCCTTTGTCTGTCAGTCAGTTGTCTTATAAGCCATTTAACACGGAAATGATATCATTTGGGTCTGGTTTCTAATGTCAATGTCATCCATCACTTGAGTCTTCATCCATAGAGATATTAAAAACCTGACGGGACATGATCCACGGCAATCTGCTCTAGCTGACCCAGCTTGAGTGGGAGGTTAGACTAGATGATCTAAGGGGTCCTTTCCAACTTCAATAAGTCTGATTTTGAGATCACTAAGCCAAATTCCTTAAAGATGTTTCTATTGCCTCCCAAAAAACTTTTAGGAAACACCCCAAAAGAATGAAATCAGCCTGAGTGTTTTTCTGTGCTTCTTTCCCACAAACCCACGTTGACTGACACTAGTTATATGCCTGTCTTTCTGTTCTTTACCAACTAACTGCTATATTTCAATGCTATTTTTGAGATTGATGTCAGGTTAAGCAGTTTATGATTTCAGGTTTCCCTTTTAGCGTGTGAGAGTAGCCATAACTCTTAGTGAGCCTTCTGAAATGCCCCTGGGATTCCAAGGTGTAAAAAACCTTAATGTTACTGACGCTGAAAATCTCAACAAGTGCTGATATCTCCTAACATAGAAGAGAAATGTTTATTCAATACTTATCCTTCTTCTATAATGTCATTAGTTGGAGATGGTTAAATTGTTGGCCCTTGGCATTCTTGACTTCATTCTTATTCTGGTATATTTAAAAACCTTCCTTCCATAACCTTTAATTCCTGACAGCTCAGGATTTCCCCACCTTATTTATTCTTTCTGAAATTTTTAATTGTCCTTTTCTGTTTGCTCTCTGGGGTCTGGGATTTATAAATAAATAAAGCCCAATTAAAATAATTTAAAAAAATAAAAGAGTAGATGAAAAGGCCAAGTGCAAGGTCCTGCACCTGAGTCAGAGCAATCCTCGATATTAATACAGCAATCTAATCTAAAGGAAGCTGTTCCTGCTCATGTCATGGAGATTGGACTAGATGATCTTTAAAGGTCCCTTCCAACCCAAACCATATTGTGATTCTATGAAAAATACATGAATGTGTATTTTTTTCATCTGCATGAAGAAGTAAGGAAGCAATTAGACACAAAGATAACTCACCTATATAGAGATATTTCTACTTGATATTTTCACTTTGTCACAAAACTATAACGGCCTTTTAGTCAAAGTTATCCTCTGCCTTGATTGTGGATGCTTGGCTTTTGGCCATCTAATAAATTATTCCTAAAAGACTCTTGATTTTCATTCACAATTTCCTGTCTACACTTATGTCAATTTCTCTCAAAATTTTTCTCAGCTGTGGGGAAATTAGCCCTTTTAGTGTACAAAGCACATATTTCATGTTTAAGACTGTCCTTTCTATACCCATAATAAATGTAATCACCACAGGGAAAGTTATACCAAGAAGGAAGAAGAAAATTATAAGCCTACGGCATGGATTTTTTTTCAACTTTGGATAGAATTTTCAAAAGTTTCTAAATTACGTGGAAGAAATTATCATAGATTTGTTGCAGGGAGAGGTGCAGCACAGTTAAAATACCTAAAATTGTATGGCAAGGCTGGTTTGGCGTTTTGCTCTGCTAAGTGTACCTGATTGCTAAAATTAAGTTCAGATTTTAGTGGGTTTTAAGGAAAGCACAACTGGAATGTATTTGTCACATTCAGATTCTCAAATTTAGGAAACCTGCTTTTTCTGATGTTTGGGAGATGCTACAGTATGCAAGAAAACACCAGGAGAGAAAAGGTGAAGATAGAGAAAAATTAAGTTCTGAACACTAAATAACATTTTTTACAGTGCCCAAATCCCATCGCCTCTCATTGCGATCTGGCATTCAAAAAACCTTGCACAAAAGTCAAGCTTGTTACCAATGTGTTCAGGTGTCAGCTGGGATTTTCAGTGTAAGAGTTACTCGCAGAGCTTGTTCTGCTTTTCTGTTTGCTGACAAAGAGCTCTGGACAAAGTCTCTTGTTTGCACTGACAAAATACTCAGCAACATATGCAAATGAGCCATTATCATAGTATTAATATTTTCCTCAAGGTCATTTATTTGGAAATTACTCATGCAGAATATCTGCAAATTACAGTGAAGATGAGTTCTCTGAAACCTTCTGTGTCTTCCCTCATTCTCCAAAATTTGATAGCCGTGTAGCACACACCAACGACCACTGGAGAAGCAAGAAGTCCATTGGCTCTGACTGTCAAAAAGTTGATGGCCTTTTCTTTCCTATAGCTCTAAATGACATCTTGGCAGTATCAGGAGATTTGAGCAATAAGGCTGATAGACCTGGGGCTGTTCAGCCTAGAGAAGAGGAAGAAGACTGAGAGTGGACATCATGAACGCTTATTAATATCAAGTGGGTGGCAAGACGATGGGGTCAAACTCTTTTCAGCGCTGCCAAGCACTGCCAAGGGGCAACAGGCACAAAATGGAACATGGGAAATCCCATCTCAACTTCTTTACTTTGAAGGTGGGAGAGCCCTGGAACAGGCTGCCCAGAGAGGGTGTGGAGTCTCCTTCTCTGGAGGTCTTCCAAACCCAACTGGATGCATTCCTGTCCAACCTGTTCTAGGTGACCTTGCTTTGGCAGGGGGATTGGAGGACCCTTCCAAACCCATATCATTCTGTGATTCTGTGATAAGCTGGAGTTGGATAAAGTAGTGCTCTTCCTGTGGGGATGGAGTTTGGGTTGAAGGTTACTCCTGGCACCTGAGATAGTGCTATGATGGGGTAATGCCCACCCCATAAACCCAGAAAACTCATGCCCCAGATGAAGACAACCCATCCCAGCAACCAAGCCATCATCTAGGCTAGATTTATACTTTTAGCCAACTAAGAGCTATACCATTTGTTAAGGCCGTTGAGTAGATAATTTCAGTGCCCATTAGAGGTTGAATGATACCTCTGTGGGATATGACTCATCCCACCATAAACTGCGAGGGGGATCAGGTGTGGGGAGATAGGAAGATGAATCACCTCTATAGGTGCTGATCTTGTTCTGTTGAGTGAGGAAGGAGCCAAGACCAGCCAGCTTAGTGGGTGCCCACTTCATAGGTAGGTGTGATGAAGCCAAGCCTAATCGCAGGTTGTCTGCAGGTAGCTGACACCTCTGTTATTAAATTGGTCACAGCTCACCCAACTGCTGGGCATAATTGGTTGTGGACAGCATGAAAGACAGTGTTTTATTTTTAGAGCTGACCACCAGTTACTCCCTTAAAATGGAAAAAAAGGCAATATTAACACCCACAAAAATTCCCATGTCTCTTGTCATGATGATACATCTCCTTCTTTGGTGTTGTGTTGAGCTGATGTAGGGGTTTGTTTCAATAGTTGTGCTGTGTGTTCTGACAAAGTACCATATTATTTCCATCCCCCAAATTAACTTCTGCTCCCTCGTGATTCTTGGGAATCATTTTTTTTCCCTCAGAGTGAATCTCATTCCACTTGCATGACAGCGAAAGGGAGACAGAGTCCATTGCCCAGCATTATCCAAACACATCACAGAGCTGCATTAACACAGGCTTTACTGCTAAGAACCATCTCCTCTACCCCTTCCTCTTTCTGAAAATCAGAGTGGCCCTTTTCCTTCTCACTGTCCACCCCCTTTCATCCCTGTTGGAAAGCCTTGTTTTCTCTCTCTTCATTTATTTCCCGAACATTTTCATAGGAAATCGTTATTCTCCACAGACCAGACTTCAGTCCATGCTCCAGTCACCTCCTATTTGGTTTACTGCTAATAGCTTGCATTACCAACGAGTTTATTTTATTTTCCTAGTCTTTCTCCAATCTTTGTAGCTGATGAGGTTTTTGATTCTCCAGCTAATCAATCAGCCTCTTTCAAATCTAATCTCTGGCTTCCTCCTTCACTCGCAGAATGTTTGAGGTGTGAAAGGACTTTTGCAGGTCATCTGCTCCAACTCCCTCGCTGAAGAAATATGTTTCTTTTGGAGCCAAACGCACGTATATGGTGTCCCTTGAAGAATCCAAATGTTTTAAATTGCCTCCAGTCTTGCCAAAAAGAAAGCTGGTTGTTTGCATGGACTGAGGATAACATTTGCCCTGGGAACATAGTGCCAAGGCACTGCTTGGTGTGAACCTTCTCATTCTGGAGGAGATGCCTACAATATGTCATCTAATACCTTAAAAATAGTTTCTCTAGATTGGTATAGAGTGGTCCTGTGTCTTGCAGGGTAAACACAGCGTGTTAGCTATGGGGTTTGTGATAAGTAATAGAATGTCTGAAAGTAAAGGCTTTTTTATGGGATCACCAATGCAATATTTACCAGTTTTCATTTTTCTGCCTTCTTCATACAACAACACCTTTTGTTTGTAGAGAGGACTTCCTAAAGAAAACTCCCTCCCTTCCACCTAGCATTATGGAAAGGCTGAAATAACTAGATTTTTTCAAGATATGTTTAGGTTTCCTCGCAGGTAAGGACCTCTGTTTAAGGTAAAGCTTCTTATGGTCTCATGTTCCAAGCTTTGCTGCTTGAGCCTTCTGCTGGTGACATCTCTGATCTGAATGCATTAAGATCACTTCTCCACAGATGCTTGCTGGCTTCTGTTTTATTTAGTGTGCCTGGATGGTTTTCTAGGACTACATCCAAGGTAGTCTCTGACCTTGCTGGTCCTTTAGTTAGCTGCAGTGTACACAGAGCCCTCCAGAAAGATGTGGTCAGTTCTTCCTGCAGGACGTGTCAGGTGCACTAAATTTCCCCATGCTTGCTCCTTTTGACAGGATACACGTCCAGGGATGTGACAGTGACACATTTTTCACAGATCCCTGTGTAAGGTCAAGATCAGGTTCTCACATTCATAAAATGACCCTCAGGGAGTCAAGGAACTCATTTATTTTGCCTTTCCTTATCCCTATTTCATCTGATCTCTCTTCTTCATCTCTGAGACAGTAATGTGAATTTCAGCCATGCTTTCCATCCTGTGAATCTCCAAGTACCATGCCAACATGAGCGACTTCAGCCTCCTACCACCTTCAGCAAGGGTTGTTATTTTCAAGTCTCTCTTTTCTGTATTTCTGGGCTTGCTTGGAGAGCAATACTCTTCTTCACATTGAGGGATAAGCCATATATTTTTAAGTAGAAAGACTCATGGGCTTGAAAAAAAAAGTAAATAGCCACAGTGGAGGGAGGAGATACCTTAGGTAAGATTAAAAGTGCCAGTCCAGTTACTGACAGCAGTGCAGTAGCACAAACTCTCAGTTCATTGTACTTGTGCCTAATGCCTTACAAATTGGGCATGGGGCAATTCACTCTGCATTTTTTCTGCGTGGGTCATTGCACAAGAACTAAAAACAGTTTTTGGGCAGGAGAACCGGAGACTTCCCTGGCAGGTGGATGCCTCCCAGTAGTCTCAAAACTTTGAAGGGCTTTTTATGTGCAACCTGCAAAAAAGGCCGTTCCTTTACCAGTTTGTTTTGTGGTGAGAGTGGATGCTGCATGGACCCATAGTCTGTGCCAGATGCTGATTATCACTGAGGAGTTGTAATACATAACATCACAGGATCTACCTCCCTTTCTGGATAATAAAGGAGAATTCAACAGAAAAAGCCCAGGAGAAAATAAGTAATACTGTGAATACTGTAGAGTTTCAATTATCGAATATACCAAGCTGCACAGTGCTTGATGGGAATAAAGAGAAGTATTTAAGAGTTTCTTTTCTGAAGTTGCCAGCGAGTGTCTGCACTTGAAGTGTAGGGGGTCAAGTGGGAAAAAAAAATAAAAAGGAGGCAATCTTAAGATTACTCTGCACTTGGGCCAGAATTAGGTATATTTCCTTATTTTCAAGCTGAATAGAGGTCAATAATGTGTTAATGATTTTGTATGTGTAATGAGTGAATATGGCATTGAGAAGCTCTATCAGGAGCCATCTGCATAAATGGGTTCACTCCTGAAGTATGACACTTCTAATTTTCTCTTGATGATTTTCACCTGTGGCCCTTCATCATCTTGACTGTAACTGGCATGACACAACACAAGCTAGACCTGCTGTTTCTTTCCCTTTAGATCAAGTGTGGGTTTTGAGATGGCAGCAAGAGCAATGAGGGCTGAAATGAGATCACTGCGGTGGCTGAAGGGCGTTTGCTGCTGGAGACCCGACGAAATCTTTTTCCCCTGCCAGGAGAGGAGGTTCCCTTCACGCAAGGCATTTCTCTGCTTGTGTCACTTTCCTGCCTGTAAGTTGCTGTGTAATTACATCATCGTGGGAAGCATTCATTAAAAAGCTGGAACCATTCGCAGAGGCACGATGGCCTCCTTTGTTTTGCGCAAAATTAGCTACCAGCGCGAAACCTGGTTCTAGCTGCATTCATGTTCGTAAATCAAAGTCAAGTATTTCATTACAGTGTCTGCAGTGTATGTATATAACTCAGCAGCAGAGTGTCTGCTAAGCCTAATGTGTTGCATTTAATTAACATTTAATTAGAGGGTTTTTGTGGGAGGTGCGTAAGTATTTGCCAGGCGGCTCATAAGCATGAATCTACGTACGGCTCGCTGGACATGAGTGTGCAGTTCTTGTAAATAAAAGCTGCAAGTGGATATCACCCTTTCAAGCTGGGTAGATCTAGTCCCAGGGTACCTTGAGACTTGTATTTGACTTCAAATTTCCCAAAGTTTAATTTGTTATTGGATCTCTCCTCTGGTTTTGTTTTGCTGATACTACCTATATGTTGTCTTTTAATGATTATACTCGCTCCTCTCTTACTCAATTGGAAGAGGAGGGAGTAGTTGGGTCATGCGGGAATGAATTTTATGTCTTGTAAGAAAAAATAAGAATTCTTTGTTTCAGAAATAAAACTCTTCCTGTCAGATCTGTGAGTCTGGAAGCTTTTAAGGTGCTGTGGCAGACACCTAAGAGTTCAGGTAATACAGTCATTTCAATATGCAAGGAGGGATCCATAATAATTTTTCCCAGTAATGTCATTACTGAGGGGCACTTGGTGGCCTGTTTTAGAACAGATATCAGAGGGATGAGCTCTGATTTTAACTTGATGTTTGCATGGACAGTCCTGTCTTCAAAATAGGAAGCATGTATCAGCCAACTGGTCACCCAAGGTCTCCTTTGGAGTGATTAGCGTAAACTAGGGCTTCTTCAGGAAGACAGAGCAGACCCAGCCCAGACACCTTGTCCGAATAACCTTCCATAGGTGAAAATAATCTGACCTAGGATGGATTTCTGCAATATAAGTGTCTCCATCCGAGCAAGTCACCCCAGGTTCTCTTTATTGAGTCAAATTCAGGGCATGATTTATCTGACAAAAGGTAGGCATCTACCCTGGCATAGACAGACCTGTTGCATTCCTCTGTTGACTTTGTTGACTGGATCTCCACTACTATTATAGGAGGCTAGAAAACCAGTGCAGGTTCCAACTCAAACCATTCTATAATCTAGGTAAATACCTAAAATTGGGGGGATATGAATACGTTTCTTGCAGCTACCATGACATGGCTAAAACAATCTCCAGTGTAGTGACTATTGCATGGACATCCTTCTCTCTGTAGACTGTCGGTTCAGGTGATGTGTTTCTCTTCCCACTCCCTGCCACCCTCACAGACTCACTGGACTATCTTGGGGCACAGAAGTGACAAATGTTGCAAGTAGAACATAAATAAAGTGCAGAGTTATGAACTCAACGGGCTCACTGCTGCAATCATGGCTGGAGGCTCTGGGAAAATCACAACCAACCCATTTCATTTCTCCCACAGATTCATTTCTGAGCAGGGTTTTGCCTCATCCTTGTCCTGTATGGCTTTTACCACAAGCTGTTAATCAGCCACTGCTGTGCTTACCCTGTAGTTGATGGGAAAAGTGACCCATTTGGAGTAGCTGTCCTTTTCAGAGTGTTGCTGCGGTAAGGAGAATCTAACCAACATGACAGATTTCCTCATCCTGGACTAAACACATTTCAGGCTAAAAATAAAAGGAAAGAAGAAAAAAGGAGGGTTGGTTGGTTGTTTTCTTTTCTCCACCTGACCAGCTGCCCAATGCTTTGCATTATGAAAAGCTGTTGAGGAGGGATCAGTTCATTACTTCTCATTTCTGTGGACGCTTGTGTGAGAAATGATCTCTCTGATACTCTGCAGGTTGGCTGGCTTTTCCTCCTGTATCCCATTCCCTAATTGGTTTTCTTTCATCCCAAATTTGGTGGCAGCCACCCAGAATGGCAAGATAGTGTTGGACTTTCAAGGAAAAGAAAAGCGGGAGAGAAAACAAATCCTATTTATCAAATGGAGAGCTGGAATCTTTTCTTCTGTCACGCTAGCATGAGGCCAGCATTACTCTGGTATGTTGGAGATGGTGGTGTATAAAAGAAAGGCAGAGGAGAAAGAGTATTATGAAGGTAGGTCTGACGTACAGAGTAGTTTCCTACCTGAGTTAGTGGGTCTGATGGATGATTGAAGGCCAGATCTCGGCTGGCACAATCTATGTATCTCCCCTGAGGTTAATGGAAGTCAACACTAAATTACACCCCATATGAACTAAAAGACCACTGAGTCAAAGGGTTTTTAAATGATGTAGTTGAGTGAGGTGAAGCGATAGATGTGTCTGGCAGGAGTCTACAGAAAGTTGCAGGTTTTAATAACCTCTCCATCCACTTCGTCAAGACTTCTCCCTCCTCTCAGGGAGTAAATTGCATCAGATCAGGCTGCCTGAGCCTCCTCCTCTGCATTTGGTTTGTGCGACTCAATCTCACGACGACAAGTCAGGTCAGCTCCCCCAGACCCAAGTTGGGCTCTCCCTTGTTTGGTGCCGGTGGGCTTCTCATGGGAACCAGAAAGGGGATGAGGAGGAGGTAAAAATCAAGAAAACAGCAGGAGTTTGATTCAGTTTGGAGATCTCTAAGTTGCCTCTGATCAAATCCAAGCGTTAAAAAAGATTGCTTCCATCAATCTCCAGGAAGGCTTCAAGTTGAGCCTCCCTGTTGTAGGTGACTTCATCCTTTCAGATCTGGGACATAGTTATTTTTCAAAGTTAGTTTTTTTTATGCATCTTCCTACTCCTTTCAGTTTCCTTCTTTGCCACAACCTGTAGGAGAAAGTCTAGACATAAGCAGATGCTGAGTTACCTTTCAAATGCATCACATTGTTTTTTTGTTTTTTTTTTTTTATTGAATGGAACATTGCAACTTTTTGTTCTCTCCAATTTGTGGCTTTCAGTTTATTTTCCAGATCAATAGTGAGTTATTTCTCTCTTTATTGTTTTATATTAATACTTGACCTACAGATAAGAAGGGAAACATGACAAGAATATGAGGGAAGGAAATGTGAAGCCATAGATGGCATTTGAGGAGTATTCACCTTCCACAGCAGATGCTTTCTCTGGGGTTAGATGTCATCCCTTCCACAAGTAAAATATAAAATCTTTCAAGGGAGGTCATTTTAGCCTGTTGTGGGATTAAGAAAGGGGAAAGAGAGACTGTTACTCTTTGCTGCACAATCACTTTTCAGACCCGCAGGTCTTTGCCACTTATTACTATTGCTCGAGCAGCACGACTTGGTTTACCATTAGAGTTTGCATTCACAACATTATGCAGTTCACTGGTCACTATATTTCCATAGAAGTCCTGCAGACTTCTTGTAGATCACAACGGGATCAAGATCACAGAACAGGAATCGTTTTATTGGGATATTTTACACCAGTGTGCCCAGAGATAGACCATCAACCATGGGACTGTAAATGTACAGCCACACTGAGGCCCATGTTCTGATTTGACTCCTGCATCCCCATCTCTAAATCTAATCTCAAGCCAGTCTTGCAGTCACCTCTGTCCACGGAAGGAATCAATCCCTGTAGTCACTGCAATAGGAGAAAACCTTAGCTGGGTTGATTTTCTAAGAGGGAAAAAAAAGGGCTTTATCAACACTGAAATTCTCATGTGACTATTTCTCACACCTATTTTTGCAACGAATACGTGGTTTCACTCTCAGGGAAAACTGAAGTGATGGCCCTTGCTTGCCGCCTCCATGATCTTTGTCATTTATACTTCAGGCAGGTATCTGGATATCAGAAGCAGACCCAAGAGTGAGAGGAGAAGGCTAATAAGCAGGTTTCATCTACGTGGGAAGGGAAGGGAAAGGAAGGGAAGAGAAGGGAAGGGAAGGGAAGGGAAGGGAAGGGAAGGGAAGGGAAGGGAAGGGAAGGGAAGGGAAGGG
>JAOQGH010000012.1:150529434-150609037 GCA_025769975.1 Gallinago jamesoni
GGGAAGGGAAGGGAAGGGAAGGGAAGGCAAGGGAAGGCAAGGGAAGGCAAGGGAAGGCAAGGGAAGGCAAGGGAAGGCAAGGGAAGGCAAGGCAAGGGGAAAAAGAGATAAAGAGGAAAAACCACTTTGGCATAGGGCAGGATTACTTGCTCATTTCCAAGACGCAGCATCTTTCTGGGAAAGGGATTTCCTATTTTAGTTGTTTCAGTTGCATTGTTTGATAACCACTTCTGCCTTCTGTGCAAATTTCCTCATGTCCTCTATATTCTACATGGGTTATTCACAACCTTGCTTGCACTTCAAGCTGGCACTCAAACCTCTATACTGATTTCTGGCATCAGTTCCATCCCCACAACTCTTTGGTACTGCTTTGGGGCAGACAGAAAGGACTTTTCAGGCTGTTAGCTGGCTCAGAAAAACATATATTTCAATGTATATGAATATTTCACCTTGAGCTTTCAGTTATTTTTGGTTTAAGTGAGATCATCCATTCAAAGAAACTGATTTTGGTCTGGTTCTTCTGCACAACATGAAGCAGAAACAGTACAGAAAAATTCAGACTCACCCCAAGGAAAGGAACTGTGCACAGGGCTTATTTTTCCCAATTTGGCATGTGATTTGCCTGCAAAAGGCCCAACTTCAATTTCTTTGCATCATCCTGAGAAATAGCAAGGTGAAATCTACCCCAGGCTTGTGCTTTGCTTCAGCCCCTAATCAATCTTAACAGCCATTTATTGCTCCATATTTTTCCAAGCTAAAGAGATCATGCCTTAATTATTTCCTTGCGTGCCTTTGAGGGTTGCAGGAGTAAGGCAAACAGAGTTCCAGTAAAAATAATCAGTGAAATAAAAATTAAAACATCAATTTTCTCTTCTGTGATCTTGTAATTGAAATACTCTGTCCTTTTCAGGCTGCATGGTGTTCACGCAGCTTAGTTTCCCTGTGTGATCAATGGAAGGAACAAGGCTCCTCCGGAGATGGGTCACCCCACTTCACAGTAGTGGTGTCTGGAGGTGACTGGTGTAGAACCCTGCCTTACAGTAGATGCCTAATTTTTAAGAATTAGTCACAAGAAATCTGTTGTTAAACCCAAATTTCAGATTTTTTGCATGTAAATCATTGCTGAGAAGATGCTTTTAATCTCCTGCCCTTTATGCCTTTTTACAGGGCAACCGGGGAGGCACAGCCCCAAAACTCTTCTAGGAGCCTCTTGAATTATTACTGTGAATTTATCCCAGTGTTCAGTTATTCCAGATTTACTGCCATATGTTGGCCTTTAGTGTAACTCCCCTCATCCCCCACATTGTTAGCAGCCTCAGGTGTGCAGAATGGCTCCATGAATCTGTGAAGGTGATAAATGCTCTCCATTACTGGCAAGATTGTTTCACGTCTCTTTGCAGTTGATTTCACTACAGAAATGCTTCCGGTAAAACACGGATTTTTATTCATTATTCTAGTGATTTCTGGATCTTCACAATTGTCCTGGCCAGTTCACCTTTCATTAGTTATTGGTTATTAAAACTTTGTGTAATGTTGTTTTCAAACTAAATCCGTTGCTGTCCTCAGAGATCTGACCAGGAAATTGCTTGTGATGTGTGCTTAAACTCCTATGGCTTGGCCAAGTGGATGTAGACCAGGAGTGTAGAGGAAGCTCCTGACTCTTCAAGTCCTGCTGCCACATGGTGTCCTGGAAGAAGCACCACTTACAAAGAATGAACTTCAAGAGATGGTGGCTGTTGCCAGAGGGAAAAAGCCATGCCATAGACCATTGTAATGACCATAATGGTATAAATTAATAATTTTCAGTGTCTTCCAGCATTTCCTGCATTGATTAACATGTCAGTGCATAGTCAACTGTCCTATCCTTGTTTGAGTGCGGTGGAGTTGCAATGTGTGTGGTGGAGTTGCTTCAAAATCCACCAGCTGCTCTTTTGCATTGAAAGTCACTATGCTATGAAGTTAAGAACATCCTCCTGATTTCAAAAGCTGCACTGAATCTCCCAAAGACCCTTACACCAAACGTATACATGGTTTTTTAATGCAGATAAGTACCAAATCTGTCTGAAATTCCAGCGTTCTGGCATACTGGTGGGCAAGAAGGGGGAGAGAAGAAGGAAACCACAATGGTAATTTTGATGTATCCAAGACGTCATTTTGCCCCATACTTGGCTGGAGAGATACCTGTAACTGGGCAGTAGCTTACCCAGATAAGGCTTTAAATTGTGCCCTGACAAAACTTTGAGGAGGAAGGAAAAAAAAAAAAGCATGTCTGGGTAAAAAAACAAGTGTATGTTACCCTCAAATTATTGTGTAATTACATCATTGATGGAGTTATTCTTTTGGGAACTGGAACCATGATGAGCAACGCATCAGTTGCCTTTTGTTCTGTGCAAAATTACTTACCAGTGAGAAAACCAGTTTTAAGTGCATTTGTGTTTGTAAATCACACCGAGGTATCTCATTAGTGTCTACAGCGCATCCTTTTAACTAAGCAGCAGAAGGGCTGCTATGTTGCAGCTAATTAATGTTTAATTGGAGGTGACTTGTGGGAGGGGTCTGACTATACCAAAAAATATAGGCTAAACGTTTTCACCAGGTGTAAATGTCACTCTTGGGGTAAGGCAGCGCAGTCTGCTTTGCAAAGGTACCCATCAAAACCATACCTCTGCGTTCTGCAGACCTCCTCTGCCCTTGGCCTGACTTTTAAGCAGTCTGAGTGATATGGTAACTCTTCAAAAGACTTTTAATGTTCTCCCTGTGACTTTTCTTTGCACTAATTGTATTTGCTCTGGATTTATACCTACCTGAAATAATAAAAGGCCTTGTGGGAGACGTCTGTAGATGTTGGTGTCCTGCAAAGGACAAGATCTAAGAAATTTTGGTAAGGAAACTGCTGATGAACCCATGAAGATCTTCATGGCTGTTCTACGCTTAGTGATGGTACTTATTGCCCCTTCTCTCTGGGTTTGCTTGGATCATGTTCATTTAATTTTATTTTCAATGCTGAAAGAGCCATAAGATTTCTGCTATGGGTTGGAAGAATTTATTGCACTCATTGTCTAGCATTTTGTAGGAGCTTGTCCAAGCCATGTGTGAAGAACTCTGCAGAAAGAAATCCAAAGATCTAGGGGGTCTTTTCAAGGACCTGCTCGGGGGTGCACCACCTTCATATTATTTTTACTGCAAAGTCCCTGGGAGACACTGTGGTGCTCAGAGTGTTCTTGAGTTCAACAAAGCAGGTGGTGGTTTTTATTGGATTAATGGTGTTCCTGCAGGTGCTGTGATGGCACACTGCTGAGAAATTACATCCTACCTGCTTCAGTTTTCCCAGCCATTTCATTTCTATGCAGAATTTCTCTTTGCTGCCTGGCTCTGTGGTTTTTTGGGGTCACTTTGTGTTGATAAACAGCTGCTCTCTTCCATCTCTAAGTGGGCCACCCTCCACTCTAGTAAAAAAGCCTAAATCAGAAGAGGGTACTGTATTCACCCAGTGTGAAACACCGCTGTCCTCATCTGAGTTTGCAGGGGTCTCCTACAGAGGTGTCCCTGAAAATTTCTGAACGAATATTGCTCCTTTTCCTCTTCTGTTCCTCTAACAGCAAGGATTCACACCCATTCCTGTCACATTTTCTGCCATTCAGTGGGCACTGTGGTTCTGCCTGCGTGAGTCCTTCTGCAGAGTGATGGAGAGGAGGGGAGAAAAGCTGCTGTGTTTTCTGTCAGATGGAGTTTAGTAAATAAGTGTAAATAAGGCTTACAGAGCCATCCACAAGTTTAAAAGGATCCAGCCAGAAATAGCAAGCTGGCGGGGAGGGCTCTGCTCAACAGCATCACCCTGGCCATCGAGTTTTGTTTGTACATTTTTTTCCTGTGACTGAAGTGAAAGCTAATGGAAGAAAATGTGCATAAAGGTCCAGGAAGTGACCTGGAAGTGAAAAATCAAGAAAAAAGGCTCTGTGAAATTGTTGTATCTCAGTCATGGGCTGCACAGCTTCCTTTACTTCTACATTTCCTTTTATCTGAGTGTAAGGTGCTATTTCTTTTTGTTTGCAGAAGAGCATGAAGGCTCATCTGACACCCAAATCCATTATATTATGTGGTGACATTATGACAGCAGACATTTTCTACTGCAAAGAGGGCTTCCAGAAATGGCTTGGCAGAAAATCCTCCCTCCAAAACCTTTCCATGGAGACTTTTGCAAGGATGTAAGAGAGCACTGCGGACATGTGCTGAACTGTTGCATTCCAAAGATCCCAGCTGATCCAAAACCCAGACCAGTGACTGCAGGCAATGGTGAGCCCAGCTCTGAAGGGTGGAAAGGGACTGTCTGGGTCTTGGGGTGCAATTCCTGCCCTATCTTGTGAGGCACATCTAATTCAATTTGAAAATTTGAATATTGAATAAAATTTCAATATATTTGAACGGGTTATGTAGGTTTCCTCCATACAGATGGGCATCTCCAAAGGCTCATTCAGCTCACGGGCAGCTGAGACACATGGGCTGATTGACATTCCCAATAATGGATCTGAACTAAGTGCAGGTCTTTCAAATTAACTGAGGTGTGGGAAAGACCACCTATTCTACAGAGCTCAGAACTTCTATTGCCCATCCCACAGGGTTATCCAGGAAGCAACATGCAAAAACACCTTTATACAGTGCTTGAGGAACAATGCAGGAGACTTTTCAGTCCTCTTAGACTTCTCAATAGGGAGGAGTTTCTTTGGGGAGACCAGAGAGTTGTAAGAGTGTGTTTGTGTTGAATTACAGTGTGTCTAATACAGCTGGGACTCTAGAGGTTAACAGATACTCTCATTAAAATTCAGTCCTCTAAAGTGAATTATCCTGAAATCTGCTGTGCTTCACACCACATGAAAGTGGGTGTAGCAGCAATGGAATAAGTTGGAGTTCATCTCTGCTTAGAGTGTCAGGCAATTTGCAATGCAACAAGCAATATTTTGGTGCGAAGACATCAACTGGCCTTTCCCAATGCAAGGGAAATGCTGGGCACAGATTTTAATTTACACTAGCAAAAGGCCTGGTCCCAGGAGTTCAACTAAATCATGAGCAATGTTCAAGAAACACAGTGCTTATAGGAGTGACAGCAACTGTCAGTCAGGAAGGGTAAAAAGAAGCTTTGAGCATCTCTTTGCAACACAATTTCTTAGTTCCTGCCAGCCCCATGTATGTCTATTTATAATTCCAACTTTCCTCAGTTAATCATGTCAAAAATGACATTTTGTACCCCTGGGAACTGTATCTGACGTAACAATTTTTGCCAAGTTGTTAATCCCAGAAGAGAATCCCTGAGTAAACTGATTACGACGCTCGCAGCACGAAATAAGCCCAGACCTTCCATTAATCGCTGCACAAACCACAGCAAACTCTGAGCTGAATTTAGATCTATAGGAACATTCCTGGTGCTTAAGGGAATAATATACAGACAGCTTCAGACATCGTGTGAGTGGGTAGCTGCTGAACACAGAAGCTATACCCTAGTTGGTGGCAACGCGTGCACCAGAAGCTCCTGTTCATTTTCTCGTTTGCTCACATGGAAGTACTTCAGGCAGAAGTAGTAGGGCTAGAAAATTCGAATATGTTAAAAGACATGACACTCAAGGAATGCTTTGCTAACAATTGTCATGCCTATCCCACCAAAGGCTGCCCAGACAGGTCCTTCTCCCATCTCACAGCTGATCGGCACCCGTAGGTTACAGGGCTGAACATCTCTCTGGCTTTTTTGTTCAAGAAATAAGAATTATTGGAGGTGCCAACTGAAATGACAACCCAACAGCAAAAACCTCAGTAACGCAAAGGCCCACGTGGAGAAGCTGAAATGACTGTTAGACACCTGGAGATTTCAATTTGCTCGAGCCGTGGCCTTCTCCAGTTCTCCTTTGCAGGGAACAAGAAAGCATTTTGTGAGAAAAAATAGTACGAGCAGTTTCATTTCGCTACTTGCAGAAAGAAAGAAAAAGAGAATAAAGGTGAAGATGGTTGATTTTTACAGTGTTCTTGTTCTCAGGGCAAAACCTTTCTCCTGTGAGACAGTGAGGACAGAGGCAACCCTTCCAGTTCATACAAGCACCCTGTGTCCAGTTACCTTAGATCCTTTTTCTGAAAAACATACTGCAAATTCTACCCCTGACTCTGTGCTAACACTGACCAAATGGATTAATCGCTTGGGATCATAGGAGGCTTTCTGCCCTATCAAATAACCAAGCCCTCCAGTTTTCTCCCAAGTCCTGATATCCCCAAATCTTGCTGCAGTTCTGGACTTTTTTCTCAGGAAAAAACCCACCAGTTGCCTCGCAAAAGACACAGGAACAAGTTGCCCAGAGAAGCTGTGGATGCCCCATCCCTGAAGATGTTCAAGGCCAGGCTGGATGGGGCCTTGAGCAACCTGGTCTAGTGAGAGATCTTTAAGGTCCCTTCCAACCCAAACCATTCAGTTTATGTGATTCTAAAACAAGACTTGAAGAAGCAGTAAACCAAGGACTGCTCCCAGGTGACTGTATAGATGAGGCTGCAGTTTGGGTCTTTCCCTGGGACATGTGAATTTGGAAGTGGAAATAGGACCAGTGAAGCAGCACAAAGGCATCTGGGTGGAACCATAAACAACATACAGGAGTTGCTTTCCATCGGTTCATTCTGCAGGAAACCACTCTGCATCCTTGAATATCTGTCCCTGCTGGTCCTCATTACATGCTGCTCAATTGCCTTGGAAACAAAATAGCAGTTTCCGAATGGTCCATCTCCCATCCTCCCCTTTTCTGCTGCATGTGTCTGAAATTACATTCTAATTTTAAAATCACAGGATGATTTATTGCCATTTTCTAATGCTCAGCCTCCCCCTGGTTAAATAGATTATTTACCAATAGCTTCACCCATCAGGGAATGAAAGTCTGGAACACTGAATGGACAATAGGAGGGTCTTTGTTAGAAGGTGGTGGGCAGCAGAAAAGTTCCCGACTCGTAGGATTTAAAACTCAATATGCACATCTTTTAAGTAAATTCTCACTTTCTTCTGAAGATGTTAGGTACTGTCCCCATGAGTAGCCTTTTGCTTGGTGCTGGGTTAGGACCTCAGTGTGGTTGTTGTGACCCAAGGAATTGGTTGAGCCACTGTCCCTGGAGGTATTTAAAAGACATGTAGACGTTGCACTTACGGTCATGGTTTACTGGTGGTCTTGGCAATGCCAGGTTTCCGGTTAGACTTGATGATCTTAAAGATATTTTCCAACCTAAATGATTCTATAATTCTATGATTTTGCCTCGTTGACTAATCCATCCCCTTTGGAGAAGACTGCATCCAAATTGCACCTGAGGGACAAGGACTTGGAAGTAAACTGAGAGCTTAGTTACTTGACAGTGTGGCTGTATCCTGAGAGACTGTCTGGGTTTCTCCATGGTCCAAATATTTGGAAAGATGAGGGAAACCAACACAAAGAAGGAAGAAGGAGACAGTAAAAAGGCACATACTCAGTGCAATGGAAACACTTCTGAGCAGTTTCCACCTACCAAATCCAAGTGAAAGGGAAATTATCACTGTGGTAAATTTAAAAGCATGCTCGATATTCCTGTGAAAAATAGTTGAGTATGATTCAGAGCACATGAGACATTTCCACCATGCTGAGGTGAATACAAATATGCAGCTCTGCGAGGTGAGGTTGGATGTAAATCAGTGTTAATCCTTCTGGTCTTTCACAGTTGAGGGCACCAGCCGGCACCAGCTTGGGACCAACGTGAACAGTCCCCACAAATTAACACACAGTTGAGTGCCTTTTGTGAGGACTCCTCCTGGCCTCCTGCAGGCAGGTGACTGGTTTGTCCTGGGGAAATATTGCCTGTGGATCAGATGATTTCAGCTGGCATGAAAAGCTGGGCTTTGAGAAATGGAAGCAGAAAGGTGTCCAACACGCTTGGGAGTTCACTCCCCAGGCTGGAAAATGAGATTGAAAGAGGAGACACAAATAATCTTTGCATTAAGCTGTCCTCGCTGCTGCTGGAAGCCCCTGCTGCTTCCATTAGACAGTCTTTGCTGAGCGTCTGAGCTGTGGAAAGGTGTTTCTGCAGCGGGCATTGCTTTTTGTGCAATATCCCTCCTGCCTTGAGGGTCTGGCACTTGTTTTTGTGATTTTTTGTTGTCTTTCCCCATTTCCTCTTTGTCTAATGTAAAGAGGTGCAGCTTTCCAAATGACTCCAAGGAGAGATCTAGCAGAACATGAAGGGTTTTTTTGCAGTGGGATTTGTGGTACGCCATGCTGCCTCCTCCACAGCCAGCTTTGTATTGTAAGTTAAACCCTTGTGTGGAGGGCTGGGCTTTGCTGAGGAAGTAGAAAAGGCACCTCCAGATATATTGTGACATCCTCTGACATCCTGAGCCTCTTTCCTCCCCTTCTCACCCAAACTATTTCACATGCCCATCCTCTGAAGCAGGTAAGTCCCATTCCCCAGGACATGGGAACAGTGGTGCAGATGTTGAAATAAGTCAGGACCAGCCCTGCCTGCTGCTATTTGCCCATGTCATGAGTCCATATGAAATGTCTATGGTGGTTCTCCATCCACCTATGTCTGTCCCAGATCCTCATCATAGTGATGCAGGAATGACTGGATGGTATTGCTACTCATCTTCTTTCCGCATTGATTCTTCTCAGCACTCAACTTTATTTGCTTTTCAATATCTGCATAAAGTTTAGTGTTTCATGAAACAATGTTCCACATCCAGAAAAGAAAATTGAAAGCAAACCAAAGCACACATCAGCATTGACTGAAGTAATGAATGAAATGAGACAGTTTTGTTCTCTCCTCTCACAGAATATCTCAAAAATACTCTTGTATAAATACCACCAAAATTTCTGAATCTCTAACAGAAGGAAAACCGATATCAATTATGTGTTTAGTAATCCTCTCAAAATATAATAACAACAGGCTTAATGACGTCAGGTCTATCTGCTGTAGTGAAAAGACATTAAGAAGCAATCATAAACAAAAGCAGATCTCTACCTAATGCTCTGTTCACTGGGATATAGGAAGGCAGATTATTGTACTTTGAGGGTTTTGTCTGAGCCAGCAGTGTAAGGAAGGATAAACTGGAGGCAGGTTTGCTACACATATTTTGGTTAAAGCATTGGTGATGCATGAATCTTGATTCTTACCAAATGCATTTGTCAACTAAATACCTGCTGAATAGCTACAGACAAAGGAAAGATCACATGCAATTGTCAGTGCGAGGTTGTTTGCAGACTTTTATTTCTTCATTGGAATTTGCAGTGTATGGTTAATTAGCAAAATTTGCATTGTTCTGCTTCTTCTCCCTTAGTGAGGAAATCAATGTTTACAGCCTGAGGACAAGGAATAGCAAGTGCCACATATGCTTATGTGGCATCTGTGTGCTCTTTAGTTCTTCTAACAAGAAGTAGGATGCATCTAGAATTGGATTAAAGAGGATTCAAAACCAGTAAGTGTAAATATTCAACATCAAACATACAGGCATTATATGATATAATAAAAAACAACAACAAAAAAACCCACCAAAAAACAACACCACAGCAAAATGGAGAGTTTATTCACAAAAGCAAAAATATTTGTAAATCAACTTTTAATGACACGCCAATGTCAGCATCAGAAAAAATCCACCCTTTTATATCTGGGTGATTAAATATGTATATTTATAGCTGAGTGATATATATATCACATGTATAGCTGAGCTGGTAGAGCTATCAAGTCTCAGCTTCATAGGAAATTCAGTAGTTCTGAAGGGGTTTTTTTCCATTGCAATCTGAAATATAATGCTGCATTTTGATTTTTGCCTCACAAATGCATCTGAAAAAGCATCACGTTTTTGGTCAATGAGAATATATCTCTAAAACTATTTCAACATTTATTTTTGTTTGACTTCTAGTATTTCATTTTTACTAGATAAAACTGTAGAATATGGAATTAAAATAAGAAAGTGAATATAAAATTAAACATGAGCATAAATGTGGAATAAAAGAGAATATAATAAATAAGCTTATAACATAAAATAAATCAGAATAAACAATGTAGCCTAAAATATATTTCAAATGAAATAACTGAAGCAGCTAAATGCCAAAATGTATTATGCAAAAGCTTTTTTAAGTAATATCAAAATGAAATCAGTGCATTCTTCAAGAAGGTTGAAATTTTGATGACTTTGCAAATCGTGATGGAAAAATGTTTTGCCAAAACCCTGTAAAACAAGGCAAATGTATTTTGAAAAGCATATGTTAAAAGTGGTTTCAGATGACATACTTGGGCCAAATGGATAACAAGACTATTTCCAGCTAATTTCAGATGGGAAAGCAGATGGGGCTGTTTCTTGCTGTTAGATTTCTGTGGTCACAATGTCTCAAGGGCTGAACTTGAACATCTGAGTTCTTGTAATTATTATTGTTATCATGACTAAAATTAACGTGACCAGATCTGCAATCCTAACTTATACGCTCCTGTCCTTTGCACTATGCAAGGGGTACGAAGATTTTATCACAGCCTGAAAAATCTTTTAGCCCATTAGAACTTTAGGTGCCAGGTATGTGGTGCACCTCACCAAGGTTTAGAGATGGGCTTCACTTGCAAATGCATGGAAATTTTGCATTCTTTGGGAGTTCCCAGGGTGTCCAAGGTCTCTGCACAGGGCTGGCAGGGATGATAAAAGACCTACAGAAATCCTGCACTCTTCTGGGCTGTCATCAGCTGTCATCAGTGTTTGAAGCGGCACTACACATCTATGTTAAAGCAAGTAAATCCAGTATTGTGTATCCAGAGTGTAGGTCCGCTAGGAGTGAGGTATCCAAGAGCCACGTACAGTCAATGGGAAGACTGTGGGAGTTAGTCTGTGACCTGAGCTATTGCAGGTTTCTGTCTTAGGAACAGAAAGTTTGTCTCCAAACTTCAATTCCTGTATAAGGAGAATGGGGTGACTTGGTCACATCAAATCCTCGAATGCTTTGGGCTGGAAGGGACCTTTAAAGATCATCTAGTCCAATCCCCCTGCCATGAGCAGGGGCATCTCTCACTGGATGAAGTTGCTTAAAGCCCCATCTGAGCTGGCCTTGAACACTTCCAATGATGAAGCATCCCCAACTTCTCTAGGCAACCTGGTCCAGTGTTTCACCAGTTTCATCATAAAAAATGTCTTCCTTATGTCCAATCTAAATCTGCCCTCTTTCACTCTAAAAGCATTGCCCTTTGTCCTGTCACTACAGGCCTTGATAAAAAGTCCATTCCCATCTTTCTTAGAAGACCCCTTTAAGTATTGAAAAGTTGCAATAAAGTTTCTCTAGAGCCTTCTTTTTGCCAGGTTGAACAACCTCAACTCTCTCACCTGTCTTCATAGAAGAGATGTTCCACCTCTGACCACCTTCATGGTTGTCCTCTGGACCTGCTCGAACAAGTTAATGTCTTTCTTGTGCTGGGAACCCCAGAACTGGACACAGTACTCAGGTGGGGTCTCACCATAGTGGAATAGAGGGGTAGAATCACTTCTCAGCCTTCTGGCCATGTTTCTTTGGATGCATTCCAGGAGAAGATTGGCTTGGAAGTGCACAATGACAACAAATACACATTGCTTATAAGTGCATGTTCCCAGCTCGTGTCTCATCATCCATCCACCCAAGTCATTTTTCACTGGGCTGCTCTCGATCAGTTCATAATCTAGTCTGTTCTGATACTGAGGATTGTCCTGACCCACGTACAGGACCTTCCATTTGGCCTTGTACTTCAGGAGGTTGATCATGGAGCTTTCTGTGCTACTGACACCTATATTTGGGGAGACAACTTTCACCCGAATGTTTGCTGGAGTGCTGATAATATGCTTATCCAGATAATATGCTTATCTGGATAATATGCTTATCTGCTGATAATATGCTTGGGACCTCAGAGACCTCAGTCACGAGTGACTCCAAAACTCATGACCTCTTGGGGTGGCTTCTTTTATATGACACCAGTTACTTTGGGTAACTAGAACTTATAGCCACCTGGAAGAAGTGTTAGATGTGCCATCTCTGGAAACATTTAAGATCTCAAGTGTTGCTTTTGGTTACATCCCTGCTCACCCTTGAGATCTGCAGAGGCCCATCCTTCAGCTGGACACAGACTGGAGAGGGCCACGGAAGGCACTGCTTTTCATTGCCTGCAGTTTCCTGTATCACATGGTACAACCCTGTCGGAAGCTTCACTGATTCAAAACCACTTAACTGCACTTAAACAGGGACTGACAGGTAACTAAAGCTTTGGATACATTTCAGCAATCTTTCTTTACCTTTATTCTCATCTTTAGCATGATCACACCGTAACCGTCCATCTGTCTTAGCTGACTGTCATTCCTGCTTCTCCCTCCTAATACTGTTTCCATCCACCTGCCAGTTTCAATGAAACTGAAAGAATGACTCAGAGTCACAGGAACCTGTTCTTAGAAATGTACATAAAACTACATTTTCTGTAGGCCTATGGAGGGCAGGTTTTCAGCATGAAAACCAGAATTACCTGTTCCTCTTGTCCTGGTGGCACATCAGTCAATGTGTGTGCACCCTGGAAGGTATTGCTGCCTCTTCTGTTTCTTGCTAAACTTGCAAAGAAGGGGCATGAGAGGAGCTGGAGATAGTATGGATGGGAGTTCAAGGGTTATCTGGAAGAACTGGAGGGGTTTGGGGAGTTTCAGGATCGTGGAGGACCAGAGGTATTGAGATCTGAGCAGTGGATGCAATGCCAGGCTTGGGAATTGGGGAGGTCCTTAATATACCTCAGTAGGTGGAGATCATTCTGTACATGGGAGGAAAGCTGAGACTGTTGTGGTAGGATTGTTTACAAAACATTGTGTACACAATTCTGTAGAAAATCTGTCTTCATTTAATTTTGTTGCTTATGAATAATATTTGGGTGGCTTATAATCAAGAACATTCATTTTTCCCTTTTCAGAATTGAGCATTGTGGTGGCTGTTACCCCTGGTCCACAGGGCTGTCCATTTTGATTTTCATTTTGTGTCCATTTGTGCGGCCAATGTGAGTATTTTCCCAATCAATGCTGGTAGATCCCTCTTTAATTAATATCGATGAGTTAGAGAAAGAATAGCGGGGACCACTAGTAACGTTTGCCTGTGGCTGAGTGTTTGAAGGGAAAACCAGGCAGGCTTGTAAACAAGAAATCATCATGGAGGGACATACTGCAATGAAGACCCTCAGCTGGACCCCTCTTTCCATTCTGAAAAGAGAAGAAACACTCCAGACTCATCATGGGAAGATGGAGAAGATACAGTAAGAAATCAGGGATGCTGAGAAAACCAGGAACTGTAAGGCTGAGTCATAGCATCATAGAATGGTTTGGGTTGGAAGGGACCTTAAAGACCATCCAGTTCCAAGTGAATTCCAAGAGTGAATCTGTACAGCTCAGATAGTGCTTAACTTTACCCCAAACTGGTTCCGGACACACACTGGCACCAGCAAAATCTCTGCTGGGGAATTGATGGTGTAAGTGATATAACCCTGCCCCTGTGACATCCCAACATGGACATCCTTAAGATGCAAGGGCCTTCAACGGGCTGCCCACAGGCAAAACTCTTTACATACAGAAATAAATACTACCCAGAGTGTGCTCTCTGATAGGAAAAAATCATGTCAATACGTCCCAATCTCACCATAGCACAAGGCTGGTAAAATAACAGTGATTTTCCCTGTTGGCTTCACAAAGAGGGGATCTGGCAATGTGTCACAGACAAAATAGATCTGTTCAAATGAAACCACCCTGATAAATAACATCCTTCTTAAAATTTAAATTAACTGTTTTACACACACACACACACACCCTAATAATAGCACTTACGGAGCCAAATTCTTAACTGTGTTTTCCCTTTGTTTCTTTTGTTTATTGAATTTGATTTGATTTAATCAACCATTTGGTTTTGGAGCTGTCTTTATGGATCTGTTAAAATGTGTTCGGAAATATTCGCCATCCTTTTTTTTGTCTCTTTTTCCTCCCGGATTGCACTACTTCTAATGAGGTGCAAAATCTAGAAAGTAGAAGATTCTTTTTCATGTCTCTTTTAAGCAGACAATCCAGTCTATCTGAATAAAGACTGATCAAAAATTAATTGAGGGCTTCAGGATTCACCTTGATATGAAGTGAGGTTATTCCAGTCACCTAAAGAAACGCATTGTCCAGGAAAAAAAGCTCATAGGAAGGGTTCATGTCCCATGGTGAGAAGTTGAGCTACCTTTCCTGGTAGCCAGACTTTCTCTCTAGATCATCATGGCTATAACATCATTGCAAATAATGAAGACAGAAGTTCTATCTCAGCACCATAAGCAAAATCAAAGGTTGTTATTTTGAATGAGGATGAATAAAGGCTAGGAAGGGCTGAATAAGGGCTACCAGGGGAAGAAGCGGGGTTGAAAGGACAACCAGGGACAGAGGGTTGAAGGGAGACACCTGAATGGTCAGGTTTGTCTCTGCTGTTTGGAGGGGTAAGAGATATAAGTATAGCAAGCACTGCTGCAATAAAGAACTAAAAGGAAAGATGTTTGCTCAGCAGAGGTTACTGTGGCTTTTCATAGTCCTGGCACATGGGAAAAAAGTGTGTGCATTGATGACCCCACAGTGTTTGATCGTTCCTGTTGCCCATCCCATTTTCCTCCTTCGGGCAAGATAGAAGGCCACAGTTATGCATTGTGGTGGGTTTGATCTCCACTGGATGCTGGGTGCCCACCAGGCTGCTCTACCACTCCTCCTCCTCCTCAGCTGGACAGGGGACAGAAAATATAATGGAAGGCTCATGGGTTGAGATAAGGACAGGGAGATCACTCAGCAATTACTGTCATGGGTAAAACAGATTTGACTTGGGGAAATTAGTTTAATTTATTACCAATCAAATCAAAGTATGACAGAAATAAAAACTGAATCTTAAAATGCTTTTCCCCCACCCCTCTGTTCTCCCTGGACTCAACTTTACTCCCAATTTCTCTACCTCCTCCTCCTGAGTGGTGCAGGGAGATGGGGAATGACGGTTGTTGTCAGTTTATCACATGTCTCTGACCCTCCTTCCTCCTCAGGGGAAGGACTCCTCACACTCTTCCCCTGCTCCAGCATGAGGTCCCTCCCGTGGGTGACAGTTCTCCACAAACTCTTCGACTTGAATCCTTCTCATGGGCTGCAGATCTTCTTTAACTGCTCCAGCCTGGGTCCTTTCCACAGGGTACAGTCCTTCAGGAACAAGCTGCTCCAGCATTAAGTCCCCCATGATGTCATAGGTCCTACCAGCAAGCCTGTACAGTGTGGGTTCCTCTCTCCGTGGGTCCCCAGGCCCTGCCAGGAGCCTGCTCCAGGGTAGTCTTCCCACGGGGTCACAGTCTCCTTCAGGTGCATCTACCTGCTCTGCAGTGGGGTCCTCCATGGGCTGCAGGTGGATATAGGGGTGGGACCCCATAGCGGGGTCCACCATGGACCTCCATGGGCTGCAGGGGGACAACCCGCTTCACCACGGTCTTCACAGGCTGCAGGGAAATCTGCTCTGGTGCCTGGAGCACCTCCTCCCCCTCCTTCTTCACTGACCTTGGTGTCTGCAGAGTTGTTGCTCTCCCATATTCTCACTCCTCTCTCTTTTCTGATGATGTTAGCACCATTGCTAATAGGCTCAGCCTTGCCCAGTGGCGGGTCCATCTTGGAGCCAGCTGGCATCGGCTCTATCAGACATAGGGGAAGCTTCTAGCAGCATCTCATAGAAGCCACCACTGTAGCTACTGAACCCTTGCCACCCAAACCCAACTCACGTGTGCAGAGAGGGAGGTTTGATCCCAGCAGCAGCAGGAAAAGGAATACCGTTCAGCAGGGTTCCTCTGAGCACCACGTCCTGCCAGGTGGCATCACACCAGCTGCAGCACATAACGTTGTCTTCTGCTCTGCACTCTCAGTCGAGGGCTCAGGATGGCCGCAGTGTGGAGGCAGGACAGTGTTGGAAGTGAGTTATACGCCAGCCAGGCTGCTGGGTAACACAAGGTGAGAGTCGTCAGTATGACTCTCTTTTTTCAACATCTGACTTGACAGGTCTGAGAACCTGGAGTGCTCCCCAGCCACAGACTAAAAGGGACCTGCCAGCTGGTCCAAAGTGAAAAATTAGGTAGGTTTGCCTGGATATCGGTGAAACAAATGGGGCTTATCAGAAACTCAAAGGTCAGAGCTTGTCACTTACCAAAAAGAGTATGAGACGGGAGTAACTTGTGAGTACCACAACAGAAGCTCTGTGATAAGATACAAAAGGAATACTTTGCCATATTGCTTAGAGTGGTTTTGCTTGTCTGTGTCTGGGACAATCACCCTCATCACCCTTTCAGCATCTGGGGGGGGGGACAGAAAACCCTAAAGCATTGCTATAAATGGTGACTTTTCAATTTATTAACATTTTCAGCTCTTCTTAACAAAACACTTCTAGAGCATAACTTATTCAAAGCAGATACAAGCTTCCTTTTCATAGTATTATTTATTACAATTTAATCATCCCAGGGTTTTCAGACCTGTCATTAAGTTTCTGCCAAGTACGCTGAGTGACACAGCAAAATCTCCACAGAAATTCTCTCTGTGTGCATTATTCTTTACCCTTCTACAGATGTAATCAAGCTATGGTGCTGGACATAGTCCATCTACAGTGACCCCATTACCCTTCCCCATTATGCCTGTTAAGAAAGGAGTAAAGGAGCCCTAGGAAAAAGAGGGGAAAGAGTCTTCATGCCACAAGGTTCTTTCTGCTCTCTCATTT
Organism: Gallinago jamesoni; assembly: GCA_025769975.1. NCBI lineage: Eukaryota > Metazoa > Chordata > Aves > Charadriiformes > Scolopacidae > Gallinago > Gallinago jamesoni. The sequence continues at coordinate 150,546,198 of JAOQGH010000012.1, forward strand.
CCCCAATCCCTACCTGAGAGACAACCTCAAAACAGATGAGATATCCCAGCTCCATTTTCAAAACTTTCTCCTTCTTGATCTCAGGCTGCTCTAAGAAGAGGCAGCAGCTCTTGGTCATCCCCAGGCTGTTTTAATCAGGACAAGGATACAGCGAACTGCATATAAAGAGGGATGGAGATCAAAAGTACCAGATAGGGAACTTTAAAGAAGAATAAATTAGAGGAGGGATGTGGCCTAGAAGGACAGAGCAGGCATGGATTTTAAAATGAAGCAGTCAGAAAGAAGAATTACTTAGATGGTCTAGAGGTCTAAGGGGACCAGATAGGGTAGGCAAAACAGAGAGGAAAGAAGAGAAATTCTGTGGGACGCATAGAGTTAAGGGAAAGGGGTTTCTCTTGAACCTATGTACCTCCAGAAGACCTCACCCTCTATCCTCATATACTTGGATTTTTCCTTTGCTAATTGTGTGTCTGGTTCTGGAAGGTCATTCCTCAAGGTAAGGGTCCTAGCAGTATGAAATACTTATGTGCTCTCCTGTTTTGTCTGAGATTCGTCTGATTAGATACTGTCCCTTGAAAAATGGCATGGAGAACAGGACCTCTCCAATCAAAATACATTTGGAACTACAAATGAAAAATGTACACCTCATTTCAATCTTGATGTTATTAATTACAGCATAGAAGCGTTCAGGTGGCCACTAGTGACCATTCAAAAAGATGCTTGACAAAAATCACATGCAACTTACAGAAGTATTAGCTAATGAGGCCCAGTTCTGATTAAATGTGTAGTTAGAGAGAAAAGCTTTGCTGTATGTTAATAATGTATGCATTCTTTATCATATGAAAAAGTAAGAATTTAAAACACTCACTATTTTTGGAGGGTTTAAAAAAAGTCACAACACTTGAAATTGTCCCAAGTCCTGTTTCAGGAATGTGAATGAAGTATTTCATTTTCCTAAGAAGGAACATGCAGTACTTAGCATTTCCAGTCGGAGTTTATTTTAGTCTAATTTATTTCCAACAGCTTTCCCCTCATCTTGAGTGCTCTGAGAAGAGATAAAGATAATACATTCCCACTAGAGACAAGGGATAAAACAACATCAGCAAAAAAATGATGTGTACATTGAATCAATCCTCTTAGTGAGGCAGAGGAATAGGAGCAGAAGCCTTGGAGACTCCAGGGGTGTGAGGTGTTTTCTCCTTGGCAGGGCAGTGCGATTGGTACATGGTGGAAAGAAAATTTATATTTTGTTGTCACTGTCCAGCATGGCTTTGAGATACAAACATTGAACTCCTCTAAAATGTTAAGGGTCCAACAGCTCCAGTCAAATCTTTGGTATTTAAGACAGCATCTTTTTTTTCAGTTGTGTTTGATTAAAAGGAAAACCATTTTTAAAAAGAGAGACGAGGAAAAAAAACCGATGTTTTCTCAGATTTTTGTTTTGTTTCTTTTAATGAAATATAAATGAATAAGAATTTTTCACAAAATATCAACCAGTAAGGAAAAGGTTAATCCCATGTCCAGATGGACTTTGGTTAAAAAACATGATGTTAGTCATGGATGTAGTTGAGACTTTCTGATAACTGGTAGCCTCCCTGTTTTTAGAAGTCTCTTTTTTGATAAGAGAAGTGGAGCTGATATTTGGATTCCATCTTAGTGCTTCTGTTTCTTCTTCTGTCTGTCTGGCTGTGTGTTATTTTTTTTCTTAGCAGCTGGTTTTCTGGAAATCTTTAAAAAGTAGACAGCATCCGTCTTATGATATTTGCTGTTCCTCCTGGAGGACTGCTAAAACTCCACCGCTGATTATGATAAATGTTCCTGGTGTAACTAATCTAACTGTTATGTCTCCAAATTTTCAACCTGTATCAGCTTGAAATCTAACAGTTTGCCCTACCTCTTGTAAAGGTTTGATACTCCTGTGTCTTGTTTTTGTAACTATTGCAGGATTGTCTGGAGATCCTGGCGGATGTTGGCAGTAAGGTCTTCTTCCTCTGATCTGAGGTTATTCTTCTGAGGTTTTGCATCTGACACAAACCTTTACATGCAATGTTTTGCCTACTCACTGGTCGCTTATGTTGGCTGCTATTATTTGTCATTTATTTCTTTATTTTTGGAGATGTTTCTCTATTTGCACTAACTTCTTTCTCATTTGACTGTGCTCAGCAAAGATGATTGTAACACTTACGACACAAACACCGTCTCCATAAATTGCGTTTTTAAAGACTCACTCTCTGAAAATCCTCTGCCAGGACTAAAGGCTGCTTATTCACAGAGCTTGTTGGAGATGTTTGAATAGATGCAGCATCTTCTTGTTTTTTAAAGGCTTTGCAAGCAAAGCAAAGAACACACAGTCCAGGATTGATGGTGGGGTGACAACTTCTGGATTGCCTCCGTATGAGTAATAGCCACATACAAGGATTTTTTGAGACAACTGGCATGCATCAAGGTTAAGGTCTGTAGAGCATCTTTTAGAATAGGTTATCTGAGCACATTTCTGTTTCTCTTGCCCTCTCCTAGGTGCTTTGTACTGTATTACATGAAGAAGTCAACAGTAAAGCACCATCCAATGAGCTGATTCAGGTTGATGGTCCATGTGCTAAACACACACAAGTTGGATGTGCTCATATGGATAAGCTACATCTTTCCCACCTACATAATAAACATTGCTGCCTAAACAAGATCAGTTACCTACAGCCCTCTCTTTAGTGAGGTCTGTCTTCCGTGGACTACAGAGGGAGATAAGGACATCTGGCCTCCAAACCTAGAATTGAAATTAAGGTACATATTTTGCTGTTTCCATTTGCACAAAGTGTCTAAATGTGGGATTGTCACCTTGAACAAAACACTCTGCCTACTCTGTATGGGATTTTATAGGGTGTCTGAGGCACCTCCATGGGACTGGTGTATATGAGAGAATTACAGAAGATTGATGTGCTTCTGGAGAGGCATCTAGAAGATAGCGGAATTCTTTACTGTAACTAAAATGACACAGGACACCTAAGTTTAGGTGTCTCAGTTCTGCCTGCTTTTGAGTGAAGCACACTCAGTCTGAGCCCTTACAAAGGCTCAGAGATAGAGCCTGTCACACTCCTTGTGTATACCAGGTAGATAACTACAGTAGTAGTTTTTTAGTAGTACTTTAAGGCAGTAACCTGTGCTTTTTAAAATTACTAAAAATGCTTAACCTGACAAGTGGAATGGGATGAAGGCAGTAATTATCAGCTTGTTCTCTCTGGAGGACACACTCATATATAACACATTTCACCAGAAAGCTGGCAAAAGTCCCTCCAGGTCAGGGGACAAGTAAATCTTTGCCCATATTCCCCTAAAAAAACCCTTGTCTTGACATAGTAGCTTATGTAAAGAGATCTTCAATGACGAGATGTTTTCCTTTTCAACAGGAGATGGGGGTGCTGCCATTATAAACCCTTACCGTTTCACCAAGGTTTTCTTTGCAAAGTGACTCATGACAGAAAATGGAAACTCTTAAATCACCACTGTCTAAAAGGCATGAAGTACATTCTGGGACTGAAAAAGTTCTAGAGAACTTATATATCTCTCAGAAATTGGTGATATTCTAGGCATAATTTATGGCTATTGCTAGTGATCCGTGCAAGAACTTTACCTGGACAGGCCTGTTTTTTGCCTCTAGATTACCTACGGCCAAAAAATATCCCTGGACGAAATGTTTACCAAGAAGAAAGTCCAGGGTGGACAGGAATATTTCACCCAAACCAATTTTACTTCTGCAGTCATGCATTGCTGTTCCTGCTTTGCATGGTGAGTTGTTGTGTGTTGGGCTGTGAGACGGGATTGAAGTTCAATACCCAACCATGGAAGAGAAAAGTGGACCTTTCTCCACACTGTTGGTCTCACTGGGAACAAAATATCTCCCCGAGCCATATCAGACTAATGGGGTAACCTCTTCTAGCACCGTTTTGTATGAATCTCCCGGCCTGCCATGTTGGACTTGGATCTCAAGGTTTCTGGACATCTTAGCAGGTGGGGTTGCTGGGTATGTCAAAAGCCTGGTTCAGGTCATATACCACAAATCCAGCCCCTGAACTTCAGTTCTACTGCTTTTATATCCACCATTTCTGTTTAAAGGAAGAGGGTGAGGTGAACCCCCATTGCGTAAACTCTGATTATAGAAGACCTCCTGAGTCTAAGCAACATCTTGCCCCCCAGATGTCTGCTAGCTGGGGCTCTGGGTTGGTCTGTGCTCAGTTTAACTACAGGAGAGATTCCAGCGCTCTCTCCAGGCTTCTTGATGGACTACTGCCCCACTGCACAGCAAAACATGAGTGAGTAGCTGGTCTGAGTCATGCCAAGGAGTCTTGTCTGGTTTGTCCATCACAAGGACCACCCCACTGCTGTGTTAACAAGGCCTCCCTGTTTCTGCCATGCTGGATCTCCATTCAAGTAGTGTATAGAAAATGCCTCATTCCTTCCCCACTCCCCACCTCTCTCTCTCCACCACCTTGGTAACCATCAAAATGTCATTTTGGCCACCATTCAGTTGTTTTGGGGAAAGAAGAATAAAAAAAAAATCCAACAAGGGGCTTAAATGCTCCAAACCCCTCTACTCAGTGCAAGATGCTTGTGTGTCCTTTGTTATTCCCCCCTCCTTTTTCCCTCTTCCTGGTCCTCCCCCCTCACTCTTCTGCCCTGGCAGCTTGGTCCCTTTTGTACACAACATCCTTTTCCTTTCACCAAACCACAAAGACCCAGTGGGGAGGCGGACACAGGAAATGCTACAAGCAAGAAAAATCCATCCCCTCCCTGTGACACTTGAGTTGCTGGGGAGGGGAGGTATTGGCATTTTTCATGTGTATGTCAGTGTGTTTGGTGTTTTTCCTTTTTTCTTTTTCTTTTTTTTTTTTTTTAAGTCCTCTTTTCCACATTTCCCTTCCTGTTTATTTGAAAGCAACCCTAAACGAAACCTGCAAGCAGAGCATTTTTCTCCCCCGCCCCTTCCCAATCTTTCCTTTGCTTTCATAAGCTTCACTCCTTGCAGCACTTGAAGAGGAAGGGGAAAGACTTCATCCTTTTGTGTCTTCTACACGCACATGATGCCCACCTAGCTCCACACAGCAAAGCACTTTTGCAGTCCTGCTATGACTGAAACCCTCCATCCTTATTACATAGGACCCACATGTGCAAACTTCTGCTGGGGTTTCATGTACTACTAGCTTCCAGTATGACTGTGGTCACTGTGTGAACACAAGGGGAGCTTACAGGGTTTTTTGGAAGAGCTGACATTGCATTTTGCTCCACCCCATATCCAGAAAGGGTTATGGAATTCCTTAACTTACATTACGACATCAATCACAGGCTCAGGAAAAGTAAACTAAATGACATCAGGTAACAGAACCTCTCATGGGACTTGAGTTTGCAGCTGGTCTTATTCTTGGCCACGTGGATTTGCCGGAGCTGGGTTGTTTCATTCTAATTTAAGTACAGAATTCTATTTACATGCATGAGAACATGCCATAAAATAGTTTGGATCTTGCCTCTGAAAAGCTTTGAGGCTTTGCAGAGGTACTTGTTAGCACTGCAGTTGTGCTCATGAATTCTTCTTTTGTGAGCTGTGTACTGGTGCCTGGTCTAAAGTTTTCTAAATTTAGGCCTGGCACCAGCAACTGGAGAGAGGAACTTGTGCTGGAAACATCAGTATCAGTGGGCAGTGTGGAGGTGAGACCCTGCAACCTTTGGGATTACTTCCAGGGAAGTCTCCCTTTCAGCAGGGTTATGCTATAAACTCATTGTTATTCCCTTTGGGTGATAATTTAGAGAGACTGTGTCTGGAGTGAAGATCAGTGAGAGGGGGGACACCTCTGCTACGGGAGACCACACAAAAAGACCTGCAGGCCACATCTCCTCATGGACCTTGCTCAGGTCCAGCTCTGTGAAGGATGAGCCTTGGTCCAAAATCTTGGCCGGCCATGGCACTGTAAGGGGGGTCTGACCAGCAGCCTGCCCTTCTGCAAAGATTAGAGTGGAAACCTACAAGCTGGTAGTGTTTCTCAGACTGGGAAGAAATCCAGGAGCCAAAGCCTTTTTGTCCACCACAAAATTGTGTTTAACATTAAAAAAAAAAAAGAAAGTCTAACACCCAATCTCCCAGTATCACAGCAGTTCAGGCCTGATATCTCAGTTTCATCTCTTCTGGTGGCTTCATTTTCTCCTTCCCCAAGCCTGCATTGTCCTGCACCTCTCCCCCCACTCCCTTTCCAGAGACTTGTGATAACCATTGCCTAGGTAACAGCATCTTGCCTGGTGTGTTTTACTGACTGCAACGCATGTGGGGGCGTGTGCTGTGCCTGCATTCCCAGTGGGATAAGAGGCAGAGAGTCGAATACCGTGTGTGGGAGAGAAACTTCTTACGTTGCTTCTGACACCAGCGAAGGCAAGAAGGTCAGCCTCTTGCATCCCTCCGTAGGGCTTGGTAGCTGCTGCTGTAGTGGCTAACATGGGATTTATTGCCTTGTTGGGGTCCTGGTGAGAGGCTTAGGAAGGGAATGAATTGTTAGGAAGGGAATGAATTGGTAAACTTTCTGCTGGCATGCATGCCCAGGACATCCTTCTCAAATGTGATTAAGTTACACATGGTTAAAGCGTTGATTATTCAAAAGCCAGCTGGTGGGGAAGCTGATTGACACTTCATTCATACCTTGGGCTTCCTCCGGAGCAAGCTCTAAATCCGGCAGGAGAAAAAAAAAACACAAATCACCACCAGATCCATCTATCAACAAAGACCAAGAGAAGGAGGGACCATCAATCCAGCATACTAATCTAAGAAACATTTTTCCACTGCACGAAATGTTAGTCCAGGCCCTGGGAATGTCAAAAAGTCTGTATGTCCCCTGGAACTTCCTCAAAGCATTAAATTAGGGAAGTTCGGATTTATTTCCACTGATGTATGAGCCGAAAAGCAGGTAAAAGACTGCAAGCAGAAGGTCAGGCATAGCACGGAGGATGGAATAGAAACAGGACCCATGGAAGCTTTAATTATCTTAGTTATAAAGCGAGCTCGTAACATATTCATGAATTCTTTTTTAAAGATGCCTGAAGCACTAAGTGTGGAACCAACCAGCAAAGGAAGAAAGGTAGATGAGAAGGCTCAAAATTTAGAACTGGTGGCAGAAAAAACTAAAATGAGACTGTACGTGTGGAGATAAAGAGGAATAAATTCAAATGTAATGTAAAAGGTAATTTAAGAAGCAGGTCATGTTGTGATGGACAGTAAAGTAGATGGCAACTTGGTCCCACAGCTCAGGACTTGTGTCAGGGAGAAGGAGAAGGGAAAGACCTTCTCTGTTCACTGCCACCTCTCCACGGACCTGCTGCTTGCAGGTTTCCTTGAAAAGTTGGCAGTTGGTGGGCTCATAGCGTTACTGAAAACGGTCCTCGAGTCAATGCCTGGCACTGGTGATTAAGTGCAGAGGGGTGCAGAAGGGATGGCCACAATCTCTTCTGAATAGCACGTGGCTGCAGAGCCAGAAGGTTTTTTGCTGGAGCAAAGGTGTGAGCTGTACCAACAAAGTGCACAGAGAAGCACTTGACCAGGAAGTGGAGGTAAATCCATGAGTCTCAGAAATGTACTGTTTTTCATCTATGTCACAATTCCTTTCTGCCCAACTTGGTAACACATCAGGAAAATTCCTGACCCGTGACTTCTTGAAGAAAGTATGATTCTGCTTAGCAAATTTGACTGTTCGAATGAGAAGTTAATACAAATGAACTATTCTGCTGCCAGTCAAGGTCTTCCCTCCACTAAAAATAACTTTTCAGTGAAGAGAAAGGATTTAAAATATTGACACAGGGATATTGGACTCTGGTAACAACTCATATATAATAGAAACCATGGAGTTAGGAGAGGAGAGTATGGGCAGCTTCCATCTCACTTGACTGGGGAAGAAAAAAATGAGATCTGGAGAAGGGGTTCAAGCCACCACTGAACAACTTGGACATCCTAAAGCTTGTGGAAAATATCAGCCAGGAAAAAATAGACCTGGGTGAAAATCAGCTGACTTCTGGCCTCTAAACCACACTCCCCATCATGAAACGTTCTCCCTTTGCCATAGGGTTGCCTCATCTTCCCTCATTCCCTCTTTTTGAAGGGATGCTCTTTACTTTGACTTTTCTCTGATGCTTTTAAGTCCATTTCTCTACTCTGTGCAGGGCTTCTTAGTCAAATCCAGTGTGTCAGAGGTGGACAGGACAGTACCAACCATCAGAAAACATCGTTGAAATGATTTTCCAGCACAAGCTAAAATGAAATAAATTTGCATAGTGTGCACATCAGTCCTGTGGATTTATTCTCAGCTCAATATTGACTAGAAATGAAAGGGGCAACCTTTGGAAATGAATATAAAGCTCCCAACACTTCTCCAAACTTTTGGACTCATTTGTGGTGTTCCTCTCCTTCCTTGCTTTTTTTTTAATTTTATCTTTTTTTTTTCTTTCTTTTTTTTTTAATTTTCTTTTCCTTCCTTTTCCTTTTGCCAGCAATGAAACAACTGCAAGCTTTCTCCAATCCTTCTTGTGCCACTCAAGTCAGATTCAGAAGCAAGGCAGCAAACAAGGCCTCAGGGTATAAATCAAACACTGAAGTTCTCTATGTAGGGAGAAACAAAACAGCTTCAACATGTACTCACAGTATTGGAAGGGGAAATAAAATTCCTCAGAATTAGTGGTTTCTTTCACTTCCTTCTCATTGTGATTTTGTTTGCATTGGTTGGGTATCCTGTGGTTTGCAGCTTGTATACTATTAGATTTCTTTTTTTGGGATTTATTATCCTGAATAATAATGTCTTTGGGTTTCTGATGCTTTCTGGATTGTATAAAGACTGGAAATGAAAGGAAGTTTATTACAGTATATATCAATTATCAAGCATCATTCATAACTCTTATTAATCTTATTAAACATTTAGGAACTGCAAACATTCATGAAAACCTCATTCTATGACCCCAGGCTGCAGTCCAAGGGCTTGTTGTAAAGGCAATGGGTAGTTTAACCAGACAGCTGGTGGAACACCGAAAGATGATTCTGGTTTTCATCACATTTTCCTGCTAATTACCTCTTCCTTATCACCCCTTTGCACCACTGATGTTGTTTTCTCTGGTCCCAGACCACGAGGCATTTTACCTCATCCTTCCTTACTGATTTCTTGATAATCCTTTATGAAAGCACTCCCTTTCCCCTCAGTGCTGCATCCACACACCTTCAGAGAAGAGAATAAATCCTTTGAGGATGCCATTAATGATGAGGGGAACCGTCTGGTCTCCAAGCTGTGGAAAAAGGTGTAATGCATAACTTACCCACTCATGAAATAAAGATAGGGAAAAAAAATAAAGAAGAAATTACCCTTTTCTCCATTTATTTTCAGATGATTAGCTAATGCAAAAGGCAGATACTCAGGTGCCTGTTTTCATAGAGGGAACCTGGTAAAGCAGCAGGAAACAGAAAGGATGGAGGGAACAATTTCTGGAAATGGGCTGGAAGAGGAGTAGCCAGACATGAGATAGAAAATAACAGGGGGAAAAAGTAAGAGAAAGAGGATGTCAGGAAGAGAGAGCCGCACTCAAGGTAGGAAGAGGCACTCAATCACCTGCAACCTGGAACCCTGTGGTGAATAATGAAATTTCCAAAGAGAAAAGGTAGTTGGTATTAAAATGAATGCTGGTTTTCTCCATCATATGCTGGAATCACACATAAATACCAGGAAGGGTCTTTGAAGCTCCTCTAGAAACAGTCTCAGAGTTTGTCTCCCACCTCTGTGCCCAGGGCAAGGGATTGCAATGACTCACGAGCCACTGACCAGGGACATTCATGGTCATCCCCTGGTGAAGGCAAAGTGTTCCAGTCCCAAGGCTGGGTCCAACACCCAGAAAAGCAGTGTTATGGTCTCCTGTCCAACTTCTCTCCCCTCAAAAGTGATGCTTTGGTAAAGTAAGGAAGCAGGTCAGACATTGTCTTTCTCACTTTGGGCTTCCTTATGCCTTATCTTGTGAAAAATGTGGATGGGGAGCTGGGAGGAGCTGGGAAGTAAGCTGAGTTTCTGTTCTGCTTCTGAATGAAAGAAGAGAGCGAGTGACACCCGGAAGGCACAACATGTGCATCTGTGGGGTGGAACTGGGAAGGCAGAGCGTGTGTGGGGAGGGCAGACACCCTCCCTCCACATGTCTGTGAGGTATGCATCTTCCTCCATCCCCTGCCTCTCCCTCTCCCACTCCTCCCGAGGTGCCTTTCAGAGCTGCTGCTGTGGCAGGTGAGTCAGTGTGACAGCTCAGACACGGGGCAGCCCCCTCAGCTGCCGAAATGCCAGCCAATCTCCCAGCAGACTCAGAGCCCACTATTATAAATGAATGCAATGCATTATTTTTCACACACACCCCCCCCTCTCCTTCAGCTGGCACGGTGAGTCAGTAATCAAGGTTCCTTTGTCATTTTGCAGGGTGGTGGGGGAGCTGGTGGTGGTGCCGGTGGGAACAAGCTACGTGGGGCAGATTAACTGCGTCGTTGTAGGGGTCTTGCCATTTCTTTCCCACCTTGGCTGAAAAAGCCCCACCAGCTGCAGTAAAGGATAGGAGTGGGGACAAGAGGGGGAAAGAAAAGAGGGGAGTAAACGGTCCCACTGAATTTCAACACTCTCCTTTCTGATTCACAGCGCTCTTAAATAGAGACCAAGATCCTTCCCATTAATGACAATTGTTCAAAAAAAGCCGGGGGGGGGGGGGGGAGTTAAGAGGGGAATAAAAAAAATCACAGCATCTGTAGTACCGAAGTCCTGGCAGCGCTTGGAGAAGCTGGCGGGCAACAAGCATAACGTCAGCCCCTTTGTTTGGCGTCTTTTTGCTGAGGTGGGCTGCATGCTGTGGAAAACATGACAGCAGAAAGAAAAGAGATGAGGGAAGGAAGGGGGGGTTGAAGGGAAGGACAAGGCAGGGAGTAGGGACGTTGGAGTTATGTCACTGGCAAGGGAAAGGGAAAAGAAAACCCTGGTCAGAGGAGAGACAGCCAAGTGCTGCCAAGGGGAAGGAGACAGCCCAGAACAGGTTGGGAGGAGCAGAAAACCAACCAGTTTCTGCTGTGTGATCCTTCAGATGTCTTTGAAGGACCTTTTCTCTGGCACAGTTGTGGTAGTGGGTCAGAGCAAAAGACAATACAACCCTGAGCAGGCAAAGCAGATGTCACAGGGAGGGCAAGAGCAGAGTAAATGCACTGGAATATATCGTTGGAATACCCCAACCCCAGCAGGGCTCATGGACATTCTGAACAAGAGCTGGTGTGATGGTATCAGGCAACACTGTGTGGATTTTTCTCCTGTGAATTTATATAAACACATCTTAAACCCATGTAAGCACCAGCAACATCATCCAGGAAAGAGCCTTAACACAACTGTGTTTATGGTGATCTCCTTGTCTCTGTGTTTTAGTAGTGTAAATGATCATCCACTTAGTAACTATCTCTTGGCCTCTCATGATTTTGTGGCCTGCTCACGTTCCCCCTCAGTCATCATTTTTCCAAGCCAATGCGTCCTTTGGCACAGCATGGAGGTCTCCCTCACACTGTAAGGCACGTCATGGCAACTGAAGCATCAGTGGTGTTCACCATGGCCTTGGGGTTTGGGTGGTGCCCACTGGGTGGTCAAGGTAGCAGAGACAGTCCTTGGGTGCCAAATCAAGCATGAAGGCTATCTTCAGGCAGGAATCAGCATGGGGAAACTAGAAAGTTGTGTAGGTAGGATACAGTCAAAGAAGGTATAGAATGAAACATCACTGGTCCTGAGACCACATTAATGCTTCTTCTCCTCTACTGGCTCTGCCTTGAAGCACTCCTTCCTACCATTTTCCTCTCTGTATGTGCACATCTTTGTGTAAAAATCCATGTTTTTAGGAAAAAAGGAGAGCAATCATTGTCCAGAGCTTTCAGAGAATGGTCAGTTTGTGACTTCATCTTTCACTCAAGTTGCTGCCTGCTGTGCAGCCATCCAAAGAACATTGTTCTTCCCATGGATGAGAGCAGAGATGGGTGCACCCCTCCATCCGCCTCTTCTGTTTGAAAATTATTACCTCTTCTATGTTGGTTTTCTAGTGCATCAGTGAGTGAAGCAGTCATTGTGTGTGAGCCCACCTGCCAGAGTTGACACGTGGAAGGCTGTGTAAACTCACCTCAAAGGACACCAAAGCAAATGGGACTGTCCCTTTTGGTGACAACACAAAATCAGTCTTTGATTTTCTCAAGCTGGCAGTAAACTGCACTTTCCGTTGGTGAGTGGTGCTGAAATACTGGAGGAGGATATTACAAGACCATACCACTTTGAATGGTGAAATCCCCTGGATTTGTCTCTCTTGATTGGCCCAGGGAATGACCAAAGCATTCCTTTCAGTTCATGATACCTTTCAGATTGTATCTCTCAGATGCAAACTCTTTATTATCTAATAAAAGCTGGCATGCAAGAACCATTTCTTTGGGTGGGAGCACTTACTCTCCTCCAATCGTATGTATTTGTAGAGAGTTGTCTGAAATTAGTCAAAGAGTTCAGAAGCTATTGGGGAGATGAATAGGCAGAACCAATCACAGTCTCACCAGTGTGAGGCTGGTTTTCCTGGGAAGAGTTCTAAAAATATTGGTAGAGAGGAGGGAATATGAATAGAGAAGACCGTGGTGGACCTGCTGCAAAGGACAGCAAGAACTTCTTGGGGCAGTGATCACAGGGGTTGTTCAGGGGGAGGAAAGGGATAATAAAATGGCATGGGTTGCCCTGGCTGGTTTGAAATAAAACAAGGGTTTGAAGATTGCAGGAGATATAGAGAAAAGGGATGAGGAGCAATAAGCACTTGACCCTCTATGGGGAAGCCAGTTGCTAGATGCTAAGAGGAGTTAGGTGTTATTTTTTTTGTCTTTGGTTCTATTTATGGGAAAATTTACACTTCAAGTTTTTCTAGTGCTGAAAAGAGTATGTATTTATTACAGTATATTTTCAGTTAATTGTGTATTGGTTTGGTCTTTATTCCAAAGTAACGATTAAGAGACAATTGATAGTTTGCAAGATAGTTTGCTTAACTTCTGTAACTGCTAAATTGTTTGAGGCAAGAGGAAGATCCTAATGGAACATTCTCTCTGTACGTATCTGAAGGACAGGTGGGATTTTTTTCATCATCTATAAAATTATTCCAACATCCAGCTCACCTAAACTCACCTGTTGATGGCAGCAGTCTAGTGCATACTTATGCTGAATAACATAACATAATAACATAACTCCAGTGGGTACCAGTGACACCATGACTATAGCGGAATCAGTTGTTGAGTGGCTTCCGAGCACAGCTCAGGGGTGGACCTTCATTGATTTCTTTTCAGTTGGTTCCTTCAATTATTTGTCTCTTTATTGACCTATTATGTGTTTTTTTCCTCTACTCTTTCATCTCAGATGCACCCACCTGAATTACTTTCTCTGTTGTTTTGCTGTAAGTTTCTGAATGCTACTAAAATGTAGCGATAAACGTGCTACGGAGGTCAATAGTTATGTTGGGTGTAGGATTGGGTGAATGCACACCTGCACCCAAGCTTCCCTAAGGCTGACAGACAGGTTTTCAGGCCAACTCTTTCAAGACACAAAAACAACAATTAAAATTCCAGGGTGTTTGTTGCTGTTTTTCTAATTTATATTATTGAACGAAATGTGACTACATTATGCTTTGTGCCACTTTAAAATACTTAGTCAGAGATAATTCCTTCCCGAGGAACCTGCAATCTGAGGTGACAAGATGAACACACAGAGAAGCAAGGACGGGAAGCTTATTATCCTTTTAGTGATGAGGATTTCAGGTTTTTAGTAGAAAAGGTCAGCATCTTTCAGGGGTGACTCAGCCCAGCTTAGATCTGAGTCACTTCTCATGCCCATCTCTCTCTGTGGAGCACAGAAGAAGCCAAAGACAATGTGGTTCTACCCATAGACTTCTCCAGATGTATCTTTAAAGATTGGATCCTTGATATTTGTGTGCAGCTCAGTTATGTAAGGTGAAAAAGGATCTGAAATTCTCTCCAGGCTTCTCTGTGCATGTTTGGGCACTTAAACACCTTCAAATCTCTCTCTTGAACCACCAACCAACCCACTCCCAAGCAGGGAGAGACCTCAAAAGACAGTGACAAGAGACTGTGTGTTGGAAGCAAATGTGCAGTTCTGATTTCATGCATTAAATTTTACCCACTAAACAGTTAAAAATATCCAACAGCCCTCCTTTAATTTTTTTTTTCCCTTCTTTCGATGGAACCATCGTTTGTGTGTCTTCATCCACCTAACACTCCTAACAGAGCTGTTGAGCTTTTCATAGAGATCAATAAAATTTAAAAGGTGGAACAACTGTGAGTTTCTCAAGTTGCTTACAAAAGGTTTACCCAGGGCTGGGGTTGCTGACCCCTTTGGGGTGATTGTTAGGAGAATAAAAGTCTAGGCAAGGACAAAGGCAAGTGAGTACAGGGCAGAAAAGGGATTGTGGAATTTCCAATGCCAGAAAATGCCACAAATGTTGTAGTTGCTGGAAAGGTCAAAGCTACAAGCTGCATAAACACAGGGGTAAGTCAGGCTGGTAATGAGCAAGGGCATAAATTGATGCACCTTTATACAGGGAAGGGAATGAAAAGGTTGGGAAAGTACCCGGCAAAGCAGCTGATGGGTGGATTCAGAGTCGTATAATAAAGAGTGTGTGTGTGTGGGGGGGGATTAAAGGCTTCATTTCCTGATGCACATGGATCCACTTTCTCTAGGCATTGCTTTCACGAGGGGAAGAAAGGATGTCCTTGGGAGCCTTGATGTGTTTTGCAAAACCAGGAGTCAACACGGTTTATATCCATGTGTTCCTGCCACCTCTCCAGTCTGAAAAGGACTGTTGGCCCCTTTGCTCACCAGCTCGCTTCTGAAAAGTTGCTAGCTTCGTTTCAGGAACCTTTTCCCTTTCATTCATTTCATTTGCTGGCAGATGCATGATCTTGTGCAGTCAGATACACCTACTTCTGTGGAGTGGCTCTGAGATTTCATGTATGCCTGTGGTCAGAAGGTACTGCCTGAATATTAGAGAGTCATCATTACCTAAATGGCATGTGGTATCTGCCGTGCTTTAACCCCAACTGGTAGCTAGGACCATGCAGCTGCTCCTTCACTCCCCCATTTTGGATGGTGGAGATAATCGGAAGAGTAAAAGGGAGAAAAAAATTGCAGGTTGAGATAAAGACAGTTTAAAAAGTAAAGTAAAAGCCACGTATGCAAGCAAGGAATAAGGAATTAATTCACTGCTTCTCACGGGCAGGCAGGTTTAACTCCATCTCCAGGAAAGCAGGGCTCCATCATGCATAAAGTATACTTTGGAAGACAAATGCCGTAACTCAAAATGTCCTCCCCTTTCCTTCTTCCCTCAGCTTTACATACTGAGTATGACATTATACATCATGGTCTATCCCTTTGGTCAATTGGGATCAGCTATCCTGGCTGTGTCGCGTCCCAACTTTTTGTGCCCTCCCCCCCCCAACCTACTCACTGTCAGGGTGATGTGAGGAGCAGAAAAAGGCCTTGAGAACTTAGCAATAACCAAAACCACCACTGTGCCGTGAAAACCATTTCTCATCCCAAATCCAAAACACAGCACTATAGTGGTTGCTGGTAAAAAAGTTAACTCCCTCCCAGCTGAAACCATGACAATATCGTAACGGTAAAATCAGATTTGAGTTAGCTCTCATCAGCCTACCCAGTAAATTGCATTGACCCCAGTACAAATGTCAGACAAGCCCTCATCCGTCCGTCTTCACCATATTGCCATATTGAAGAACTTGGGAGTCCACAGTCAGAGTTAACTGGTGCTGAGGAGAAACTAAGGTCACGTCTCCAGATGCCCAGACCATGACTCCTTATACATCATTAAAGTGATTGTAGTGAACATAATATACTTACCAGAGGGGCAGACGGCAGGAATGTGGCAACCAGACCAGGCAATTTGATGTTGTGCAGAAAAGCAAGTCTGATTAGATGAGTTCAATTCATCTGATGCAGTTTCCAGATCTTAGCAGCACAGGCACTTTTCCTTGCCAAATTAAAAACTCAAATGTGTACGGGAGGGGAATGAGAGTGAACTTCAGGACCTCCAGCAAAGGTAAGATGACATTTCAGACAGAAATTCAGACTCTATCTTATTTTGCCTAAAATAGTTTTTCTTCCATAATGCAGAACAGAGCTCTTTAGACTGCCCAGTCTGCTTGGGGCATTGTTCTGAGCATAAAATTCAGACCATGATTTTCTGAAAAATAAAGACCTGGGTCAGAATTGCAAATGTTGGATCTAGAGTTGAATTCTTTTAAAATCTCAGAATGCCTGAATTTGGGATTTTTGTTTTGATCTCTTTTAGAGAAGATAGCTCAGGCTGAAGCTTTTGTTTCCTTCTGAATTGATGCATATTTGGAATTTTTTTTACTTTTTATGGTTTTTATGGATTCACGGATTTGACAGAGTTGGGAAAATAAAAAAAGTGGTCTACCAAGAGGTTTAATCATAATTTTTACACAATTTGAAACTTATTGTCTAAATGTTTTAAAGTTTTAGCTTTCTTTTTTTTATTATTTTTGTGCATATTAGTAAAAATAATAGTTCCAAGTCTGCTTTGAAACTGCTTAATTTGAAACCGCTTAATTTGAAACCGAAAATCATGATGGAATTTGAAAGGATGTAGGGCAAATATACATTCTCATGATCCCTGAAAAAGTGTCTCTGCACAGAACACTTCTGAGAACAGCTTTTATGCATTTATTACTCTTTCACTCTTCTTTCCCAACAGTGAGCTTAGTAAGGAAGATCAACAAAAATACTTCCTCCAGACAACTGATGATCGGAACATGTTCTTATTTTGATTCTAGAAAGCATTTTTGTTTGTTTTTTTGTTTGTTTGTTTTTAATTTGACCTAGATAACACATCTTCTTCTTAGGTACTGAATGCCATAGTTACCTGGACATTCATATGGTGCCTACAGAGAAATATAATTACATATTCATACACCAGATGTAGCCAATCCGCAGAGATTTGTACCACCTTTTGGTCTAATGAAGTAACAGCTGGATTGAACGAGGGTGCACTATGAAATAGAAGAAAGACATCAATTATGAAACGTTCTCATCAGTTAAAGTTCTGCTGACGTTACGTCCCACAATCACATTTCACTTAGAACCTGGAAACAAGTTCTTCTTGCAGAAAAAGTCGGCTCTTACCCTGGTGCTTAAAGAAATCTGCCTTCTGCTATTTTCTGGTTTTCCCCCAAAGTGGGCTTCTGTCATTAATTCTTATCCAGCTGCAACCAGTCCCCAAAAGGTGTATTCCAGGAGAACAGCATTTCTAGTCTGACTAGTAGCCATCCAAAGCTACAATGCAAGAAGTAAAAAAGAAATGAATCTTTAATTTTACTCTCTGGCTTGTCTCCTCTGACACTGGTTCTTTGGAATTATACTTTAAAATATTTTTATTGGCTCTGGTTATCATCTTCCCAGCTTCAGGACTATCTCAAAGATCTCCAGATTCTGGTCTGTGTTCAGAATTCAAGATGAAATGCCCTCCATAGCATTTCTTGGGCAGTTACTTACCCAGGCAAGATGGTTGCTCATCTGCCACGAATGCTACAGGAAGCAAAACGAAGTGCTCAGTAGCTTTCCTCAGATATTCCTGACAATGCATCTTCCTGCAGGTTTACTCAAACTGGCAAACTGGTTGAAATTCCCCAATTCAGGCTTCTCCTGAATATTTTGATGGAAAAAAGGCCAAAAGCAAGCAGGCTGCCTGTTGCACAAGCAAAAGGGATAGACGTATTCCCATGACCAAGGTAAACTTCTTCTATATAAGTGACCTTGAGTTGTTCTGATATGCTGTGCAAATGATCAACAGGGAATAGGTTGAGCTGTCTCTGTCTCTTTGAGTTTTATAGTCACATCATTATGGGACCTGAGTAACTGTCACATAAATCAATAGCAGAAGCCTAGTCGCTGTGGCCCAGACATGTCCTACGTGACAGGCTGTGGAGCAACAGGACAGTCCTGTCTCCCCAAGAACTATTTTTCCTTGTGTGTCTTGGAACCTCTATGGTACTAAAGCTAGAGAGCAGATTCCCAATTTCAGTGCCTAATGTAGCTGGGATGGATATCTTGCTCCACTAACTCTGAAGCCTCCAGAAACTATGGATCTTCCCCAGGAGAGAGATTCATAGAGTCTTTGGAAGCCTCTTTTTCAGGACTTACACTCTCTTTTGTGTTTCCTCATTCTGAGCATCTGCTTTATTTGGTTTTTTTTTGCAGGCTTCTGTAGGGTTCTGAGGAAGAAAAGTTTTCAATATCAACCTTATCCTCACTATGAAGATTCCAAAATTTCTTGGCTTGATTGACATCTACCACAATTTATTGTAAGTGATGATGCATCTTTTCCATCAAACTTGGAAGTTGATAGTGTTGTTTTATACGACCCTAAGGACCAGTGGGGACAGATTGTCATGGCCTAAAGTACCAATGATTGTCTGGATCATCTGCTTAGGAAATGCTGCTCTAATGGAAAAAGTGGGTTGAATTTTTTTAAGAAAGGAGGTGGTTTAGTGACCTTCTAGGCTGTCAGACATTGAATCGATCTGATCTGGTCTGGGAGATTGTTTTCCCTCCTGATTATGAAGATCTTACTGCAACTCTCCCATTTCAACTATTTTTGAGATAAAATGCTGAACATCCAAATGTTCACCATTGATTTGGCTCACCAATGGCAAGGGCAGCAAAGGCAGACATTTTCCACTTTTTTTCATCACAGGGGACATGTCTGACCCTGATATGTGCCTGGTGGCTGATGCAAAGGGGAAGGAGAACACCCACTTTGAGAGTGCTTTAGAGTGTCTGCCCCAGTGTCTTCTTCAGCTACACACACAGTGAAACCGTGTTGTTCATCCTAGGGTGAGAAAAATCTAATACCATGAAAATATCAAGGCCCAGATTTACTAGTTGAAAAAGACCTTTCTAGACTTTAGTGCTCTGTTACCTGCCTCTCTTCAGTGAAAAACTTAACAAGTCCTGAAGGGATGACACCTGTTTCATGAATGGGATAACAGCTTTCAGTTAGGGCCATAATCTTTTCTAGCTTCTCCCAGCATCATTTTTCATGGGTTTTGCTTGAGGTTTGTGCTCTGCACTGAGAACCTTAACTCCCTTTAGTGTCTCTTTAAGTTTTTTAGATTACTTTTGCATTTCAGTTTTACCTTTTACTTAGTCTTTGGTGAATGCCTTTCCACCCTTTCAACTAAAGATATTAAACTTCTGTTGCTGTTTTGAAAGGAAGAAGAGTGGTGATCTGTAGTGAAAATTGGGTGCAGTGTGTGGCAAATTTAGCAGTGGTTCCTCTCACATAAACACCTCTGCAAGCCTTTAAGAGGCATGTCAAATTAGTCTTGACACCCTCTGGGGTTTTGCAGCTCTCGTAAAGGTGTTAGGTTATGAAAGCAGGAAAAGAACCAGCACAGAAAGCTCTTTTCTGCTTGCCCTTTCCAGCAGCATCTCTAAGAGGGAGTAGGCCGAGCAAAAAAACCTTATATTTTGTACAGGAAGGAGATGGGTCATCAACCATCAACCTATAGATATAGATATGAATAAAGAAAATTTCAAAAGTGAGCATTTGGGAGAAACAGGGGATAAAAAGGGCACTCCATTTTCCCAATGCCAAAACTGTTGGCCGCTTCTGAAAATGTACTTTGATGAAGCATTAATTCATTCCTGCATTACAGCTCCTATATTCTAATCTGGACACCTTATTATTAACTCAGAGATAAGTGCAGACAGATAGATCTCCCTTGAATGCTCGTGAATAGATAGCTCCTGATGGGTTGATCTTTCTGTCTCACGAACATTAGCCATCTGAAATAGTTCATTCAATTCCTTCATCCCAACCCTCCCCAAAAAAGCTCTCCAGCACTTTCAGTGGCAGCCAGTGCTCTGTCAAAACAGAGAACCGCCTTCTTTTTTATTTTTTTATTTTTTTTGCTGGTTTTGTAGTTGGACTGCAATCAAGTGGGCCTCCCTTGTGCGAGGAAGGAGTACCTCCTCCTGTGAATTTGTAGGGGTGTGCATGTTTCTGCCTGCCTGCGTGGTGGTCTGAAACTATAACGAGCTGCAGAGAGATAATTCCTTGCCTGTGAAGCAAATTCTAGCCGTGTTTAAGCTGAAGGGAATGCTCCCCACGTTTCTTTTCCTCCTGAGAGCTCGATGTAACCTCTCTTGACCCAGACAGAGAGACTGGGTATTTGGCATTTTTGCCAGTCTGTGGCTACTGGGATGGCTGTGTTTTGGGGTGTGATCCTATTTTCAAAGAAGGGAATCAAAGGCTAAGAAGAATGGATTTTTGAGCTAGCTTCCATTTAGACCTTGAATAAATAGAAGCTTTTTCTTCCTCTCTCTTCGCTTCTTTGCAAGGTAATGGTAACGGGTACTCTCGGGCTTCCTCTGCCTTTTCTGATTACTTTTACTGATTTTCTACCCCAGCCAGGCACTGAACAGTGAGTCAAGCCCTTCTTTACCATTATTCCTTAGTTTCCTGGAAAACCTCTGGGCATCCATATTTAAACTTGACCTTCAGCTTTGCTAGGATGTGCCGACCATCAGAAAGCACCTTCTGTGGTTTCACATAGAAACCATCACCAAATAGGGAAATATCAAATAGCTTCATCCTTCGTTCTGAATGAAATGCACCAGTGGATGCCCACTGTTTCCCATGAGTACAAAAGGTGCTCATAGATCAAAAGATAAGGCTAGTGGCACTTGAATACAACCTCAATTAAAAAACCTTAGTTTTTTGGGGGTGGAGGAACTGTATCTTTTCCAAGCTTTTTATCTCCTGGTTCCTGGAAATCACTGAAAGACTGACACCATTCCTAATCATGTGCCACTGTTCCCCTGGTGCTGGTGGACAGGAGGGGTGCCAACCCATGGAGAACTTTCAAACTGTATTTAAGCCCAAGCAACAGAAGCAAACAATATTTAACTCAGAGACGGCTGGTACAGAAAAACATCTCAGTAAAGACGTATGCTGTGTAGGACGTAGGACTTTACTGAGCTCAAGAACATAAGGGGGGGAAAAAATATCCTCTTTCCTTTAGCCCAGAGATTCCCAAGCTGTGGGTGTTACGGTACACCTACCTCCAACAACCTTTCCCAAGCAGCTGTCTATAGAAATTAGTGCCTGCAGAAAACTGCAAGAAGGGATATCTTGAGCATGGTCGCACCAGATTGTCTCATGACTTCTTTGCGCTACATTGTTGGTTTACATCCATCTGTTGTTTCTTGCCTCATCTTTCATCTAGCGAAAGGGACTTGGCAACGTGGCCTAGGGATTAGACCTTCATCTCGAGGCTGGGGAAGAGATGAAAGCTAGGTGTAATGAAAGGTACAAGCAGAAGTTAAAGATGTCAGCCTGAAATGTTATCAGAAAAAGAATCAAATTAATTCATCCTCTGCCACGTTGCTATTACAGGGTAACTAGAATCACAGAAACATAGAATGGTTTAGGTTGGAAGGGACCTTAAAGAGTTCTAGCCCCCTGCCATGGGCAGAGACACCTCCCACTAGACCAGGTTGCTCCAAGCCCCATCCAGCCTGGCCTTGAAGCCCTCCAGGGATGGGGCAGTCACAGCTTCTCTGGGTAACCTGTTCCAGGTTTTCACCACCCTCACAGGAAATAATTTCTTCCTGATATCTAATCTAAATCTTCCTTCTATCAGTTTAAAGACTAGTGTTTTAGCTTTTTCTCCATCAACTATTGGAGCGTGCTGGTGATTTTCTCTGGTTGTTCCTCTCGCTTCTTTGCTAAAATCTGGAAAAAAAAAAAGCATCCTACCTTTGAAGACTGCATTTTTTGATAAGGTGTTTCCGGAGCTGTCTGATCAATACTCCAGGCTCTAGCCTCTCCTCTGAAATGCATTAATGAGTGAGTAACAGAATGGGAAATTCATGTAACAGGGTTTTTCTAATGTGTGCAGTCACTTGCCTTCATGTACCTAATGCAGCAAAGCACTTAAGCACATTATTGCCTTTAGGAACATGGGCATGTGTGCATCTCAGCATAGGTGAAGATTGATTGATGATATTAATAATGTCAAATTATATTCCTCTTTTCTCTAATACTCTTGGGTTATCTTACAGATAATAAGTATGAGACAGACAGGTGCAACGAGTCTTAGGATGTTTTAATTTTGTCTAGTTCTTTGCCTCTATTTTATTCTATTGTTTCCAAGATGAGATACTTGGGAAATTTAGGCTTATGACACTAACTTAACCTTGGTGGCAATTCCTCAGAGACTACCAGAAATTGCTTTGACAGGTTGAGAAGACACATTGCTGAAAGAAGGTGACCTCCACAACCATGTCTCCTGAGAAATTAACAAAATAATCTGGTTATCGTTTTGAGGCAATCAGCCCTCTGTGGTGTTGACCTATATTTTTTTGGTTCCTTGTTCAGGCTTTGATCAACAACAATTCCAGATCATTTCTAACTGAGGCCTGACAGTAGATGACATGATGCTTGATCACAGAGCACATCGCCCTCAGCCAGGGTAGTATCCATGCGCTTATTGTACATGATTCAGCTCTTGCTCTTCAGCTCTTGGTTCTTCTCTGGAGGAGTCTGACATCTGAATTCCTGTTTGCAGTCTCAGGAGAAAAAACAAGGACTGAAAAGGTCATAGAGACTTGACTTCTCCCGCTCCCCCAAAAAGGTCAGGCACAATGATGGGACTGTATAAGGTAAAAACTGACCTTTCTTTTGCCTTCCCTACCAGAAATGTGGAAAACCAGGAAATATATGTCTTTTGAAACTGTTTTGAAACTGTTACTTGCCCAGTAACGGCACAGTTGTGTAGGCTTGGTGGATGTACATTGAGCAGGATATCTCCGACGTGCCGTGTGTCTGTGGGAAAACACTTGCCACCAGCAATGGCAAGGAACTGATGCTTTGACCTCTTCAATAGACCCTACTTCTCTTATCAGGTAGATGACAGTGGCTTTGAATTTCTTTGAATTTGTAATGTAAAAGACGCAGAGAGTAAGGGTCAGGTTTTCATGAGTATTTAAAAAGATGTCTTGGCAGGTTTATGAATGAACAAAACCAGCTTATGATCTTTAAACTGTAGTGAAAGGAAATGTGAGCTAAACAGTAACCTAATTTTCTGTGTTCCTGCCTGTATCACAAAGCCCTGCTTTTCAAAGGCATTCAGGCACAGGAATAGCATCACGCAAAGGGAAGTAAGGCAGTAGGACATAAAAGCCAGAGCACAGACTCTTACGGCCTGGGGGGATCAAAGGGAAAAATTAAAATCCCTTTGCTTTTGCAGGATTTAGGATATGCAGAGCATGCCCAGGCTTCCTCTGACCTTAGCAGAAGATATGAGAAGGTGGGACAGAGAGAAACCAAAGATGTGTTTAATACTTCAATAACTAATTCCCCAAGTTGGTGCTACGTTCATAGAGGAAATGCTGTCGGTTTTGGTGCAGAAGTCATTCAAGACAAGAAATTAATCAGACAAGGATACAAACAATATCCATCTTTCTTTAACTGAAAACCAAAGTTGATGAAAAATATCACAGAATGGGTTAAATATTTAAATATGAATTGCCCCTTCCTCCCCCTCTCCAAAATTTCCAGAGTATGGAGCTGTGGAGGTTTTACTTTTAGTTTTTTATCTGTCCAGCTAATTAATACCTGCCAGTTTACTTTTCCCACTCTTACTATTTTTGGACTACTATTTTATTGGAAAAAAAAAAAAGAAAGAAAAGGGAGAGAGAGGAGGAGAAAGATAAAAGGAAAAAGAAAAAAAAAAAGGTTGAATTTCATCTCCTCTGACGAAAAAAATGCACATCTGACGTTAATTCAAATAATAAATCTGTTCAAAATTTGCCCACATTTTTTTCCCCTTATTTAAATCTTTGTATGCTTTTTAAGTCATGCTCTGTATGATGATGTTTCTATTCATTTTCTCCATAGCAACTTGTTTGTATTGGGTCCTTCTTTTCTTTTTTTCCCTCTTAGGTACTCTTGCTCACTAAAGGAAGTCTGTCAGTGACCAACTTGATGAAGTGCCTTTATAGGTAGTGTTAAACCCAGGGGTGAGGCTATGGATCAATGTTTGCAATAAAGAGCAGGTGCAAGCAAGTCCTTGATACACAGTGGCAAAGGAAGCTTCTAAAAAATTAGTGACAAAAGGGGTTTCTCAAGTTTTGATGTTGTTTTTGTGTGTTTTTTTTCAAATCTGGGATGTGTTCAGTCTTTCTAGGCTGAGGTTGAGCCAGATGCTTTTCCTGTAGGCACCCTGACAGATTACAAGCAGAGTTGGAAGCACCACTGCAGGGCAGTGGAGCTCATCAACATATTGCTGGCAGCAGTACTTGAGTGCTTCTCCATCTTTCCAGCTGATCATCTGTAAATGAATGGTAATAATCCAGGGTTGAGTTCACAGTCTCAATTTGTGGGCATGAACCAAGAATTCATCACTGGTTGAGTTATATTTTTCTACTAAAGAAGAAGTAGCCAAGGCCAGAAAAGAACAATTAATATTGATATATCTGGATGCTCAGGCAGAAATAAAACCCAGCATCTAGACCAAGCCATATGTGACCCTGGAGTAAATCAGAGAAACAAGAAAACAAGAAACTCACATGAGAGCCCCATGCCTTGCTGGTGTGCCAGCCCATGTCAAGCTGGTGAGCTTTGCGGCAGGTCTGACAGGTCCACAGATGCAAGATAATCCGGGCCATAAAAATGCTGTGCACAGAAGGGAATCTCTGACACCAACCTTCTTTCCTCTTCCAGTTGGATGGGTATTCAACTCATGTTCATCTCCCTGTTGTGATGGTGGACACATAAGAATGACATCTAACATTTTAAAGACCTGTAAGATTTAGGACCTTGCAAGTCAAATGTGGAATCAAGACAGGTCTGGAGTATACTTCAATATATTTATAGCTTGACTTCCAAAACTCCAAGATGTCTGAAGCAGAGCAACATTATAGGGCTTTCCCAAAATCTTTTCTAGAACTACATTCAGCAGTTGTCACTGTCAGGGGCATTATTGCCTTTATGACAGAAATGCTTTGCAACTGCAGCAGGAGGACAAGCGCTTTAGCATATCTGGATACCAGATTGGTGACACCTCTGTGGCCAGGTAGTGAAGATTGACCTCATCTCATACGTTCAGGGTGGTATTCATCTGACTTATCTTTAGGGGTGGGATTTGTCCCACTATTTGTGGGTTTCCACAGGGGAAGTGACTACTGAACAATTCATCCCAGGCTCTCTTTTTTTTCTCAGAGGAGAGTGAGTCAGCAGCACTGATGAAGTTCAGGACAAGATTTGTTTCACCCAAAAGAAGGTGCCTCTCTCAGGGTCGATGAATCATATCCCTACCCTCACTGAATGCATTGACTAATTCGCCATTACTACAATGGGCATCTGATGGAAATACTATGAAAAAATATGGGCAACTAAAATTAGAAGGGTGAATCCCAGACAAGTTGTCTACAAGTCAAATAACGGAAATACTTGCAAACTGTTTCTCTATAGGTGCATCTCAGAGTGTGATTAATCCCATCCCATGAGAAAGGTCTAAATTAGGTGATTGACTACCTAATGAAAGTGCCCATCTCTCTTAACACTGGCTAGAAGGCTTATTCTTGGACAACCAGGGTTTAATTGAACCCTTAAACATGTATCATCAGACACCTTTTTTTTGGAAAACTATATCTCCTAGAAGAGATGGCGCTAAAACCTCAATGTCCAATTCTGGCAATATTTTTCCACAGATTTTCCAATAGGAAAAAAGATCCATGTGGGTATTTACAGTACTGAAACTCAACCAGGTGATGGTAGGACACACACTCTGGACTTCACAGATGTTCATAATCACAGGGACTTTACAAAGAAGAAGGGCAGCATCCAGGGACCACTGCCCCGTGCTGCTAAGCGCTGTATAAATCCCATGCCATCAGAATGGAGTTTGTCCTCTTCTTTACTTTCCAAAGTCTGTCATAGAGAAAACAGGCTTGTTTGCATTCATTCATACACTTTTCTGTCTGGGACAAAAAAAGAAAGAAGGGAAAAAACCCAAACAAACAAAAACCCCAAATCCTCCATGCTTGTTATTTGCTTTTTGCAATGTTTTTGCAACGTTACTATCCCCACAGCAGGAGCTTAGACCCAGACTCATTGACTTCCTACAGGCCAGAAAACACCTTGTGGTTATTACCACTTTGCACCAGATTCCTGCCACTGACCTTGATGGGAAAACTCCTTAACCCACTTACTAAATCCCCAAGTCATCTTGAAGCCAGAGAGTAACTGTTAATAAAGCGCTTGCCAAGTTTCACATCGTTTTTAGCTGACCTGTATTTTGACTTGTTACATGATTCTTAGTGTAAGAAAATCCCATGGGTAACACTCCTAATGCTGAGCACTGTGAGATGGCACTGGAGAATAAGACTGAATTGTAGTCCTGTCCCTGTTTTACACACATCTAAGTTCAAAGGAAGGGGCTGGGGGGAGAAAGAAAGAGGGAAAGACAGAGAAAAGGCCAGAGTGAGAGGGAGGGAGGGAGGGAAGCAGGAGGGAAGGAAGGAGAAAAGGGTATTAAGAGAGGGAGGGAGCAGGGGGAGGGAGGATTCAGCCTTTTCAACAATAGGCTCATTGCATTTCTGATCTCCTCAGAGCAAGATCAGTTTAGGGGGGATGTGGGATGAGTTATGCACTTGTCCTGGTACGTGTAGCAGAGGGGACACTGAACTCATTCATCTTTGGGAACAAGTGACACATGGAATCATGGAATCAGAGAATCACAGTATGGTTGAGAGAAGGGACCTCTGCTCCAATGCCCCTGCTCAAGCAGGGCCACCTAGACCCAGGACCACATCTAGGTGTCATTTAAATGTCTCCAAGGATAGAGACTTCACAAACTCCCTAGACAACCTGTGGCAGTCCTCAGTCACCCTCACAAAAGTATTTCCTGATGTTCAGAAGGAAACTCTTGTGTTTCAATTTGTGCCCATTGCCTCTGGTCCTGGCACTGGGCATCACTGAAAAGAGCCTGGCTCCATCTTCTTTGCACCCTCCCTTCAAGTAGTTATATGCATTAATAAGATCCCCTGAACATTCTCTTCTCCAGGCTGAATAGTCCCAGCTCTCTCAGCCTTTACTTCCAGGGGACGTCCTTTCATCATCTTCATTGCTCCATGGACTCCCTCTAGTCTCTCTTGTACTGGGAATCCCAGAACTGGACATGGCACTTCAGGTATGGCTCATCAGTGCTGAACAGAGGGCACACCTCCAAACTAATGGCCTAGAACTCAAACCCTTCCTACAAATGGTGTAAGACAAATACCAGCATCAAGCTTTCATATAGCACATTTTGCTCTTCCCTCTCAAAGTGCCTTTGCAGAGGGAGCCAGCATCCACCTCCCAGTTTGCCAAAGGGAAAACCAACACGGAAGTGATGTTCCCCAAATCAGCTGCAAAGCAGGCTCTTGAACATGGGATTTTTCAGGTTCTACTAGCCCACCTTATCTCCCTTGAGCTGGCAGGGCCTCAAGTGACAGGGCTTGTGAATCCTAATCAGATTGTAGCATGTGCTTGATGGTTTGCTACCCAAACCTACGGTTGTTCCTCTGAGCTCTGTTCGCGTGGGAGAGAATTGCTAAGTTCAGTGAATATAAGCAGGGAGGTTAGCACTGAAATGCAAGCTGGCTCTCTGAAGACCCTTTGGGTGAAAGCTGCTGTGGAAATGCATGTTATCATGGCTGTTACACCCTGGATCACCATCTCTATCTGTCCATAAGGAATGGTCTCTGGTTCAGGCTGGTTTATCCTCAGGCTGGAAGCGAAGCATCTAAATAATCCGTGTCAAAAAGCATTGCAGTAGGTAAACAGGTAAATACAGGGGAGGTCACTTCCCAGATGTTGTCTAGAGAGTAAACAAAGATGTTTAAGTGTTTCAGTTAAATAAGACCATCTGCCTAAGTGCAAGAATAAGACCAGACCTTAAATACCGATGGTAGTTAAGTACTTTTTTTTTTTTAATATTTTGCCCAAACTGAAGTTTGCTGTCGGTATCATAGCTATACTCTAGTCCTCACTCTTGGTGCAGCAGTGAGAACACTGCTAGTTTTGCACTCACAGTGATACAATTGCTGATGCTGCTACCTGGCATTTCCATGCTCCCAGGCTCTGCTGAACTGACAGTGTTGAGAAAGACTGCGGGAAAGGGAAAGAAGGAAGCTGACAGCTCCTTAAAAGCCTTGTACGAACAGGATGCTGCTTGACATAATGCTGTTCCAAAATCAGTCACTTGGACTTGATTTGCAAGACTTGCAAGAAGCTGTTTGTTGCCTGGATTTTGCTGCAGAAGGTGGTTTGTTTTGGTACCTCTGGGTTTAACGACCTGAGGAAAGCTGGGAAGATGCCATCACTAAAACACAGGATGGTTGCAGGGCTTAGCTTCAACCGAGAGAGGAATTAGAGCTGAAGAGCAGAAATGTGTCTAAGGAAGATCTGGCTGCATCATTTGCAACTGCAAATGCACAGATAGATATAGACAGATACAAAGGAAGGAAAAAAAAAACAATTTCTGTGGCTGAATATAAGACCAGTAGCAAACCATGCCTAGGTAGATTTCAGAGTTCTTAGTTTGTAGAATCCCTTTGAAAAAATGAAAGTATAATTCTGTTTGGTCTTTCTTTTATTATTTTTTTTTTTTAGCTAAAGACTCTCTAAAGGCTCTTGTTTGTTTGTCCTTGGTCTTTAAATGGCCCCACTTAAATATCCAGGGATCTGTGATCTTCCTTCTGAGCGCTGCTTTCTGCTCTGTGGCTGAGTGCAGGATGCTTCTCCCACCGTTTAACCACCTGAGTATGAAGATTCATTTCACAACAAGGTAAGGGTCATCAAGCAAATAATCCTCTGGAGTTTCAGCCTTCCTCTGTCTACTAGAGAGTCCAGCTGTGATGAGACACTTAAGGAGAATCCACAGGTGAGTCAAATCCTGTGCTAAATGACCCATCACAGCACCATAATCGGAATTTGAGGCCCCAGTTCTCTGCAGTGTAGTTGGTGCTGAAGCTTCCCAAAGATCACGTCTTATCTGATGAGGGAGGGGATTTAATCTCCCTGCCCTGTGTAGAAGAGCAGCCAGTCATGGCTACTACATGACACGAGTGATGGCATGAGGGGTTCTTGCTATAAAAATGGGTGCTCTTTTTTGAATATCTTGTTCTTCCTCTGATATAAACCATGGTTTCTCCCATGCAGTCCTTCAGGGATGCTTCCCTCTTGGAAGATTGTAACTTTCCCTGTGTTTTATTAGTCTTCCACTCCCTGGCCTGCAGAGATGTCTGAACAGGTTGTAGACAGCCAAGGGAGGGAGCTTCTAACAATGACGATGAAGAGATACCTGTTTCTGGGTGGGGATGGAGATGGAAGTGGGAAACAGGAAAGGCTTTTGGAGTAGTTTGGGAAACTCTTTTGATTGCTGTTTCCTAAAGCAACCCCTGGGAAGTCAATTTTCAAAATTCAGTCCTGGGAAGCTCTAGGATCAGTCCAGGCATGGCTGAAAGAACAAAATGAGTTGAGGATTGATGATACCAGAGAAAAAAACAATAAATAATGATAAAAGCATTTGAGTAGGAAACCCGCAGAGCTGGAGGATTTCCTACTCAAGGAGATAAGATATCAATGAGCAGTCAGGGTAACTACCTACCCTTGCATAAAGTGATGTTATAATGTTGACCCGGATCAGTTCCTCTGGCCACATAATGAGAATGGAAATGGATGCCCTGGGCACAGCAGAGGAAGTGTTAAACCAAAGGTGGCTAGATGCTAGAGGAAATTTCAGAAGTAATCAGCACCAAGTAATGCCAAGCTGTCTGCTGGCCCTGCAGGAGGGCAGAGAGATGGCCTTGGCTTTGCTCAGGAGGAGGATGGTGGTCTCCCTGGGCGGTGAGCAGCTCTGGGTGGAAGGAACCTGAATATATCTGGGTCACCCCTGCGTCAGCAAGAAGCAACAGACACCCTCTGCAGGACACATCTCCCTTCGGGGTCTCTGCCAGAGGGCAGGTGAGATCACCCCCTCATTTCTCAGAGTAGCAACTGCTGATTCAAAATTCCGATATTTTGTAGTCCTCCATCCTCTGCCTGTCAGTGTATAAAGACACCAGCCCTCAGCAGCGCGAAGCAGCAGTAAATCATCTGCGTGGGAGAAGGCTGGGAGGGAGCACTGAACCTCGTGGGGCAAAAAGCACATGTGGGCAACGAGGGGAAATTAAAAATGCTCCCTGCCTTGCTGCCGCCTTCACTGACTCGCAGGGACCTCTCTCTCTCCCCTCGGGTATTTTCCCCACTCGGGAAATACTGAGGTCAATAATTCACTTGTGTATCTTGCCATGCCAAATAAGCGCTTCCGAAACCACACAGCAAAAGGCTCTTGCTACATTGATGTCAGGAGCTGGAAGCAGGAGGCACGAAAAAAGCCGGGACCTTCAGGCAACTGTCTTCTCCATAGTTTGGGAGCGATTAAGCTGCACATTTAATTGCTTTGATATATATTTGTTTTACATGAATGCAAGATCCAGCTAATCTAATTGGCTTATTCACTCCAAAGTTGCTAACAATGGACCTTAAAATGTACATAAATGACCGTTAAATTATTAGCTATCAGAAAGATCTGCAATTGGTTTTTGAATGTGAAATAAAATGAGGGCTCGGAGAGGCAATTATTATTTTTTATTTTTGTATTTTTCTAAGCAGCCTTATTATCTCTGCAAAAGCCTTGCTCAGGAGACAAGCTTTCCCATTAGAAAATCAATAACAGAGCAGCTGTGATAGCAGCAGTAACCTGTCTAGTTTCAATTAGTGCTTGGGAGAGGTTGATCCTCTTCCCTGAGCCTGTCACTTGTTAACACCACTGGAATTTTGTGCATATTTATTGTCTGAAGAAGTTTGAACCTTTGACAGTAAAAATTTGGGGCCTGATGATTTTTTCTGATTTTTTCTTTTATATTTTTTTTTATTTTTTTTTTTACTGACACCAGTTGGTGTTGCACTGGTCCACAAACACACAGCTGATACTTGTGGGCAGAGATGGTAAAATCTTTGAGTTGATTTGTCCTGGTCTTTTAGTGGCCCTTGGAGAACGATAGTGATAGCATGATCTGCAGGCAAACCCATCATTTTTTTGTCCCTGTTTTCTTGGCGTGCTGAAGACCCCTGCGACCAGGGAAGACTTTAAAAAGTTTTATGGAAAATAGGTCAGTAAGGAGATGAAGTTTGTAGTCAGCTGCTCTTACAATTTGACCAGAACTCTGTTGCATCTTGACAGAAGACTGAGTTATCTTTTGGGTTTGTGCTCAGACTTAAAAATAAATATTTATAGAGCACCTAAAACACTGAGGACTTGATATAAGATGGAAAATTTGGTTTCTACAGTCAAAACACTGGAGATACTGTCTTCAGTCCTGGTCACTTTTTAATTGGCCAGCTCTATCTGCATTCCTGGGCTCATCTGAAGCTGGAAAGGACTAGCATGAAGATCAGAGTGGAAATCCACGTTTGTGGACTATTTGATAAGACAACACAGCAAGCAGCAGAGGGACACAAGGTCAGTCAGGTGTATCACAGGCACCATTTTGTGGGATGTTAATGTAATTTTTCTTTTCTTACCTCCTCGACAAGCTCTGCAAGTTTTCCAAGGCTGACTGCCTTTCAGGATACCAGATTATATTGTGTTCTTGGTCTCCTCTCACAGGTTGTCCCCATGGCTACCCCTTACCCCAAGCTCCACCGGTGCAACCCTCAACTGATCCAAGTTATAGCTATTCTCTCACCATAGTTTTATACCTAAGCTTTATTTTTGTTTCCCTCCCCAAAGACCCAGAAAGGTTGTTGCAAGCGAAGGGCTCTGTCCATCCTGCATGGGAAAATGAGCTTTGTCTTCAAATCAAGACTGCTTCTCACATGTCAACCTTTCAGGAGTGAGCAGGCACCCATGGCCCCGCTGTGCTTTCGACAGTGTCCCCACTTGTGCCTGTGACAATCTCTGCTGGCTCACTCTGCAAAATTTATGGGCAGTCAGGGCAGCCCTCAGAAAGATATGGAAACACTGCTCCTCTGCCCTTTGTTCAGTAGAAAATGGGAGGATTTTATACTTGTTACAAGAGCATACTTTTGTTTTGATCAGCAAAGTGGGTAAACCCAGGTTGGAAGAGATCCACTGCAGGAGATGCTGTCTTTTCAGATGTCTCTTCTTGGGACTTTAAGGAAGAAATGAACCCAAAGCAGAGCTGTGCAGTAACAACTATGTAAGGGAGAGGCAGGATCCATCTCACCTGCCCAAAATAACACTGGTTACAGGCAGAGGTTTGGTCTGAGTTCTTTCGAGAGTGACAGAGAGAGATCAGCTCTTCTTGGTGGTGATTCAGCCCATATCAACAGGACAGGTGGAAGAGTCTCCCTTCAGGAGAGGTCAGCTTCTTCCCATTGACCAAAGAGGGTCTCCTGGTGAGTAGTTTTCATGAGATATCTAGATTTTCAGATACTTAAAGTTCAGTAAAGAATTCCAGGGTTGGTAGCTCGTTCAATACTTTGGTTCTGTGCTTCTCTATGCATGAGAAAAATCAAAGCTTCCTCTCACTGTCATGTGTTACCGCTCGGTGGTTACCATGAAAGTTTCCTATCCTCCAGTGCCCCTCACCGAACAGATGTTTGAGAGAAAGGCGTATCAATATCCTTTCAGAGAAAGTTTAAAAGTAGAGTTCTGACAAGATTAATGTCCTACTTCAGACAATGAATCCTCTATTAGAGATTCTTGAATACTTAATTATTGATCTGCATTATTAATGAACACTGCGGGATTCATGGATTCACGTTGGAATATTGATACCCCTAAAGTTACAATATGGTCTGACAATTAGAAAAACCTACAATTTTCATTAAAGTATAGAAGTTAGCACTGAATTTATGTCTGGGTGCATTTTGCAACCCACTAGATGTTAATTTTCTCTGATTTTAGGTAATTTCAAAGCAGTTTCTTTATTACATGCCATCTTGATATGTTAGTGACTTAAGACTTAGAATCGTGACACGGATAAGGGGACTGTTATCCTGAAGTCCAGGTCATCATTTCCAGCCCCCTGGACATAGAGTTGCTTATTTTTGAGACTTGCTATAAGCCAGTCAAAAATTTGCAGCTGAAAGAAAAGGTAGATTCCAAACTAACAGAAACTCCATGTGAGTTTTTGACAAGGAAGTTAATTTACTTTTTCATCTGCAGAAAAACAAACAAACAAACAAAATCAAAACATTTCACTCTGATTTCTTCTAAAACAAAAAAAAAAACATGCTTCCTCTTTATTTTTATTTTCTTTTAACTTGAACTGATGTTCCATTTAGATTTTTTTTCTACTGAGCTGAGGGAACCACATTATAAAGCTTGAAAAAAACATGAAGAAATTCATTGTGGGTGGAAGACAACATTCATTTAAACTGAGATATGCTGGGCTTGTTAGTCTGTTTGTTTTCCATTTTCAGTTAGCCAATTTTCTTCTTTTTTTTTTTTAATTTTTTTTTTATTAGTTTCATTTCAGATCTGCCTCCAACTTATTTATTTGCTTACCTTTGCAGAATTGGCAACAAAATGAAAAACCATTTATTCCCACATCTCAGTTTAGCAAATAACACACCCCTATCTATGCCTAGAGGGTCCAGAAATTGCTCTAGATCTCCAGATAACATTTTAATATAATTGAGAATAAGCAATGTACATAATAGAAATAACAATAGAGTAATAATAATAATAATAGAGCAGATTTAAGCAGTTGGGATTAGTGGTGCTCGCTGTGTTTTCCATACTGGGTGGGAACGAATGAACCCCCAACCCAATGCCTTTCCCCTGCCCCTTCTAAAATCTCCACCTTGGGTGAAAAGCAGATTTTGCTTACTGATCCCACCTTAATATATCTCTACCCCTCTCAGACCTGGCAGTGGTTCACCTTAGAGCATCCAGCCTTAGCTGAAGGCTGGTCACTGATGTCGTTATTGTCCCCAAGTCTGGAGCACGGACCATGAGACGCTGCTCTTCTAGGGAAGCTTCTCTGCCAGACAAGTGAGGAGCAGCTGTTGCTGAGCTTGTCTCAGCTGTGGTATCACAGTCCCCTGAACCTGACTTGATGCTCTTGCAGATGATTTCCAATCTATCTCAGCTACTACTGGGTTTCAACAACCACGTCATGGCTCATACATGTTAGGCAGAGATGACCCCAATGTTGGAAAAGAGTTTCATCCACTGTCGGGCAAACAGGCACGTTTCTGTGAGTCTTGCAGAGATAGAGTGAACCATTTCTTGGGCCTCTACTGCATCACGACCACTGACTGACAATCTTATTGACTGAGCTGAACCTCTAAAGTTTAGCCAGAGGAACATCAGTTATGCAAAACCAGATCAGCACCAGTAAAGACAAATGAGCAGGAGGTCTGGACTTCGCTTTCTGCTAGAACTGGGGACAGAGCACGATGTTAAGGTGGATGTCCTTCAAATGCATGCAGACATGTCTTCTGGACGATACCTTTCTATTCTGACTTTTGGGAAAAGGACTATTCAGAACTGACTTCTTGAAATCTATGCTGCAAATATGTCAAATCCAGTTAGTGGTGGAGCTGAGTTTTGATTAGAAGCAGGGTAGTTTGGTAGGCTGAACGCATTTCTTCTGGAGTGGTGCCTGCGGGGCTACAGCAGCACCTTCTGCAACTTCATTTGTCTGTGCTACTGTGCCTGACAAACAACAGCATCTTTACTTAACTGAAAAACAGGCTTCATCACAGCATCTATGCATGCTTCCCCTCAGCGAGAATAACAAGGGAGTTTAACAGAAGTAATAATCCCTTTTTCCTCCTTCCCTGTGGGCAGGAGATGTAACTGGCTTAGTCTGATTTGAATAAGTTTTTTGTTTGTTTTCCATTTTTGTGTTTCTTTTCTTTTCTTTCTTTTCTAGATTCTTTGATCAAGCAGCTAGAGATGGTTAGGACCAGAAGAGAGACTGTTAAGCAAGAGTTTTAGTCCCTTTTACGTTATCTAATGATGCAACTGTCAGCTTGTTTGTAAACTTTTTGATACAGTGTCACGCTCTTGCAGAGACTCTTCCAACCATCCCTGTCTTGAGTGCTGACAGTCTCAGCCTGGCAGAGGGAACCAGCTGTGGCCCTGTCAGCGTTGCTTTGAACCTGCTTATCACCAACTAATTTGGCATTTTCCCTGTGGTTTTCTGCACTGGAGACATTTCCACTGCATCCCCGATACTCTGCATAGTTATATTTAGCTTGAAAGTATCTGCCTCAACAGGTAAGAAAGGTTCCTCTTTGCAGATATGCACTATTCTCATGAAGAGAGACACTGAAAATTGGAATAAAACCTATTGTTCCAAATTCTTAGGGAAATTGCTAAAAAAAAAAAAAAAAACAAACAAGCCAGTTTTGTGGCATAGTGTTGGGCTTGTTGAGAATTTCTTACGAGCTCAGGCTGCTTTGGGTTGTCATCTGGTTTAGTGATCAGCCCTTCCTTTTAAAAGACAGCCTTTCAGAAGTAAATGCTAGAGACAGCGGTTTCTCCTTCTGCATATAAGAAGGGCTGTGTGAGATCTCAGCTACCTGTAGCCAGAAGGCTTCACACTTTCTGTACTGGTAGTCACACACAGATGCCCTTTTTAATAATCACCGGTGAATGCGCTCTTCTTCCTTTTGTCTATATCTGTGCCAAGGGAGAGACTTTCATGCTGGAAAATGAGGAAGGTGCACAAGTCTAAGAACTAAACCCATCATCACCTCCCAGCTCTGCAGGGCTTATAGGCCAATATGAGCCTATTTGCCCAAAGGTGAGGTCACACTCATCTGCACACATGGGATCGTTGTTACTGTAAGGTTGTTGAAGTCACTGAAGAGCCATCTGCTCTTCTGTCTTCATCACCATCTTCATCAGTGACCAACGAGTCATGGCCAACACTGTATGGGCTCTGAGCCATCCTAGGGCTAGGCAGTAAATTCAGGAGACAAGTTATATGTTATTAAAATCCCGAGATATTGTATGGTTTTCTGTCATGCCTATGCCCTCCTTCAGCAGAGCTTCAAGGAAGGCAGAGCAGAAAGAAGGTCTTTGCCCCAAACCATTTACAGTGAGCAGTATTTGAAACCATTGACTGGCTTTCACACTGTCATGCATGTAAAAAAGTTACAATTGTGCCATTGGACCAAATATTTTAGTGACACCAGGAAAGGCACAGTGACTTCCAAGAGTTTTCCATGCAGCTTGAAGGAAATCATCTCACTAAGCAAAAAGAAACCAGATTCAGGGAAGGAACATGCAGCTCTATTGAGTAGGATGTTCTCAGTCTCTTCGAATTATTTCAAGTCATTCCTACACTCCTGTGAAGTTGCTGATTTTGTAAGTTTTAACATCCCTGGAGATCCTTATTCCCATTGCACCAATCATTTTACAAGCTCCTGGGCTTTCTCTGGCAGGGTTGCTTTGGATACAGTGATAACGTCTGGAGGAGTTGAAGGAAAAGTGGGGTGGTGCTTGGGACAAAACATCCACACACGAGTGTGTCCATGTGCTTACACAACAGTAGTGCAGAAAACTAAGCCTGTGCCGCCAAAGGTATGTGAAAGACTTGTGTGTCCCTTGATATGGGGCATATTACTCACCCCCTGCTCCAAATAAACAAATTAAAGTGGAGTTTACTCTGGCTTTTATTTTTTCTTTTTTTTTTTTGTGGCTCCAGCACTAAAGGATACCTCAGCATGGGCTTTAGCCTGTTCTGTTGACCCCAAATTCACATCAGTTGATCTGGTCCCCATCTTCAGGTATTCTCTGTAGTTCTGTGAGACTTTTTTGTGGTGAGGAATGGGACGACAGGAAAGGAAATTAGCAATATCTGACTGCAAATGCGGGGCTGGATGTAAAAGCAACTTTATTATAAAAAACAAACAAACAAGCAAGCAAACATGGTTCATGGTCTATTAATGGACCTCTGAATAGCACAGCCTTTCTTGAAAGAAATGTAGTAAGCAAACATCACAAAGAGGGAAAGGACAAATGCAATCAACACATGGGCTTTTAGGTTGTGTTGCCAAGTCTGATGAAGGTGAGGCAGGATTAGGCTTGTGCTGGAAATGGCCCTGGGGTCATCTGCTCCATCCCCATGCTTCTGGACCACGATTGTTCTCTCTGTCTTAATCTCCTTAGGCCCATGTTTTCCAAAGCAGATAAGCAGCTTTTCCCTGCATAAATGGCACATCAGTGATTTTTATGTGCCTCTCGGATCGCCTTCCAAATTTTCCAGCAGCCTCCAAAGGCTTCATCTAAACCCAAAACCCCTCTCTAACCTGAGGAGCATATGGTTTCTAGAGTCTGTGGTCTCTTTTGGGTGGAGCGGGAAATGCTGGGAGGAGAGTGAAGGTCCTTGAGTGAAAATGGTCTCGCTTTCCATTAAAGTACATAATAAAAAGAATGAGTTAGGTTTCACTCAGACAGCAGCAGTTGCATTCATTTCGAGAGGTACAGTGGGTACAAAACTTGAGGGTCATTCAAAATAAAAAAAGAAAAAAAAGAAAAGAAAAACCCACACAACAGTTGTGTTGCTTGTGTGTTTTGAGCTTAATATTACTCGACTGTGTCCCTTAAGCTTATTTAAACATTTAATTTTGTTCTCTTGTTCTGTCCCCAAGTACATATAGATTTCACAGAGGTTTACATTTAACAGGACAGCAGAAAGTTCCTCGTAATTGAAACAGGCTTTATGCACAAGTCACGATGTTTTGTTCCACGCTCAGAGGGAGAAAAACATGTTCTTTCTGTCTGAAGTGACTTATTTTCAGATTAAAGGAAACAGCTGTGAGAAGGGAGAAAAGTCTTCCCTAGAAGAACACCAACAAGAAAACAGTTGCTGGAATCCGTTCAAAGGGAATAATCTTAAAACTTTAGGATGGTGACCCAGAGAAAGCCGAGAAGGGCTCATGCAACATCATGACATCTTCTCTTGGGAAGAGGAGGGTGAAAAATTCGATCATTGTAATGGTTCTCACAACTGCTTATGACCAAAGTGAGCCTGGGAAAGTCTGGGTTCAGTCACCTCTTTCACCATAGACTTCCCATATGACCTGGGGCAAAGCGTTTATTTGCCGTGTGTTGCCATTCTCATGGAATTGTAGAATGGTTCATGTTGGAAGGGACCTTGAAGATCACAGAGTTCCAACCCCCCTGCCATGGGCAGGGACACTCTCTTGTTAGTGTGGGATGTAGGAACTGCCTTGCTGTAGAGAGGTGTTGTGGGACTAAAGACTTTGGCGGCGGTGGCACTGCTAATAAAACAAGGTGCTGCCCAACACGAACAGATAATCTCTGCAATGAAAGCCCCAGAAAAAATGTAAAAGAGCACATTGTCATCAAAAAGTGAAGTAGATGACAGGTCACCGCATTTAGAAATAGCATTTCGTCCGCAGAAGTTTTGAACTTTGCTGGAAGCCTCTGCAGAGTATTTATGAACACAAATAACATTGAGGAGTGAATTCTACCCTGGTACTCAATGGCTCAACAGCCAGGCTTGTCCCAACTGATCCCAGTGATTTATGGCAGGAGACAGTGATAAGCTGTTTGATAAATGGCTTCTCCGTTATCATAAACCGATGAGGTCCAGCATACATTATCATTACATCTGAGAGAAGAAAAAAAAAAACCAAACACAAAGGTTATGGGTCTGAGTTCGGGTGAATGCTTTATTTTGTCTTAAGGTCTTAATTATTTTTTTCCCCTTATTCAGGATTAATCCCACCTTCTGTTGAAGGACTTCCAAGGTACGTTCAATGAGCTATACGTTATGAGACCAACCGTGTCTCATAACTGTGAAATGCTGTGTATTTCAGCACACAGAAGATATGCTTATGTTGAAAGAGCTATACAGCTGTGGCACCAGTCTTTGATTTTAGCACATAAAGAACATGCTTGGGTCAAACACAGCTATGGGTAACACAGATTTTCATTCGTGTGAACACCAAAGGAAGAGATCCTAGAAGGTGCTGAGCACTCTCCAGCTCCATTGGTTTCTGTGTGAGCCTGGAAGTACTTGGTCTTGCAGGCATTAGACTTGGGAGATGATTTGAATTCCTTGAATCTGCAAAATGAGGCTGGAAACACACATTTGTGCCAAATTTGTAGGTTTGTTTTGAGGGTTTTTTGCTTGTCTTTTCTCATATCAGAGAAAAGCTGACTTGGATCCTTTTATGTCAACCAGCTGAGAGGTAGTCCCTGGGTGCTGGGAACATGGGGGCAAGAAGATGACCTATAGGTTTGGTCAATTACTAGCTGGGATTACTTAGAAATAACTGTTGGAGATGTCACCTTTTAGTGGGCTCCTTCCTATGGGGAATTTTAAATGTGGAAGGAGTGAGTGTTCCTGCAGGAAACTCTTTTTCCTTCATTTCAAAGGTTGGGGTTTTTTTTATTATTTATTTAATTTCATGTGTAGGGGTCATTGCTTCTGTTGCAAGGGTGGAGATGTGAGTTTGCCCCAACTTTGTCAGAGATTTTAGCAGTTCTGACACAAAACTGGTACTCATGCAGCCAGGAAGCTTAGGAGCTTTTTTACTCAAAGCTTCAATTAATAAAATCCTTTCACTGTGTAGCTTTGATACACCAAATACCCAGCAGAAAGAGAAAGACGCTTCCAATGAGTTGCATATTTCTTCAGCACGGTCCTTTGCTCTCTTTTTGAGTTAGAAGTGTCAGTTCATTGAAATTAGAGTTTAGTTTGTGGAAAATGAGTGTTTTTCTATAAGAAGGAGAAAAGGAGTATTGGTATTTTTGTGAAAAATGAAAACCAAACCAAAGCCAAACATTATATTTTAAAATTATTTTGAATTTAAACTTGCAATATTAAAGCAATAACAAAGCAGAGAGATAAGTTGAAATAAAATAAAGTGTTTTGACTGGCTTGAAGTTCACATGCCCCGTTTAACTGCTGGTTTGTGAAAGTGATCCTGGGATTCTGAGTTTATTTCGGATTTATGTGACAGACAATTGAGATATCTTCAACTCTTTTCTGGTACAGAAAATTGTTTTCTTGCTCAAGTCTCTAGGTATCATCCCTGTGAAAAGGGATAGATAATCCTATACAACACAGAGATATTTTACATTTCAAGCTCCGTTTGCCAGTGCTCAGGCAGGGAGGCTTTTCTGGCTCTGTACTTCCACTTTCTCCACTGATTTAGGAGTTCTCATTCCGAGCGCGTTGTAACTACAAGGAAATGAAATTCTCTCGCTTTCTGCTAAAATAAGGAGATTTACTTGGGGAAACAACTCCCTAAATACTGCGTACT
The DNA here is from genome assembly GCA_025769975.1 of Gallinago jamesoni. Taxonomy (NCBI): domain Eukaryota; kingdom Metazoa; phylum Chordata; class Aves; order Charadriiformes; family Scolopacidae; genus Gallinago; species Gallinago jamesoni. The sequence continues at coordinate 150,586,647 of JAOQGH010000012.1, forward strand.
GCCATCTATAGCTCTGCTCGGGAAACACATAACGCGAGGCGAGCACCGCAAACGCATCTGCTTTTACACCATCGAACCTTTTGTGCTAAGCGAGGTTTTAAAAAAGGGGCTCGCAGTTTCCAACAGCTATTGTGGGAAAAGATGCTGTAATTATTATTACCGTTGCTATTTTTAGGTGGTGTTCAGCACTTTCCCTCTTGCGAATATGGTTACCAAACAAGGATAGAGAAAGAGCTGAGAACTTGTTAGAGAGATTCCCTTTATGTGACCATTTGGGATGCTCTGATTTTGACTTCACTGGCAATAGCGTCACTCTGTGCCCCACCATCACGCAGGCAGATACAACGCAGCTCCCTCTAGGCCAAACACAGTTTTAACAGCTTCCTACTCATTAGAATAATCTCTTTTCCTTCCCACCCTCCCCCTCCCCCCTCCAAAAAAGTGCCCTTTGCTTTATCCTCAAACTATTGGTTCTCAGCCCCTGGTTCCTGGATCTCCACTAGCTTTTGGCCTCACTGTGGGAGTCTGTAGAAGAAGACTCTCTTGCCAAGCTCTCCGTAGACATCCTGTAACTACAAACATGAAAAGTCTGGAAAGCAAGTCCCAAGACTGGGACAGCAGCATTAATGGGGTGCCAATTCGCAGAACCCTGGGATAGATTGGGAAAAGGAAGATTTAAATTTCTCACTGAAGTGTTCGGGGGCATTCAGGATGGCTCATTCATCCCCATAGGTCTGGCTGGAGGACAGATTTTGCAGAATTAGGGTTGGGCTGGAGGCAAAACCCTTTCACACGTAATGACTTGGCCCTTTCTTCTCCCTCCATCTTTGCAAAGGGAAGGTCTCTCTGAAACTCATCCCTTGGTGAACTGGGTTGACGTGTCCTTCCATCTCTTACCCTCCATGATCAAATCCCCAGAGCCAAATGGGGTGTACTCAGAGCCCAGCATCTCTGTCGGGTGGTAGGGGACCAGAGCTGGGAACCAAGGCAGGATTTGTTGCCTCCAGGATGGAAAGGAAGGGCTGGGGTATCCCGTCCCTCCATACTGAGGCCAAGAATGAAATGTAAAGCTCCTGTGATCCCCACAAGACTGCGTGTGTTGAGGGCATGGACACAGGGAGGAGGTGTGAGGAAGGGGGAAAGGGAGCTGGAGCCACAATGAGTCAGTATGGTCAGTGCGGAGTGGGAAGGCAGCAGGAGGACTTCACCACCCTCTCCTACCCCCACTACCCTTCCCAGGCAGGGGGTAGGGAAGAGGAAAGATCACAAGCAGTGCAAAGCTCTGGAGAAGAAGACAGGAGTTGTAAACGTCTAAGCTTGGAGCTCTATCACTCCTTCTTGCTGCCAGACCTGGCATCACAAATTCTTTCAGAGGGGGGTTCTATCCTCACCCCTGATGATCCAGGAGCTTTGGGATCCTGGTGATGGCTTGGCTTTCTCACCAACAGTGCAGTCACCTGTCTAAGCTCTAGCCACCATCACTGGCCATGTCCGTGTATGTGCTGGTGCTTGTTTCCCTCACCAGGATCCCTCTTTTGGACTCCATGAAGTTGTCCTCTGGCCCTGGTGTGAAAAGCAGGGGAGGGGACAGGGCTGGAGTTAGTATTTCCCCGTGCTGTCACTTGGGAAGCTAGGACTGATGCTTTGCCTCACTTTACAACTGTGTAAAATGGGTTTAATGTTAAATTCCTGGCTTAGGAGAAGTCTCTCAGTGTGTTATCCAAGAATGGAGGTATTTGAGCAAAGACAGTCCTTGAACACAGACAATTTCAATTAATAAATACAGCCCACGTGAGGAGGACCAGGAGTTTTCTCTCTTGCACTTAGGAGAGGCTGCAATTGCCGGGTTTGATGTGTGATGATGTGAGCATTAGCACTCACTGAACAGCCCCTGCCAGCAGAAACCACAGCCGGTAACAGGAATAAAAATCCATTTAAGAAAAAATAAAACACAACAACAACTCAACAAAAGTAAGGCAGAAACCACAAGCCAGCAGTCAGTGAGAGAAAGGCATGGGAAAATCCCTTTCGAGCCCTATGTCCAGCTGAGTTATTCCATGTCACACTTCACGAAGGGGATGTGGCTGCTTGGAAACTGGAAATTTTCAAGCAGATCTTTAACCAGACACGATGCAAGGTGTTATAGATGTAAACACAGTGGTATCTGTTGCTGGAGGGAAAGCAAACTGATTGCTTACAAGCTGTCCTGCTTTGCAGTTATCGTCTTCAAACAGATACCCTGGGAAACCCAGACATTCCCTTTTTATTTCCCTTGCCATCCTCATAGAATCCCAGAATCACAGAATTATATGGGGTCAGAAGGGACCTCTGGAGATCATCTAGTCCAACCCCTCTACCAAAGCAGGGCCACCTAGAACAGATTGCACAGGAAGGTTTTGAATGTCAAACTGCTCAAACCAGTTGACTTAGAGTCTTGACTGGTATAAAATAGGCCATTGTTCCCCAGGATTACATGTTCTGGTTATGCTGGTAAAATGGAGGGAAGAGTGCTGGAGCACCTCTCCTATCAAGACAGGCTGAGAGAGTTGGGGTTGTTCAACCTGGAGAAGGCTCTGGGGAGACCTTAGAGACCCTTCCAGAACCTAAAGGACCTACAAGAAAGATTGGGAGGGACTCTCTATCAGGGAGTGGAGCAATAGGATGAGGGGGAATGATTTTAAACTGAAAGAGGAGAGATTTACATTAAATACTAGGAAGAAATTCTTTACTGTGAGGGTGGTGAGACACTGGAAGAGGTTGACCAGAGAAGCTGTGACTGCCCCATCCCTGGAGGGGTTCAAGGCCAGGTTGAATGGAGCTTTGAGCAACCTGGTCTAGTGGGATGTGTCCCTGATCATGGCAGGGGGACTGGAACTAGATGATCTTTAAGGTCCCTTCCAACCCAAACCGTTCAATGATTCTATGTCTTCCCAAACTAATACTTTAAGAGACCTGATGTACCAAGAACATCTCTTGCTCTGCAAATGGACTTCTGGCCCTTTGGGGTTCTCCTGCAGCAGTGAATTTCACAGATCCCTGTACACTATGGTAAAGCTATTTCCTCTTAATTATGTGCAGTTTAACCCCAGTTCTTACTGGAGGGTACAGAGTGGGAAATGAGGAGATCAGACCTCTCTTCTTTATCTTTTTAAGGTGTGGGTTATGTTTAAACTCTTGTTAATAAAGGGTCTGGGGATTCATGGACCTCTCTACCGAGGATTGTGTGTCAATGGGACGCAGTGCAATTTTTCATTGCATCTAGCCCAGTTCTCCATTCCCTCAAAGCTGAGATTTCTGCAGCAGTGGGGGTTGGAAATGGGCTTAATTTCGTCTGTGGCACTTTTTAATACTTCTTCCTTCTGCTGAGCTTCTTTACCCTATACCACAGGGGAGATGCTAGCTGCACCTTGCTCCGCTCGACACCCCCAGCCACAGGACAAGGAAGATGAATGCCCCCATCCCCAAAAGCATGGCAGAGCTGCCCCATGGGGTTCACAGGGGCAGGACCAACTGCTCAGCATGGGCTCCTTTTGCCAAGCAGCCTGTGGTTCCCACTGAAGCTCTCCTGCTTGTACCTGCGAGAGCTGGAGAAAGAGAAGCTGGCGAGAGAGAAGCAGAGAAGAAATCCCGGGGCGGGGGGGAGGAGAGGGGGCTCAGAGAGACAGGGAAACCTTCTTGGAGGAAAACAAACCAGGCAAACAAACTCCCCAAAGGCTGGAGAGAGAAGGGAGAGATTTCCATTCGGAGCATGCACCGAGCTAATCCAGCATAGCCGCCTGTCGGCTAAAAACAAGCATTTCAGGCCCCAGCTGCCCCTTTGCTCCAGTCCCTGCTTAACTGGAGATGTCACAGATGCCTTTGGCCAGCAATGCTGCAGTGCTGGCTGGGGACGAGGAGAGGCTGGTTTGCCGAGCTCCGCCACAGCCAGGGCTTGCTGCTCAGCTCCCCTAAATGAACAATTTTCTCCCTTTTTCTCTTCCCCAGAAGTTTTTGGTTTGGGTTGGGTTGGGTTTTTTTTTTTTTTTTTGGAAAATAGGTTTGGAGGTGTGGAAATGGGGGGTAAAAGGGCTGGATGAGGTGAAGGGAAGGGAGTAAAGGGGAAGAAGGCCAAGGGAAGGGGATGGAGGTGTCCTGGAGAGTGCCCCAGGGGAGGAATGGGGTGTTCCTCACCCTCTCTGATGCAGAGGGACAGAGGGTGAGGTCAGCTTGGGATCTTTATCTCTACCCCTTGGGGCAAGTCTGTTCCCTTCCACTGATGGGGCAGCAGACACCCCGAGTGGGGAAGGAGGTGGTTTTGTCAGGGAAAGGGGCTGGTTTCCTCCTCGTGGAGTAGGAAGGGTTAAAGACAAGGGGCAGGTCCTGAAGTCTGGCAGGATGCTGAAATCCCCCTGCTCTTCCCCCCTCCCTTCTGCTTTCTTATCCCTCTCCCCTCCATCCCTTTCCCACACCCCTCTCTCTGCTCAGCAGGCTCCTCATTACTAGGGGACCTTCCCCGGGTTTTAAACCCGGGGGCAGCACCTTCACCCCAAAGCTGCTGGGATGCAGCACGTACCTTTTTACCCCAGCCCATGTCCTCCTTCTCCTCCCTCTTCTCAAACTCTCCCTGTCCCCCCATCCTTCTGCCACCCTGGGGTGTGATCACCCCCTCCCTTCCCCCCATATATGTGGGGGTTGATGGAGCAAGGAGTTGGGGAGGATGCTAGGAAAGAGGTAAAACAGGAAAAATAAAATAAATAGGCAAGGGTTAATGGCTGTTGCTGTCTCCTGCCTGGGCAAACCCTGGTGCAAAGCGACCGCCGAACCGGGGTGTGCGGGGACCTCCAGCCCCCCCCACCGCCTGCCGGGCTGGGGGGCAGGAGGAGACGCTGCCCCGGGGGTCCCCGCCGTCCTGTCCCATCTCCCGTCCCCGTTCCCAGGCTGTCAGCTCCGGAGGGGCGGTGAGGGAGCCCCAGCACCCCCTTCTCCCTCCCCGGTACCCAGAGAGCGGCGAACCGCGTCCCTCTGCGGGAGACCGGCACCTCTCCCGCGCCGAACCCCCGCAGGTTGTTGGGGGTTTGGTTTTTTTTTTTTTTTTTTGAGGGAGTCGAGGATGGGGGGAGGAGGGAAGCAGAGTCCCTGCCATCCCCACCACCAGCAGCCCGGCTCCCTCTTCACCTCCTGGCTCCCCGCTTAGGGCTAAGGTGTCCCGGGGATGCTGCGCTGCCTGGCCGCCAACGCGCTCCGGCTCCCGCTGGCTCCTGTGCTCCGTCCGTCCATCCATCCATCCATCCATCCATCCATCCATCCATCCATCCATCCATCCTCTCTTCCTATAGGCTAGCGGAGCATGCCCGATGCGATACGGTGGCAGTTGGGGTCCTTGCCTATAGCTGCCTGTTTTACACAGCTCCGATCTGTGCGTGTGCGTGTGTATGTGTGTGTGCATTTCATCCCTCCCTCCCTCCTATCCCTCCCTCCTCTCTCTCTCTCTCTCTCTCACTCTAATGTGTGATCTGGAAAGCTTATAAAAGCCTGATGTAATCCTTAATGCAGCCCCTGGCTACAAAGACTGGATCTAGTTTCACAGAGAGAGATTCAGAAGCAGAATTTGAAAAAAAAAAAAAAAGAAAAAGGAGAGAAAAAAAAAAAGTGGGGGGAGAAGAGAAAGAAAGAAAGAAAAGCAGACGAGTGGATTTTAAACAAACATATCTTTCTGAAGAAGACCATTCTTGCTCTTCGCTGCTGGGAAAGCTACTCTGAACCCTGCTGTATATTTTTTTTTAAAGGAGAAGACTTGATTGTCTGCTTGGATCTAATGATTTACTGGCTTTTAACTGCGTTTTTCCCCTCTCCTAAGGATTCCTCAAAAACCAGCTTAATTATTTTCAGCTTTTACCTTCCACCTGCCTGTCTGCAGAGACGCCAAAGGTTCTCCCTTCCTCTCCCTCCCCACCCCCATTTCTTTTAGGATTTTTTTTCCCCCCTTTCCCGTTTAATATATACATATATATATATATAAGTGTGTATGTATATATATATGTAGAGGCGAGAGTGGAGGGAGCGGAGGGAGAGAGAGAGAGCTCTGCCATCCTTTTGGACTTCACGCGCTGCCCAATGTTGGGCTGGTTACCCCTGGATATGTTGCTGGTTTCCATTTGGAATTTGACAAAGGGAAGAAGGAGGATATAAAACCTGGGGAGCTCTGCAAGGTAAGGGGCTCCCGGCCACCCTTCCTTCTTCCTCGGAGGGGAGGGAGAGGGGGACACACGACTTCTCCAGGCTGCGCTTTTTCTCGAGTGCGGGGAGAGGGGGGGGGGGAATATCTCTCTCCATCCCTAGGGGAGACAGGGATGGGGGCAGCGGTGGGGACCCTCTCCTCTGGGTTTTTTTTGTTTTTTTTTTTTGGTGCCCCTGGAAACAGCACCCGGAGGATGTTTTCACCCCCCTCCGCTCTGCAATTTGGGCTGATGGAGCATAATCGCTCCCTGCCATGGGAAGTTTTAACTTTCGTGCATGCGGGTCCTGTGGGCAAACAGCAAGCGGCGGTGGAAAATATTGATGTCTGCAGGATGCGGGAGGGGGGGGGGGGGTGGAGAGGGGGAGAAAATGCACCCAGGAGCTGGGGACTGGATGGTTCCTGGGGGAGAAGGCAGCCGGGCGAGGGAAGAGGGGAGCGGGGGAGAACTGCAGAGCCAGCCGGGCTTGAACTGCAAAGTGCTAGGTAGCCGCGGTCCCTTCCTGGATAGCCCTGGGGTCCGGGACTCCTCAGCCTGCAGTGTTGGCAAACAAAGTCTCGGAGGGATAGGCAGCTGCCTGCCCCAGGCATGAATTTGCCCCCATCCCACCTTCCTCTCTTTTTCCTTGGAGAGTTTTTTTTTTTTTTTTTTTGGGGGGGGGGGGGTGTTTGCGTGTGGGGTCGTTGTCTGCTTTGCCTCTTCCCAGGGCTGGAGGCGATGGCTGGGGAGTTGATGAGCTCCTAATGTGTGTGTCCGTCCGTGTGTCCCCCCCCGCCCCCCCAGTGCCGTTTATCGGCACTTTCCTTCTCATTGTAGGAGAAAATGAGCCTTTAGCCTGTGTAGAGATCGGAGTATGGCACAGACACAGACACACACACACACACACACACACACGCTGCTCCAGGAGCTGGGCTCCTGGGGGATGCTGGTACCCGGGCATGGCTTAGCCTTTCTTTTGGGGGGGGGGGGGTGGTGGAGAGAGAAGGAGTCTCCATCAGGGATGCGTAATTACAAAGCATCTTGTTCTGAATCACCCTGTGTGGGAACGAATCGCAAAATTTGTCTCTCCCTCTTCCCCCAAACCGCCCCCTTCCCTTTCACGGCCTGACATTCGCTGATGGAGGGTGGCTGTTGATGCATCTTCAGACTTTCGCAGAGAGGCAGTTCAGCCATGGCTCTGCCAAAGCTGGAAGGGAAAAAAAAAAAAAAAACAAAAACGGGGTAGAAGGGAGCAGGTAGGGGTTTCAGCCTGGTTGTGCCCCGGTCCTGGCTGAGAGATGGCATCAGTCCCCGGCGATCCAAGGCACGGGTTGCAGATCAACTCTGCAAGGAACCTTCGGCTTGTGACTCACGCTGGTGTCCCTCATCCTGCCCTGGCCAAGGAAACAACCCCCCCATGAATCGGTTGCAGGGAGAGGAGGTGGTGGGGAAGGGAGCGTCAAGGCAAGGTCAAAGAGATGGAGGGCAAGAAAGACACCCCACCACCACCACCATCACCACCTTCTCCTTCCATCCCTGACCTCCCCATCCCTTCGGAGCTGGGGTTTTCTGGGGTTCAGGGCTCCGGCGCTGGGTCTGGTGAGCGCCAGGGCCAGCTGACAGCTGAGGGAGGAGGAGGAGGAGGGGAAAGGGAAGAGGGGGGGGGTGAAGAAGAGGAAGAGCGAAGCTACTTTGACAGATGCCAAAACCTGCCTGCGCGGCAGAGCGAATATCGCAGCGCCTCGAAAGCCCGTGCTCCCTGGGAGGGTGCCAAGGGGAAGGTGGGGGTGGTGGTGGTGGTCAGGGTGCTGGGTGCACCCACCACCCCCACCCCCCCCACCCCGGGCCCCTTTACCTGTTGATTAGCTATAGGTTTGCTCTCTCCTGGCCACGCAAAGGCTAAGGAAAGCCAGGAGGGACGAGCCCCGGGCACTCCGTGGCGTTGACTGGCGACCTCCGCCGCGTAGCAGGGAGGACTGGGTATTAATGATGATGACTCTGCTTTGGCTGGTGCTGAAATATCTGTATTATCTATTATCAGCTGGGAGATGAGGCTGGAGGCTTCGCAGCGCTGGGATCTCATCCAAAGCCCTGCTAAAGGAAACAAACAACTCCCCGTGCATATTAAGTGGGGTCCCTAATTTATTAATGACTCATTAACCTGGGTCCCGCGGTCCTTACCGTGCCTGAGACCTCGCTGAGGAAGAGGAGGGAGATCGAAGGGCAGAGCTGGGGTGGTTTTTACCCTGGGAGGGTGCTGAGGAATTGCACCAGCTCTCAGCCGAGCTCCGAGCTGCGCTGCCAGGGGACAGGGTGGCCACGGGGCTAAAGCAGGGGACAGGCAGGGGACTGAGCAGGAAGGACATCCTGCCCGGAGGGTCTCAACTGCGGCAGAGGGACATGGGGAGAGCAGGGGTGCTGGTGGGGGGGGGGGAGCGGGTGGGAAAGAGGGAACCCCCATGCTCTGTTCGGCGTGTTGTAGTGGGGTCAGGGTGCAGCATCGCTTCTGCTGCAGAGGGTGATGGGGAAGACCAGACAGAAACTGGACAGGCATAAGGCACAGGCAGGGATGGAGCAGGTCTCCTGGCCCTTTCCGTGGCACTTGGGATAGTAATTGCAGAGCCCCGGGTGCAGGGACAGGGGCTTGGACCCCCTCCATAGTTGACCAGCAAAGATGAGCAGGCTCAGGGAAAGACTGACTGTAAAGTGGGGTGGTTTTCCACGGGGCTGTACGCTTATTCTCCTTACAAGGGGGAAATTGAGGCAGGGGAGGTGTGCCAGACCCCATACCTGGACTGGGAAGCGTGTGTGTGTGTGTCTGTGTGTGCAGAGACTCCTGTACCCCAGTCACAACCCCAAGCTGCAGCCAAAAGCAGCATCTGAGGTGTGGGGGGCACCCCTTTATCCCACTGCTTTGTGCCCCCCAGGGAGAGAGCCACATTGCCCTCCACCCTGAAGGGTGGTCTAGGACACACACTGAACCCTTTCCTCCCTTGCAGCACCCCCCTACACCAAACAAGCCCCCCAAACTTAGCTGCACCCCCTCCACAAACACTCCCCTTCCTCCCCATAGCATCCTTCCCTCCCGCTGGGAGGTGGGAAAGAGGGTGGGAGGGGGAATCTCAACCTAATGTCAAGGTCCTTCGTCCCCACCCCCCCCCAACCCCACCTCCCCAAACACCCCAAACCTTTTTGGTAGCCGGAGGAGGGGTGGTGGTGATGGTGACAACCGGGGGCGGCCGGGGTTTGCGGCGAGCGGCGGGGAGGTGGCGCTCGCAGCCCGGCTATCGCCGCCCGCCGCCCCCGGAGCTCACGGCTGCTCGGTACAGCCCGGTGGAGCCGTAACCCCCCCTTCTCCTCACCCTTACCCTTACACCCCCCCTCCCAAAAAAGAAAATACCCCCCCTCCCCTTCCCCAGACGGCTGGGGCTCTCAATAAAGGCTGCCTCCCCCCCCCCCCCCCAAACACGCCACCCCACGGGGTTTATTCCCCACTCCGCGAGCATCACCGTCCCATGGGCTTCCCCCTCCCCCCCCCCCGGTCCATGTTTTTTTACCATACTCCTCCGCATGTTTTATCCCCCCCCAGTTTTGAGCATCCTTGTGAAAAACAGAGGCTGTTTGGGCAGCCCTGGGCTCTCCCGAGGAGTGGAAGCGGCGTGAGCAGCCGGGTGGGGGGGGGAAGAAACGCCCCCCCCAGCCCCAGGGGCTTTCTCGGGGGCCGTGTCCGAGCCCTTGCTCCCTACAAGTGGGGAACCGGGATGCTCAAACACTCTGCTCCTGGGAGTCAGCCCAGAGTCATCCCCAGCAGGGATCGTGCCCCATCATTGCTCCCGGGGGAGGATGATGATGGAGGGGCTTCACGTGATGTCTGTAGATGGCTTTTATTTTCTCCCCTTTTTTGGGGGGGAGGGAGGGAGGGAAGCAGTGTGATGATAGATCCAAACTCTCCTTCTCCCGTAGCTCAAGTGCAGCACGCAGGAAATCCCCTGCCATCGATACCTGTTGCAGGGTATCAGCTTGGCTCATTAATTAGCTCCAGGAAACCTGAGCTGGTAAACAAATGAGTCAAAGCTTTCTTTTTTTTTTTTTTTTTTCCCTTCCTGGGCCCTATCCTGGGCTTGTGGCAGGCTGATTGCCACCTTCCCAGGAGAGGTGCAAAGAGAGAGAGAGAGAAAGAAGTATTTTCTTCAAGATGGATGACAGGCTGTCTCTGTAACTAGCTCACCTCCTCCCCGTGGAGAAAATTCCCATCCCTGAGCGAGCCCTCGAAGGGAAGGATGCTGGCACCTGGCCTGGAGGTTTGCAGAAGGCTCTCTTTTATTTTTTTTTTTGGTGTCGCAGCACATTATAGGAACGGCTGGATGTGGCTGCGGGCAAAGCACAGGGGTCCTCGGCTCATCGCTCCCCTCGCCGTGCATGAGATGCTCCCGTGTTCTTCTCACTGCTCCTTCCCCAAATTCTCTGAGTTCTCTGCTTGCCTGGGGTCTGCAGAAGGTGCTGGGATGAAAGAAGGCGGGGCGGGGGGGAGGCTTGTGTTTGGGTGAAACTGGACTAAGGCATAGGGAGCTTGCTGATGGGGGTTGAAGCTTATCTGTATATATATTTTTGGTGGGATGGGGATTTGGGGCTCTGAAGCATGGGAAGAAAGGGTCTAGGGCACAGTTGTCAGCTAAGGTGGGGTTAGGAATCTCCTTCTTTGCATCTCAGTGGTTTTCATGTCTCTGCCAGGGAAAACAGTATTTCAGTGTCCCATCTGCACTGGAGAAGCAGGAGTCTCCGTTGACTTGAGATGCACTCTTTTCATTTAGATTCCTGTGTGGCCCTCTCAGGTCCCAAATCCACTGGGGACCAGCCTTTTAAGTCCCAAATCACCATGTCAGGGAGGTATGGCAACCCTTTTTTGGCCACCACAGATGTCATCCCAATCTTTAGCATCCTCCAGCATCCTGGTATAGGAGGTTCCATCTGCCTTGTCACCCTTCTTAACACTCCTGCTGCCCAAAAGGCAATTCTTCCACAGCATCACGCCATCCCCAAGCCAATACTGGTGGCATTTTATTACAGCGTAAGAAACCACCAACTGGAAGCCAAACTTCTCTCTTGGAGACCTGTCTGGTAGGTCAACTGATATGGAGCACGTACATCTTTTTCTCTCACATGCATGCCATGTGATAATTGGCTTTTTAATATGGTTGGCAGTGTGGTCCAGCTACAAAACACAACAGCACTTGTTAAAAATAAAAAAAAAAAGGAAAATTAACAGTAAATGAAGACCCTTCAGAACATCCATTCGTTGTCACATCTGGGGCTTAGAAATTCCTGGAGCGAGGGTTTTGTATTAGTCTGATTATACTGAAACAATCTGTCATGTTGCTCTAGGAAGCTCTCAGGGAAGGGGAAAGACGAACAAAGTTAAAAAAAAAAAAAAAGAACTAAAAGAAAGATAATATTTAAATCAGAGGACTGCTGGATTGGTGACTGTCTCACTGAGACACACATCACTGCCCTCTTTATGAAAATTTAAATTGGTTACCTCTGTCAGAGAAAATGAGAGAAGATTTGCTGATTTTAATTTGTTGAAGCGAATCACCCCCTGCCAATGTTATCAAAATTAAACTAGGGTCTGTTTCCTCCTTTCCTTCTCCTACTCCCTCTGTCTTTTTCTGTCTTTTTTTTTTTTTCTAAAATATCCCTTCATAAAACGTTGATTAAGGAGTGACCAACTGATGATAAATGAGCTGTTGAAACTGCGAGCTGTGCCGTGTTTGGAGTCATGCCTTATCCCTGGGGACAAGGGGGATCAGGGAAAGCAACTCGTATCTGGAAGAAGAATGAACAGAAACCTGGAGAAACTTGGGCTTTTGACTAGTTTGGAATATTTGGGAGTAAAAATTGAAACAGATGGCTGTAATCTTATGTGGTACCCTTTATTTTAGCCCAAGTGCATCTATGAAGTACATAAAGGATGAAAAATCCTCCTTCCAAAGGTTTTTAGGGAGATGGTTAACTCCAGGTAGAGCTTCTGCTTGCTGACTTGATTTGGCCTGAGAGAAGGACGGAGGAATCCTGCATATATTTGGGACACCATTTTGTGCATGCACCAGTATATATTATTGCTAAGCTCCTTTTCTGAACATCCAGTTCTGGTCAGGCACAGGCCTTGTGACACCTCATCCTACGACTTCAGCACTCCCACCCGCGTGCTCACCTTGTCTCCTGCCTGTTATCAGGCTGGCTTTGCTAGATGGAGTTGTTTCCTCAGTTTCTGAGTTCAGCTGGGCTGTAGCAAAGCCCTTGCTTTTTGCAAAATGGCTTTTTTCTCTCTTCCCTCTGGCAGATATTAGGACTATCCCATTCCTGGCAGACCTACCTATTCCATATTCATTGAGAGTTAGCACAGATCTCTCTCTAAATGCTTTCAGGGAAGGGGTCATCATGATTTCCATGCTGGAATAGATCTGGAGCTGAAACATTTTGTCTCTGTCCCATCTGTGCTGCTGTTTCCTTGCAGACCTCTCAGCTGCTCATTTAAGCCTACAGCTCCACAAGCCACTGGAAGCTTGGCCCACCCAACACAAAACCGCATGTCTTGAATTTAGAAGATGCTGTAGTTTCATCCTCACTAAGACCCAAGGGCATTGTAGGGCTGATCTCACCCACTCCCAAACCATGAGTCTTAGGCTAGGGGCTCGGATCACAATTAATTTAGGCATCGGTCTTTCTGCAGTTTGGTGTTTTCATCTGTAAAACAGGGATGCCTGGCTTCCTCCTTCCCAACGGGGCTCTCTGCCAGCCATTCAAACAGACTTGGTCAAACAACAATTCCTTTGTGATTCTGAGATGAAGGGCACCAGCCAAGCGCCAGGCATGAATTATTCTTCTTGTGTTTTGACTGTGAATGCATCTCCACCCTTCAACGTTCCTCCTGACTCATGTTTTCTTGTCCTTTCCCAATCTTTATTTTCTTGATACCTTTCTACAGCTGAGGATTTAGAAGTCTGTTGTACCTGCCTTGGGTTCCATCTGGATTAAACACGTGTGTTTTTCAGGAGACCTTGTATAACACCTTGTCCTGCAAAATGGTCCTTTGTATAGATAGTCCAGCCCACTTTCGTATGCAAGTAGATTAAGCCTGGGGTAGCAGTCTGGTTTATTCTATATGTTGTTTAGCAGCAATCTAACAATGGCTATCTTCTCTGGAAACAAATATCTGCTGGTTCCTACACATGAAAGTCGATAGACCTTCAGAAGGAAATTTGTCCCGATGGGGTCTTTTGTATTGAAAGCCCTGTTGGTAGATTTATTCATTGTGCAGGTTCGTTCTCTTAACAAGTCAGTTATTCATTGGCCATTGCTTGAGGGTGTGTGGAATTTATGGTCATAGTCCTGTAATCAGATATTTTGTTATAGAGGGCTTTGCCACTGTGGAGGGTTTGAATAAATCAGTATGCAGCAAAAATTGATCCTCTCACAATCTATTTCTGGACTCAGCTCTTCCTTTAAGAGAATTTTCCCCCTTCTTGAACCGTGCTACTAAATCCTTCACATGTTCATGCTCTGGTCAGCTCTACTGAAGTTATGCACCAAGTGTATGTGTGCAGACACGCACACACATTTATGCATGTTTTCTGGGCATGATTTTTGTTCTGACCATGATTGAGACACACTCTGTTGCCATTTCCCAGACAAAAAAAAGAAAAAAAGAAAAAAAGGAGAAGCTTTTCTCTATCACCTGATTTAAGTATCTGGAAGTTGGAAAGTGCTGCCTGAAAAGGCTTTAATGAAATGCCAGTGAAGAAAGGGAAATCTGATTTTGAGTAGCTGCATTGATGCCTTAAGTACTAAAGAGCTTGGCCTGCTAATCTCCACTTCTCAGATGTTGTTCTACAATCTGATCAGCCCTATTGAGCTGAAACAAGGGTTAATTGCTGACAAAAAGCTCCTCACCTTTGTGCATACAAAAAAAGGGGTGAGGGTGAGCAACTTGTATTTGGAGTTTAGCACAAGCTTGCCATATTCAGATAATGGTAAGGGACTTGGATTCTCAAGTGTGTCCCAGGAATATCTCTTTATGGAAGTAAAATTACAGAAGAAACTGATTTTTGTGGCAGAAATCAGGGATGGGGAGAGGGAAAAATCTCTGTAGCCCAGCAGCCTGTGCAACTGCTGTCTGCTAGGTCTTTGGTGATGCTAAATGTGTAAATGGCAGTGAACCTCTTCCCTGTGAGCAAGGCTGGACTCTCTTGGCACTTACACTTGGGATGGGGCTTGGCAGGGAGGCGGTTAGTCACTGGGCTGACATGCCATGAAAATGTTCCCCACGGCACAGCATCTTTCTAGGGAAACCCTGACGTCTCGAAGGGTGGGTTTCAATTTAGGAAGAGTACACGACAGAAGACATTTAGTGCCTGCTCTGGTGAGTGCAGCCAGCCCAAAAGAGTGCAGGACTTTGTGATAAGGGCCATGTGGATCATGTCCATAGAGAAGGCGGGTAGAGAAACACAAGGGAGAGGAGGCCAGTGGGTCCCTGAGCTGCTCACATCTCAGAAGAGGAAGCAGATGGGACAGAGCACTGCCCTTCCAAACCCCTATTTGAGCGCTTCCAGGTCAGCCAAGAGTGCGAGTGAAGGAATAAATAAATAGTGAATACACTTTTGCTGCATATTCTGAATGTTTCAAATAATAATATGAACAATATTAAATATTGTCTGTCCTGTGTGATTTTTAGATATGTTAATAGGGATAGCAATGCTGCTGGGACTTCCAGATTCTCCAGATGGAGACGATTCTGCTACCAGCAGGAGAGATGGTGACTGTCAGAAGTGCAGCAAGGCTGCGAGGGCAAGGGAGAAGCCCAGGGAGATCCCACCAAAATGCCAGTTAGCTGGGGAATCCATTTAAGTAGGATGCATGGAAATATCAGGAAGGTATCCTTTACAGTGAGATCTAGGATGCTTGTAGATGTACCCCCAGCATCCCTCAAGGACTAGACAGCTGCCTTTCTGTGAGCAGTGCACGGAAGTGTCACTGGAAGGGGACATTTTGGTAGCAAGACCCCAGATGTAGTAATCTTGGTCCAGAGCCTGACCCTTTACCAAGACCCAGGAAGATGGCTTGGTGGGTTGGAAGAAGTGATTTCCAGAGGTCCCTTCCAACCTCAGGCATCTGTGATTCTGTGAAGATGGGTCATGAGTGCTGCAGACTTTGATACCCTCACTGGTCATAGCTGCCCTCAGGAGCTGCTCTTTGGTCTGTATGTGGTGAACAGAAAGTCAGCAAGGTATTTAAAGCTGCCCTGGGAAAAGTACCAATGGCTGTCTTGCAGGAAACTCCAGGATGGGACTGTGTGACAGCACCCTTTGGGCTGGGTATCTCAGAAGGGAGAGAATCTGATGGGGATTGAGATCTGCGAGCTGAAATCCAAGGGCATTGAGGTATTTTGAGTGAGAACAAAACCTTTTGTTACTGTGTAAGACAGCCTTATTACCCCTAGAAAAGCAGAGACTGTCCTTTCCCTGTGTTGGGACAAAGCCTTGGTTTGATGTCCTGCTGACTTAATCCCACTTTTCTAGACAAGGACTCTCTTGGTCAATCCATACTCCTTCTTCTCTCTGGAGTCTTACACTGATTTTTGGGTGGGCTGTGGCCAGTGACAATGCTAACAGCATCTTTGATCAGAAATGTGAACAGCCCTTGCCCTAAGATGTGATATTTGGCTTGTTTTACTTCCATCACTGAAGCCTTCTTGTGAATAGCTTCCTCTGTTTTCCTGGGAAAAGCCAAGAATTCAGGCAGTTGAGGGGATTTTTCCAGGATGTGGAAAGGGAGGATCCTCCACCACAAGTTGCAACAGCTCCTTTTTCCTGGTTCTGTGGGGCTGATGGCTGGTGGGTCCCTCCTGTGCTTGGTCTGGCTTTTGACTTCTGATTAGTAGCAAAGTTCTTCTCGAAAGAACCTCTAAGACCATCCTAGAGTGACCCTGGGCATAGCACCAGGTACAGCATTAGGTACGATGTGCTGTAGACAAGGAAGATGGCTGTGATTCCTTCCAGTTCCCAGCACGTGCAAAGACTATTTCTTGGGTTGGAGCTCATCTTAAAAAGTTCAGGGAACTCAACCACCTTTCTCTTCCCTATCTTGAAGAGGTTTCAAATATGTTTGCAGAGGAAGTTGCCACAGTAATTTCCATTTTGTGTGGTGAGGGGAATGTGGGACAAAGCAGTGATTTTTCTCACCTTCCGTCTCTCGCCCAAAAGGATCTAAATAGGACACAACTCTTCCCAGTTCTGGAGCTGGGTCGCCAGGCTGTGCTTGCACGCAGGTGGTAGTGCTGGGGAGGGCTAGGAACGTTGGTGCTAAATACAACTGCCGTGCACAACTAAGTACTTCACGCCAGCTTCACAAAAGACATGGCTGCCTTTCACGTGGACTAAAAAGTCTTACTGCTACTTCCTCTGCTCATAAGTGCAGTTTAAGAACTGCAAGGTGCACAGCACGCCCTAGAGATGTGCTTATTAAAACCCCAGCATCCCACCTCAAATTGCAGCCCAAAGGCTGTGTTTGTTTCCCACTGAAGGCTGGCCCTCTGAGGTTTCCTTGTAGCGCTAAGCCCCTTTGAAGTTGCTGTTGATTACAGAGCTGACAGCGTAATCTCCCTGTGGAAATTATTTGTATCTGGGGAGGAGGAAGGGGGGGTTGGGGGGGGCAAAAAAGAAATCAATCACCCTAGTGCAAATGCCAGAGATGGGGGTGGAGAATTAATTATGCTGCTCAACTGTACTTTCCACTCAGTGGCCCATCCTGCCACTCAGATGTCCTTTTCTGAAAGTCGGTCTGATCGCTGCAACCCCTTAGACAGTCAGAGAAGAAGTAATTGGAAGGTGGGGGGAGGGGGAGGGTAGAAGGGGGGTAGCTGTACAAATTGCCTTCTAGGCTGGAAGGTGACTTCGGTGGTGTAATTTTTCTGTCCAGCCGCCAAGTCCTCATCAAATACTGGCAGCCGGGGCTCTGCCTATACCCTTATTTTCTCTGTTCCTGTGGCAATTAGCCTGGCGGTTTCCTGGGTCATCAACAGGGTGAATAATTTAAAGTCGTCGTGCTTTATTTGTTCCCAAATTATTGACCAACAGCGGCTGCTGTCTCTGAGCTTTTCTCGATGAGCTCTTTTAGGTTTGCATCACTTGATCACCGTGCGTTGAACAGCACTGGATGTGAACATGGCCAACGTAGAGCGCCTGAGCACAGGGGCAGCTGGTTGGTTTATGACTTGAATTAGGTGGAAAGTGAAACATTGGCAGAGATGAGGTCAACATCATGTGGCCTGGGGATCTTACTTCATCTCCAGCTCTTCCTCTGTGAAGTTCCTAGAGAGCTGTTGCCATCTCTGGGCTCTGAGTTTCTTTGCACCCTTTCCTAGGTACACTCAGCCTCAGGAAAATTTGGATTGGGTGGTTCATAAGGTTAGGGAAGTTGGTCTTCTTTGCTACAATGAGTTCCAACGCTCTGTTGGTGCCTCTGGGTATTACTTTGGGAGACACAGTGAGGATGGAAAGCTCTAGGCTGACAAAAAGTTGGTATGCAAGCACCTGAATTTTCTCTGTGGAAATCCAACTGCAGTTTCAAAGCTTGAAATTTTTGAGTTTTTTAATTTTTTCCTTACTTTCTTTGGGCACAAGGACTCTTGCAGGTGAGTCTTGTCTTCCAGATGTCCTTGACTTGATCCATTACAGGTCCCAGATGGTGGCAGTATTTGGGTTTTTCCAAACACTAGCCATAAATAGCTTTGAAGTGGTAATAGCACAAAGTCTGGCATTTTCTCACTGGTGTGACAGGCAGGCAGAACTGGGAGGTGGAAGACCAGCCCAACCTAGTGCTCCAGCTCCTGATCAATGATTGTTTCCATTTATTTCATAGAATCCGTAGCAGAGACTCCAAAAGTGGCTGAGGCTCAATAAAACATTAACTATTCTTCCCCTTGAAGAAGAAAAGCTCTAACATGGGTAAATATTCAAGGTGAGGGAATAGTGAGGAAGCCTGGACAAATATGATGCTGTCATAAGCACCGTGGCAGCTTCTGACTGAGGCTGAGCATCGCTGTGCTCTGTAAAATCAATTTTTTAAAGTTCTCTTTCCTTCTTATTCCAGGAGCAGATGTGGGTTTTACATGGGCACGATCAGAGTTTCTTTGCCTTCTAGTTAATCCTGGCAAGTACTTTGCCGTCCCAGCACCTGTGGCGCGTGCGGGGGCCCGAATCCCTGCAGATCTGCAGTCGATGAAGTATCACATCAAATATTAATCAACAGTGCACGCCAGGGCTTGCTCTCTGACTAAGCGGCACGGTGCAACGTGTTGCCACAGGACTAAGTTCTCCCTCTCTCCCCACCTGTGGCTTAGTCTCTCTCTTAGCGATAGCCCCTGGTCTGTGCTGTCCCCCGGGTAGTGCCTGGCATTGACTTGGTAATAATTACACAGTATGGGTGGCCGTCAGACAGCTCTGTCCCCGTGCACTTCAGTGCTATAGTTGCAGACAGAAATGTCACTATCGATCCAAATAATAATAAAATAATTGGTGTCCAGGAAAAAAAAACAAAACAAAAAAAACAAAAAGAAGGAACAAAGTGAGAAGGGAGGCATTGACATCAGGGGCCAGTCTTACAGGGAGGTGGGTTTGCATTGCGTGGCTTGGCCCACAAGTAGTCGAGGTCGATGTGTTGCCCAGTGGGGTGTGGTGTATCGGTTGAGTCTCCAAAACGCTGTTGGCCCATCTGGGCTTGAATCCACTCTCACCATTTGCTGGAGGCTCGTGGCTCACAGAGTAACACTGGTCCAGTGCACACATAGAAGAGTCAGACAGACCTGGCAGCACTTTTTTTTTTTTTTTTTGTGTGTCCAAGTTTCAGTGACTTTCAATAGCCCAGAAGGATCTTGGGTCCTCCTTTGCACCACTTCTCAGTAGTGATGAGGAAACACACCACTGACTTCCCTGAGCATCTGTTTCATCTGTGGCGTGGGGGAAGTGATTTTCTTCACTGCCGTACTGATTGGAAGTCGAACTGCCTTCAATCCTGTGTTGATTATGTTCCTTGGAGCATCGAATCTCCTGCAGGCTCTGAGAGCCTCTATGCATGAATGCCAACCTGTAACCCAGCAGAGTCTTCGAAACCGTATCTTCTTGTGAGACAAAGCCTGATAATTTCTAGCCATTCAAAAGCATTCAGGAGCATCCTAAATTGTGTCCTCCGGGCTGGATTCCAATGTCAAGCTTTTTCTATTTCAGACTCTCCTCTATGATTATTGGAGCAGTACTTGGGCAATCAAAGACCATCCATGCCCCTTTTCTCCACCACTATGGCACTTTGCTGAACACCGGGGTACTTTCTAATCCTCTCCCCATCCTGCGCTGTAGTTAGGGCTCAGTAAACTAAACAGGGACAGGACACAGATCCAAAAAGTGCCATGCATTCATGCAGTTTGATTTTTAGAACGCACCCTAACGCGTTTTGTGTCCTGCTCAGGCAACACTCTCCCGTCCCAAACCTGGCCAGAGTTCAGAGGACAGCCTGGCCAGGGACTGTTCCCAGCAGGGACGTGGTCACCCTCTTCTGGCAAGGAGAGGGGTGAAATCTCCAGCCCTGTGTTAATTATAAACCAAGCAGCAGCACACGGGCTGAGCTGTGTGGAGATGCCTATCTGGGGGCTCCTCTCTGTGCTATAACATCTCACTGCAACGATCAGCCACTTTTTACAGCTCCATAGATCACTGGATAAAAAACACATTTAATTCTATGGTAAGGTCACTTTTTAGTTAAAAGGGACAGAATGGATTTAATTTATAAGCCTCTCCAACTTTATGGCTTGCATTTAGAGTTATATCTATTATGTAGTGCCAAACACATATTACAAAAATTGATTCCTGCTTTTTCCTCCCTAGATTTGCTGTGTCAGGTAGATTCTGATTACCCTGCTGTGTGCTTCAAGCCAACAGATAGACTGAGGTAGATCTAAGCGTCAGGGAATGACATCTGTGACTTCAAAGTGCAAGTTGCTAGGGAAGGAAATTGACCCAGGTGTGTTCCTGGGTGGGTGGGTAAGAATCCTCTTTTTGTTTTTTTTTTTTCTTCCAGGAAAGCTTTTAAACAGTTCCAAGGGTCTTAACAGCAGTGAGAACAAGAGTTGGATAGAAACCATTGAGGGGAATGGGTTGACAGCAAGAGGCAGTAGACCAAATTTATCACCTGATCATCACTCCCAGCATTGCAGCAGTGACGGCTGTAGCCGCATCTTGGTTTTATTTGATGTAAGTAGTCTCTTTGCAGAACAATGAACATCAGAGAGGGGGAGACAAAGAAAGTCAGCACTTGTGAGGCCAGAAGGAATCATTATAGCTTGTGCCCAAGATCCTGTGGACGGGAATGGTAGGTTCATCCCAGGATGATTGCATGGATGCTGTGACTTGTCATAGGAATCAAGTGAACCTGTTAGAGAGAAGCTCTACCCTGGTTTAGAGGTTTCAAAACGGTGATGAGTGGAGAATATTATACAACTGAGGGAGACATGAGAAAGGGCTCTGAAAGGAATATGGAGTCTGGCTCCTCCTTGGACCGTCTCTATCATAGTCCACTCACCAGGAGGGCAACAGAGAGGGGATCTGCCTCCCTCTCTCGCAGCTGTGTTTCTTGAGCAGTTGTGATTAAGTTGTGCTCATAAAATTCATAGCAAACCCTCTGGGCAAGCTGTTAGCTGCCCTTTAAAGTTGAGGAGAGAGAAGTGTATAGGTGTTTGCCTATACACAGTTCTGGCCACGCTTGACAGAGTGACTGCAGTAAAAATACAGCTATAAATAAAAAAACCCCATGTGCCTATGTCTACTATGGTAATCTTCTGAGAAGATGTCATTTGGTTCAGGACTTCAGTGAAACATCCATATTTTCAGCATCCTTTAATATCAATTAGTTTGTTGTTTTTTTTTTATTGTTGGGGTTTTTATATGTTGGGTTTTGTTGTTTGGTTTTTTTTTTTGCTTTAATGCAACAAGAACAAGGTAGTAGAGGACATGCAGTCTAAAATAGCAATGTGAACAAGGTGTTAGGGGACACTTGGACCAAAATAGCAGGCGATGGTGGGGAACAAGCACGGTGCCAGGCACGGGTGAGGAGGGACTGCACGTTCCTTGAACAGGGTCACACTGTGGCAGCGGCTGCTGTTCCTCCCGTGGGCTAGAGGTGTTCTCCTCCGAAAGCTGTGTCTGAGCTGGGTTTAACCGGGAATTACACAATCTTGTTTGATTCTTACATGGGCCTGAATGGAAAGATCCTGTGCTGCTCATCTTTGCTCACCTAGTTATGAAACCTGGCCAAAAAAAAAATAAAAATTGAAAATTGTGAAGCTGGATCCCTTCAAATCTTGAGTTGCTTAGAAGTCTTTATTTTTTATTTTTTATTTTTTTCTAATCTGAAATCTGAACTATGGTCAGCCTCTCCAGCTTGTTTCATCAATGACAGCTGGGATATTCTTTTTAATTGCTACTTGTATGTATTTTTAATGTTATCTGTCTTTCATAATTGCGTAACTCGAGGAATTCTGATTTCACAGAAGAATACCAGGTGTTACAAGAGCTGCCACAGAGGTGTCAGAATCTGAGGCCAGAGGGATGTCCGAAGGACCAGGAGATTACCAAATAGTAATAAGGACAGAATACAGTCTCCATGGGGAGTGAAATATTTGCGTCTGCATCTTTTCTTTCCGTCTCCAAGGAGCTCTGTCTCTCTAACAGCAGCATCTTAGAAGCTGAAAGGAGCAGTTCACAGGGAATGAAGGTCTCTCTCTGGCACTGTAGCCACATTTATCAGCATCCTGGCTGGAAAGGGCATGTCCTTCAGGTTTATTGTGCATGTGGAGATGGAGTCTTATTTTTAGAAGCTTAAACTTAAATTTGTTTCAAATTAGACAACTGAAATGTGCCAGCAGGAACTTTGGACTTGAAGGTGAGATGTAAACATGGTTGAGAGTCACACCTGCGTGCAGAAAGATCAAAGAACCCTGCAAATATACATGTGGTACCTCTGCTGCAGAGGGTAATGACTGCAGGAGGCATGTGGAGGTATGACTGAGGGGAAAAGGCATCATGGGATGATACAGACAAGAGAGGATTAAGGGTCACTGTACTCAGAGTCACTATTTCTATGGATTCACAT